>JAJGRW010000332.1:2910228-3249832 GCA_025461045.1 Carex parvula | reverse complement strand
AACTGTGAAGAATTTGCGGGTCGCAATAATGGAAATTGCGGGTCGCAATAATGGTGCAGAATCGTGGCAGTGAACTGTCTAGGTTCCGATCGTGTCCGGACTTGCTCCAAATTCTTCCCATTTACTTCTAGAACCTGAAAATACATGAAAGCATAGCAGTATCTCGAACTTGGTGCAATATCTAAACTAAATGGCTTTGAACCAATAAAAAGGGGATAGATTTAGAGACCAAATCCTACCAAAAAGATATATGAAATTTAGGCTTATCACTGTGGTTGCTGGTTTCTGGCTGCCCTCATGCTCATTTTGATTGAATAACTCTCAACGGCCTCCCCTAGCTTGGCAGCTTTGGCGTATAGAGCTGCGATCTGATCAGCTTTGGATCGGCCGCCTCCTCCAGTTTGAAAATTGTCGCTGTCATACCAATGTTGGTCAGTCATCATGTTGTACATGAGATCCATGGTGTCTCGAGCTCCTCAGATAGTAATCGCCATAGTGTTCCTGAAAAAGAGAAAATAAATAAATAAAAGAAACAAAACAAAAGAAAATAAATGATACAAGATAAAGTCTAGATTAACTAAGTAAGGTAAAATCTAACTAGGCAATTGGTTACCGTCCCCGGCAACGGCGCCAAAAACTTGTTCGCGCAGAAGCGCAATGCAAGTTTCGGTACGCTTGAGGGCGTACCTTTTAAAAACCGCGCTTACACTTCACGAGTAAGGGTTGCAAGTGCACAACCCCTATCGAGTAGTATAATCGGGTATCGATCCACAGGGACGGGCAATTACTAGGTTAGAATCTACCAAACTCAATTAAAAACTAGAAGTGAGAAGGTTTTAGTTTGGTATTTAAGTTCCTAAAAAGGTCAATTCAAGCAATTCAAACAATGTAATAAAATGCTAGAAGAAATGTAAATTGTGTTTTGATTATGGATAAAAGACGTTTCCAGGGTTTCAGATTTCATCTGTGATCTGCCTCTAGTGGTACGGCTCTTACCAAGTTGGTACGGCTAGGCCGTACTCCACTTGGTAAGGCAAGGCCGTACCACTCTGGTAAGACCCGTACTGGCTTGCCAGAACAGAGCTTACCAGTTCGAGTTGATGCATTCCTTGCTGGTACCTCGTGCTAAACTCTTTAGAAAGGTTCAATTGACCATACCTAAGGTTCCTAAGCCTCAACCGTTGTGTGTTGGATCAAGATCTAGGTTGGAATGCAATTGATTGCCTTTTAGGGATTTCTACACCTCAATTCTCATGTGTTGGTACAGATCTACCCTAGCTGGTTGATTGGAGACCTAAGGCACCCTCTAATCTGTCGATTAGAGGAGAATTCAACCTCTCGGCTTCAATTCGAACAAGTCTACCCTAAACAATTGATTTGGTTGAGAGATTGAGATGATCACATGACCTTGATAGGTTTGATCTAGACCTAGAGGTTCATCATACACAATCACAACAATCAAAGCAAGAGATGGCAAAGAAATCACAATCAATCAATCAAAAGAGTTCATACAAGATACAAGTCAAAGAAAGTCAAAACAAATCAAGAATCCATCTCTAAACCCTAGAAACTAAAATAACTACTCACAGCACATGATCTGATCTAAAAATAAAATAAAAGGGATAGAGAAAGCCATGGATCGAAGGGATCGAGTGGAAGAAGCTTGATCCGTCGAGTTTCGCCTCTTCCTCTTCCTTCCTTCTTGCTCCTAGCTCCTCAGCTCTCTTTCTCTCTCTTACTGTGCTCTCAAATAGATCTGGAATGGAATGAATGTCGAAATTGGAGAGTTCTCCGCTTTAAATAGCCTCTGCCAAAATTTGAATCTGTCAGGCCGCCTTTAAGTACGGCCCGTACCAAATTGGTACGGCCTGGCCGTACCAGGCGTGATGAGCTGAAAAATGGCCAAGTCTGGTGAGACCCGTACCAAGCCTGGTAAGGGTCGTACCTCATCATCTGAATCGCCGTTTCTTCGTGTGTTTTGCTCCAAACCTGCAGAAAACAAACAAACACTCAGCAGTACCAAATTCTAAAGATATATCGATGAAATGCACATGATTCTGGTGAATTAGGGCACGAATCTGGTACTAAAACAGGCCTAAAATAGACTAAATATGCGAGGTATCAAATGCGTACCCCCTTTATGAGATATCTCAAAGTTTGAAAAAAAAATATATGGGGCCGCAGAACGAACTCCTGGCTGGGTCTGTAGAATGCCTGTGTGGTCTCCAACATTTAGGTCTGCAAAATCATTCTGCGACAGTGGTAGATTTTGAATTTCCCAAAAACAATAGTTTTTTGGTTTATTTTTTTTTAAACAATGGTAATTTTAAACAATTTCACAATATTCATAACATTTTACTTCAATTGTATTGAAAATTATATACAAACACACAAAAATTGAAATAAATGAGATCAATTGACCCCCATATCTTGTGATCGTGTATCCGCTCCTGATCCAATCCATCTTCACTTCTAAATCTGCTGAATTATTTTAGCTACCATTTCATAAAAAAAAAAACAAAAACAAAGTTGTCACAGCCTTTAGAAGTTTTCTAATGGTATTTTTTTTTTTCAATTTTTTTAGTTCAATTAGGAGTGCAGCTAATAGTTGCGTCCCATCCAAAGATGCGATGCAACTATTAGCTGTGTCCCCAAGAAAAATGAAAAAGTTTCACAATCCATGTCAATTTTATTTATTATTTTTTAAAAGATGGCAACTAAAAAAAATCGGCTAAATCTGACTCACATTTAAAAAATTAAGTGCTTAGAAATATTGGGACACAAATGTGTAAATATTATCTGTTTTATTGTTTTACACCACCAAACTCTTAACTAGAACGCGTATCCTCTGCATTAACTCAAAAAGGAATCTTTTGAGTTAATAAATCTGAACCTAATGATTTTAAACGGAGCCAATCCGGCTTATCGACTATAACTTAGGAGGATTTTCAATATTAGATCCGCACGAATCTTAAGACAGATCGGATGATCAAAATTCATTAACTCAAAAGATTCTCTTTTGAGTTAATGCAGAGGATACGAATTCCTCTTAACTATAGATCGGCCACCCTTGGGGATCCGTATCCTCCCAGGTACCTGACTCAAGCAAATTGAAACGGACGGCCTAGATTAATTCTATCTGGGTCAAACTCAATCCGGTGCCTACCGAGACTGTAGGGGGTCTGTTTTGAGATTCGTGCCATGTTAAAAGAACTGTCCGATTGCAATTTGCTTGAGTCAGCTAACCTGAGGTGATGTGAATTCCACCCTTGGTGGATCCAGGGGTAGTATATATCTAGAGCCATCTCAAATCATCAATGTATTATACAAGAGAGTTGCTAGATCCATGTGCAATGTCAATGGCGGAGTTACATGGAAAATTTCAAAAATATACTTTTATTTTCATAATCTTTGTCAAAATAAATATATAAAAAAATACTTAATACTCAAAAAATTAAAAATTTATCTACCCTGGAAATGTTACTTCAAAATATACTTCTATTTCTATATTTTTCTCAGAAAAAATATAAAAATATACTTAATATTAAAAATAAGAGAAATTGGTTATTTGCCACTCCAAAACCTGGTTATTTGAAAAATGCCACTCCGAAATTAGAAATCATGGCAGCTACTGCCAATTTTTCAAAAAAAAAAAAATTAGAAATCATAAAAATGCCACTCTAAACTTAGTTAATTTTTAATTTTGCCACAATTATACAATTCTTATACTATTTTTATTAAAAATTAACTGAAAATTTTTGTTTTGGGATACGTATTTCTGTATTTCCGATTATACCCTTCAGATACAACAAGCAAACCAAGTAATAGCCAAGCAAACCAAAAGGCCAACAAGCAACAAAGACAAGGAAAACGAAAACAACCCAGCCCATAAAATCACCCAGTAAAACCAGCAAGCGATAGAGACAAGGAGAAAGGAACGAATAGCACACCACCATTCACAGTACCAGTACTGGTACAATATTGGTAAGGTCAACAAGTAACAGAAACCAGCAAATCAAACAAGCCTGGTACAAGGCTCACAAAGGTACCAGCAAAACAAGCAACCAGCAAAAAGGCACACCCAGCGAACCAGTAACACAGAAACAAAGGGAATTGCAACCAGCAAATAAACAAGCCAGCGAACCAGCACAGAAACCAGAAACAAGCAAATCGGGGCACACTAGTACAAGGAGGCGATTTCCAATGGAGGCACAGTGGCGGCGGAAGTGGAAGCAGAGTGGTTTTGGAGTGGCGATAGTGGCTAGTGGTGGAGGAAGCACCCCGATTTTAGGGTTCGGTCTTCTCAGAGAAAAGGGGAAAAATTATCGTCTATTTGGAGAGAAGAGCTGTGGGAGTTATGTTTTTTCTGAGAAGGGTATTTTAGTCATTAATTAATTTTTTTTTAACAAGACTAATACAGTATTTGTGGCAAAATTACAAATTAACTAAGTTTAGAGTGGCATTTTTCAAATAACCATGTTTTGGAGTGGCAAATAACCCATTTTCCCTAAAAAGAATTATAAAATTATGTCTTGACATAAAAAATTCGTTCCACCCTACTGATTATCCTGGCTCCGCCTCCAGCAGAGGCAGAGTTAAGTACAAATAATGGGATCTGTATCCTCCCAGGTACCTTAATCAAGCAAATTAAAATGGAAGGCCTAGATTTACTCTCAGCCGGTGTCTATTCAGGATAGCACAGGGGGCCAATATTATTTATGCTCTGAGATTCGTGTCAAGGTAAAAGAACGATTCTGGACTATCTGTTTCAATTGTCCTCAGTTAGGGAATTTGAGGGGATGTGAATTTCAAATAATGAGAGTCAATTAACCTCATTTTTTAATTTTTGTTTGTATTTATATATGATTTTCTATATAATTCACAGTAAAATGTTATGGTACTGTGAAATTAACTCTCGTTCTCCTTCTCAGAAAAAAAAAAATTATATAATTAAACCCCATAATTTGTAAATCTGGCTCTGCCACAATTCCAAAACTTCAGTTGTCAATTTCGTTTTTATAACGGAGGGCAGTGGGTAAATCATAAACATCAATTACAACTGTAAACCAAAATCCCATTTGTTAAAGAACAAAAAAGAAAACAAATTAATTTTCACATGTTCTATGCAAAACCATTCAACCTCATCTTTCCTATTCCCCCTCTATACACCTGCCATCAAACAAACAATAAAAATTGCCCATATACCCTCCTCAATTATCACTACCTACAAACACCCCTAAGAAAATACACATATGTATTTACATATCACTCGACAAAATCCTCATGCCCCGCGCCATAATTCAGCAAAGCAAACTTAACGTGCAACCCGATCTTGCCATTTTCTTTAACTAGCTTGGCTGCAGTTACCATCCAATGGCCTGGTATATCATGAGGCCCGCGTAAAACCTCTGACATGTCGACAAACTTTAGTAACTTCCTATATTGTACTGGTACAGGCGGGCCATCAGGGAAAACCCCTGAGTTAAGTTGTGCTGGTTCGTGCTTTGGAGCAATGGTATTCTCTTTTTGCATGAAGGGAGTGCTGAGAGTGGTACTGATAGTGCTCAAAAAGCTCCCCTTTTGGGATGCGGCTGGCGCACGGGCCCACTCAGTCTTCCTAATGGTGCAGTTTGGTAGGTACGAATAAAGGAGCCTCAGGTGTAGAACCTTCCGGGACCACGTGCCTTGTGTCACTAATTGTGCACCGGTAACTATGAAAACACCATCAGTAACCCTCTCAAGCCAGACTGGATCGTGCTTTACAACCGAAGTGCAAACGCATGAGTAACGTTTCCATGAGACCGGTTCAATATAGGCTGCATCAGAGTCTTCGGACCCTTGCCATTGAGGAGTCATTTGTGGGGGCAAATTGGGGCTTGTTAGCATGCTTGGGATGGATGAGAGGTGTAGTACATGGATAGCAAGGCGGTTGCATTTCCTTCCCTCTAGGTATAACCGGAGACCAACAACCGGTCTATTTTTTTCACTCGAAACCTACAATGCATGATAGAGGGTTTATTAAAAAGGTTGAGAAAGAAAACTTCCAAAAACCAGCTTTTCTTAATCAGAATAACAGTACTGCAACACAGACATATGTCTCACACCAGCTAGAAGGAGACAAACCTAAAAGTTTAAATTAACTGATCATGCAATCAAATTGATAGATCCAGCAAGACTCATTAAAAAAATAATAGAATAAACTTCTTAACCTACCAATGTTATTTAATCTTACCGCCTAACTAGGCAGGGCTAAAAATTAAGTGATAAGAGATGAGCATTTCTGCATTATGACAATTAAGGAAACTCAATATGAAAATTTTCATGATCCTTTAGATCAATAGTGGAGTACCTGAGAAGTGCTAACTTGGAGTTTTGGGCCAAGACATCTAAACTGGAGAGATGGATAAGAACCTCTCCTTTGCTGGGGCCCAAGCGCTAGATCACTGAACAGAGGGGCCCACTGGAGAGGTACTTGGAACTCCAAGAAGTACCGCAAATCTTCGATATCAGGTTTATCTGGTTATTTCAGAATTAAATAAATTTTTTAAGTATAATTCTCCATTAGTGAGGCGACTACATATAAAGGAGTGCTCTTTAATACCACTTCTGGGCCGTTCTTGTACGCACATGAGATATGTATTTTTATTTTCCTATTTCCATATCATATTCATTTACTTGTGTTGAGAAATAGAGTTGTTATTGTGCCTTTTGTGTTTAATAGAAACTCTAGGGATGCATTTGTAATTTTATACAATGTATGGACTGTTTTGTAACTTTGAAAGATAGTAATAGAAATAGTTGAGGCATCAGAAAGAAGAGATAACTCTGAACCCTCTTTTCTAAATCTTTCGCTCTTTCTTTCTCGTTCTCTATTTTACTCTACAACCCTAGAAATCAACATGGTATCAGAGCTATTGATCCAACCCGATTGAACTCTATTTCTCAACAACTTGCATAGCATCATAATAAAAATTATGATTAACAAAGAGACTACATATCAAAGAGTGTTCTTTGGAATCACTTCTGTGTCTGTCTTGAACTCATACGAATAACCATCATTATTATTACTATCATTGGAGGTGGGAGGTGATAAATTAGATCAGAATTGTTTTTTTCTTTTCTTTTCTGCATGTAAGTAAACTTACAGCGAAGATAAAGGTTGATAGCATGGCTGAGATAGCCGCTGCCTTGGACACCCGTCAGAAGAGAAGTAATAGGCACAAATTTAAATGCTATGGCATCAGGATTTGCAGACACTGTTTGAAGCCAACTGGAGTGGCTGGGCACATGCACATCACCTCCTCTTTTAGATTTAATTACAGTTAGACCCTGTTACATGTTCCATTATAAAAGATTAAAATTACATAAACCAATGTAAAAATAGCAAGATTTTCATCTGAAGCACTGTAAAGTGCTACATAGTCTCATTTTAGGGTTTTCCCTATTAATTATTTCCGACCCGACTCCATAGAGCCTACCCCACCCCACCCCCCCCCCCCCCCCCCGCCGCAAAAATAAAGAGAGAAGATTAAAATAAATAACCATCAAACAAAACAAAAGAAGCAATAAAATAGCAACAGGTCACCCCTACAACTTGCAAAGACTGGTAATGGATACAGTACCAGTCAGACCAAATAAAGTGTGTAATTTTGGTATGGAAATCCTCTAGTTCATCTAAAACAGTACAGTTACCAGCCAATCCTGGAACCAGGATGAATGGGGGAAAGAATTAAAGCCTGGGAATTACAGTATATTCAGTTACAGCTACGTTTTATAATTGATGATCATACAGTATATTCAGTTAAGCCCTGAATCACAGTATATTAAGCTTACATCCTTGTTAGAAGTTTCTGAATAGCTAGATAGTTGCATGTAATTTGTTTGCAAAATCCGAACAAATACTTCTGGAACCTATATTTCAAACAAAAGAACAAATACAATCATATCATTAGAAAGGATTATAAATAAATAGGTAATATCAAAAAGAAATACAAGTCAGGTTCAGCATGTAAATATCAGTTGCTACCAGAGGCATGCTGGTCATATACCTGTATGACTCTTTCTAATTCTCAAGTTTATTTTCAGTTGGCACCCTACTGGTCAGTTCTGGAATTGTTACATGACCCATCTAGTTCATTACCTGCCTTATCCCTCTGACTATACAGAGACAGAGACAGTATTACTAGCAGTCAATATCAACCATGTGCCAGAGTTATGTACCTATCTGACTATAACCTTTCTATATCCACCATATATTTCATGCCATATTTTTTTAGATCTGGTATTGTTGATAAATACCAAAGTAAACAAGAAGGTTGATGAATGCACCTTATTCTTGCCTTCTCTATTTTGACGGTGAACAGGAGAGAGGCCTGTTCCGTCTTCGAACAAAATATTGCCGAGGTCTTCTAGATGCATCTTCAAATCGGCTGTGGATACAGGCGAAGAATGGGTTTGCCTGACACAAACCATATCTTCGCCTCCAATTGATAAACCAACTATGATGTGGGTCCCATATGTCTGTATAAACCTGAAATGTAGCATTAACACTACATGTCATCTTATCTAGCTGACAAATGTAGAAATGATGAGATTGCTGGTACAGTTCTAATATCAGATGACCAAGTAATTTATCAAAATGTGACATGGTAATAAGCTTACGTTTTTGCATCAGTTATAGCATGCACTTATACCGCTAACAGGTCCAATAACAGAAACCTGTAGCAGGTGAATGTGGTGAGGGATTATGGTACCTGGTCAAGGTACTTTTTACTGATATTATACCAGCTTACCAGGTGTTAGAAATGAGCGAAAACCTAATTCAGCCTCAAAATGCCTCTAAAGGGAACTGGTATTAGATTGAAGAGGTATAGACTGGCAACAAACAAAAGATTGTACTGAAAAGGTGCCGGGCAGGTGGTATCTAATGGTACCGATACCAGTGGTATGTCTGGCCCCAGTACATGGTTGCACAGAGATGGTATGGGACCAGGTGATACTGATTGGTACACTATAATGTCACAATCCTTGCCTTGACCTATTTTATGGGACTAAAAATAGCCAAAACGCAGGTACATCCCATTTGATATATCAGTCATGGTATTCTAGTGAATTAACTGACAAAAAATCCAATATAAAGAAGAAAATCAAAGATTTCATAGCTATATTAAAGAAAAGAGGGCTGGTAGAAAATTAGGCGATCATCGACTGGCAACATACGAAAGTAGGAAACAAAAATGGTACTATGCCAGTATTTAATTGTACGAAGTACCAAGTGCCATGGCCTGGCACCAGTACATGGCTGTAAAAAGTGTGGGTAACACCAGATCATACTGATCAGTAGAGGACAGCATCAAAACCTTTGCCTTGACATAAAGAAAAACCAGGCGCACTCCATTCAATAAATTGGTTGTAGTATTCTTGTGATTTTTAATGGAAAGTAGTCCAGTATTAAAAAAAAAAGAAATTGAAGGATCGATAGCTTGATTGAACAAAGAAGAGTATTCACAGATGGATTAAATAAGACAAAATAGTTCATGGTCATAGACCAATTTCGAATTTTAAAATCTATAATTTCTAACCTGGCAAGAGCAACTGGGTCCCAGTTGGGGGGAACAGCCTTTTTAACTTCATCTCGAAGAATTAAAGGAGCACATCTTAAATGTAAATTGTACAAGCAAATGAAATTTCCATCAAAAGCCAGGTGTTTGGTCTCTTTGGTATCCTCTAACCATGCACCGGTAAGGTCAAATAAGGAATTAAAAAGACCCGATGGCACCTTTCCTGGTACTGAATTACACTGATTAATAAACTCCGACATCTGCCAAAAAGCAAATTAAATATAAATCATAAGTTACTGCTGTATAATCAGAACAATTTTTTGATATTATTTGGTTTTTGTCATTCAAATGTATAATCGGGTATGATTTTCAGTGTTAACCTAAAGTTAATTCGGCATAATAAAACATCAATCAGCAAGATAGGTACTGAACCAGTCTTGGTTTGGTTTGGTGCTAACCGCATCTCTAATTATCCTTAGCATGCAACCAAAGGTTTACATAAACAAACAAAGGATTATTAAACAAGTTTTAAAATGGATATGCAAAATAAGTCCCACATGTCAGAACTGTAAAACAACAAATGGTATAACAATACAAACCTGATTGAATTCAAGAATATCAGACTGGAACCGCATGCGGTCACCCTTGTCACACCCGATATCCCGCGACACCCGGCAAATTGTGGGCCCCCCTGGGATGGCCACATCATGCAAACTTTTCTCATCTAACTCCACCAACCTCCCCCTTCCCCCTTTGGCAAATCTCAATCTAAAATCATTTGCCAAGTCGAACCCTTGGCCGAGAGCTGCCAGAGCTGCTTCTCCTATCCCATCTGCCACCGACATATCTTCTTCCATGTTTTCTTTTCTCTATATCTTCAGTGTATGTATCTAGTCTAGAGGAGATGAGCAGGAAACATTTGCTTATGTGATTTTGTTTCTTTTGCCTTGCCTCTCTCTATATACCAATGAATTGGAGGTGTACAAGAAGCACCTTCTTTTGATTGTGCTGGGTTGCTTTGCTTGACTAATGAATAATTGAGACGCCAAGAACAAATAAATATATGAAAAGATTAGATGGAAAACTTGTTGGGAATTGCCAGTGATATGGAGAGATAGAGATTAGAGAGAGAGAGAGAAGGGAGGGCTTGTTGAGTCTTGACTAAAAACTAAATAGCAAAAAGAATTGAGGTTGATGTATCCTTCTTGGGAAGGTCGTCAGGAGGCTGGATTTTCAGATTTTGATGCCTTTGAATTGAAAGAGATATAATATAAAATAAGACAAGGTGTCATGGGAGTGGAGACGGAAAGAGAGTGTAAAAACTGAAAACAAATGGATTGCGAAGTTTGGTTTTGTGTGAGAAACGAATTTGTCGAGTCTAGATCTGACTTTCTAGTTCTTCTGTGGTCAAAATTTTGTCTATTTTTGTATTTATATATAGCATTAAAATGTATATAACACGAGGGGCGATCCATTTATACTATTTTTTTAGTGACACCGGATTACACCTTATATTTTTAAAGTTTTCAAGTTCAAACAGTCAATCCAAATCGTTATTTTAACTATTTATTAAAAAGTGCTTGCAGATCAAATTTTTTATATTTTTTCTAATTTTTTAACTATTTATTAAGTATTTACAAAATCGTTATTTTCTCACCATTGAATTTTTGTACCATCTTAATAAATAGTAAAAAATTCAAAAAAATGTAAAATTTGATCTGCAAGCACATTTTAATATATCCATCATGTTCAATGATTTGGATCAACTGTTTAGACTTCGAAAATGTAAAGTGTAATATGGTGTCACTAAAAAACAGTATAAGTGGATCCCTCCTCATATAAAATTACAGAGACATTTGGGAGTAGTTGACAAGTAATAAGTTTGTGAATCTTGTGGATATACTTAATTTTATTTTGATTATGCAAGATCAATGTTAGATGGACTTGCTACATTGCATTAGTGTTATATTGATCTTGGTAGTAGAGATTTTTTGTTAAGAAAGTTTCACTAATAAATTTAATATGCAACTTTGTTATATGTTATGATTTTCTTTTTTTTTCCGATATTTTTTTTAAGATGATAGATATATTTATTTTATTTTTATATACTCCTATTACTTTGAAAATTAGTGTTCTCAAAAAAAAAATCAAATAAAAATGAGGAACTTTTGTAAAATATCAACCATTGATTGATACAAAATTTTAGTTTAGCTTCGCATTAAATGAATATAGGAATAATTATTGTTGTTGTAGAAAAATATTCGAGACAATATCAAATTTAATAGCTTGCCTCATTTTTAGTTTCATTATTCATAGAGACCAATTTTACCATACCAATTTTCTAGAAATTAGAAGAAACATAATATTTTTAAAAGAAAAATAGAACTTTGTGAATATACTAAGTATAAATAACTCTTATTAATATAAATATATATATATATATATACCCTATATATATATATGTGTGTGTGTGTGTGTGTGTGTGTGTGTTCTTAATATCACTGCATGTTGATCATACACACGCCACATTAATGTTTTTGTATATTATGTTGTATGTATAATCTAGTTAAATATTGAAATTGTTGGTCAAATTTAATCAAATCAAAATTGAATGATTATTTTATATTTTGGTATTTTATTTTATCATCTAAGAGAAAGTTCGTAATAGTTTGTATGTTTTTTTTTTTTAAATCCACCCTTCTTCAATAACTAAAATATCAAATTAATATAATTATTTGTATTTTTCATGATTCCAATTATTTATTTAAAAAATGTGATAATTTTGGTAAATTAATAGTGTTTTTATTCAAATATCATATTATTCTTACGATTTTACTTATTTTATTTATTTATTAGTTGATGCAATCATAGTGACAAATCAATAGTTCGGGTTCGGTTCGGCGAGGTCAAAAATTCATGATTTGGGTATAATTGGAGAATGATTTGGTACAACAAGGAAGCAAAGAAAAAACTCAAAAAAACCGTAAAAAATTTTTTTTAAAAAAATTAAAAAAAAAAAAATCGTATTTTTATAGCGAATAATTTGTCAACTCGCGTTTTATTAGCATTTTATTCGCGAATAAAACGTATTATATATTTCTGCGTTTTATTCGGAGTTCGGTTCGGTAATGTCGAAAAAACGAATTATACGCGAATTTTGTCACATTCTAATACATTTCAACAAGGGACATTAACAAAAAGAAGTACACAGAAGGTTTAAAGGAGATAACCACAAAGGATCCCAACTCTTAAAAACAAATAGAGAAAGAGAGCAGCGTGGGGACCACCGTAGCGTACCAGGGAAGACCGGGAAGGCGGATGCCGAAGGTCAACAAATTGTGGGGTCCACAGGGAGGTTGACCGCCGTAGATATTTGAAGTGAGAAAGAAAGAAAGGTAATAAGTTTCCTTTGGTAGAGACCGGGCCCATTAATATTTAATATTTAATATTTTTAATACTGCCTAGTGCATGCTTTAGACTTTTTTTTTTTAACTTTGTTGAATTTAAAACACAAGATAAGAAACGAAATGGACGAGACAAAGCAGTTTTGGCTTTCTATGGTTCTATACAATGCATAGATTGTTTTAAGGAGTTGGCTGCGGTGCTACATGTAGCATAGAGGGTCTCCGTGTAACGGTTCAATATTTGAGTTTTTAAAATTCTAACGGTCGATCCGAATCGTTCAACATGATCTCCATATGAACATGTACTTGCAAATCAAATTTTATATTTTTTAGATAGGTAGAAAATCACTTGATTTGAATGGTACATAATTTTCAGATCAAGTGATTTTCTACCCATCTAAAAAAATAGTAAAAAATTTTAAAAAATGTAAAATTTGATTTGCAAGTACATATTTTAGATCATATTGAACGGTTCGGATCGACCGTTAGAATTTTGCCAACTCAAATATTAAGCCGTTGCACGGAGGCCCTCTATGCTACCAGATTCTTGTTTTAATTCTATAATAATTTGTGCTCTGTGTGTGAAGTTAAAACTGCTCTGTTAATAATCTTTACCTCCGGGTTCCGAGGATTGCTATATGGTAGATAGTAGGTGGAATGATGGTAGTTGGTTCCTTCTTCAATTTATTAATTACATCAATTTGGATTAGTCAATTGAGAGCAACTTAACTTAGCTCCATCGTGTTTCTATTCTACTTGGGATATTTTTAAAATAAATGGTTCATATTTATCTAAAATAGTTCAATCAATTGTGCATTAATTGTTGCAGCAGTGCTTTGATTGCGCCGTGTCTAATAAACCTAAATGCATTTTCAAATTATTTTCATACTCAGATCATTTGGTATTTGTTTGTAAGATTCGAACCATTTATGTTGTAGATATTCGTCGTGTTGGGTTCCGAAATTTTTATTAATAGCTAAAAATTAATAAATTTCAAATTATACAGCCTGTTTAACAAGATTTCGAAAAATGCTCAAACTGCAATTTTATTTTACGGTTTTGGACCAACTTTCAGACTTATTATTTGAATAGTTGAGAATAACCCTTTGTTTATTCGAATTGTTAAAATATATAGTAGAATTTACATTTAGTCATTATAAAATAATTATGTAAATCATCACTAGAGTGCACGCATAATAATTATAAAATATGCAGTTGATTATTACAGAATTCATATTTAATTATGATAGAACTATTGTCTGCTTATCTATTTAAATTTCTTAGAAAGTTTGACAAATATAACAATTGGGAGATAATTGAAGTTAGTTAAGGACTTGAACAATAAATATAATATATCTCGTAGATCTTTATTGATTTTTTAAATATTTGAAGATTACAAAATTTAAATATGAGGAACTAAAATTTTAAATTCATAATGTATGGTCAGATCAAAATCAATTAACCGGCTCAAGTTTGTTATTTTAATTGTTCTAAGGCCAAGGATATGTGCTATGAGTTGGTCAAATCAAAATCAAAATCTGTGATTGTAACGCTGAAAATGCTAACTTTTGCTGAAAAAGATTTGAAGTTGACTCGGAATTAAAGGGTAAATTATTTACATCCTAGTGGTAACTTAATTAATCTATAAAATATTTGATTATACATTTTAGAGTGAGGCTATGGTAATATTTATGTTACAATGCTACATGTACTATGGATTCATATCTTTATTGTTAAAGTTTAAACAATTGATCAAAACATTAAACATGATTATATATGAAAATATACTTGCGGACTATGTTCTCTGTAACGACATCTAGAGGGAGGTAAATATGAGACAATTTAAAATTTTAAACTATTTTTTATCGATTGTTCAAGTTATGAAAATCTGAATTGCAAATAAAATAAATAGATGAGTAAGAGAAGTGACACAAGAGATGTTAACAGAGTTCGGCAAAACAAGGCGTACATCTCCGGAGCATCACAACCACTGTTCTAGGTGCGCCTTTCTATTACCCAATGAGAAAGGTTACAAAGTCGAACCGGTGCGTCCCAACAATCCTTTGAGAAGTCACACAATCTATCAAGCGAGCACTAAAGGCTTTAATGTTCAATCACTCAAGAATCACAATAATTCATTCTAATCTCAATTTAGATTAATATTGGTGAAGTGGATTTGAGGTTTTTGAAAATATATTGAAGTTTGAAGCACAAGCAACAATGGAGGATTCTAGATCTAGCTGAAAAACGTAATTTTGAATTCTGTGGCGGCTAGAATTGATAGAAAGAGAAACAATCAAACCTTCTATTTATACAAAACAAAACAAATTCCTGATTTTGCCCTCAACCGTTACAATGGTTGGAGAAACTCAGCCGCATTTCGAATTATAATTTGAATTCAACCATTATGAGCGGCTAGCAAACGTCATAACAGTTGACTTCAATTTGTAATTTTGCTTGTGCTTTCCTTAATTGTTCAATAGTTGCCCAACTGTTACCAACGATTGAGCTCTGATTGATTTATGCTGAAAATGTCTGGGAATTAATTTTTGCAAATTCGACATTTGATTTGGGCGTTACAACGGTTGAGCCCAGGCATAATAACCTCAAATTTACTTTACCATTTTTTTATTACAAAAGTGATAAATAAAATGTCTTGATGCTATTCATGATTTATCCAATCCATATAGCAATTGTTTATCATCTCATATCTGTAAATATCTCAAACAAAGAATCGTAAATTTCGATATTTATATGTTTTGCAAATTAATCAAATAGAGCACTAGAGTATTGCTTACAACAATAGAACAAATTTTACATTTTTTTGATATGTAGAAAACCACTGCTATTGGATGGTCTAGAATTTTCAAATCTAGTGATTTGCTACCGGGGTAGAGCCATACACAGTGAATTGGAGATCAATTGAACCTCATTTTTTTTTTTTAATTGTATCTATGTATGATTTTCTAAATAATTTACAGCTGGACTCTTTGCTTATATAAATAATTTTTTTTCTAAATTGTATCTATGTATGAATTGGAGATCAATTGAACCTCATTTTCAGCTGGACTCTTTGCTTATATAAATATTTTTAATATGTCACTTGGATCCGCCTACAAATCTTCAAATCTTAATAACTTATGAGATTCATATCAAACAGAATCAAATGCAAAATCCTATATCAGTTTCTAAAATTATAATATTCACAAAAAAAGAATTTTAGTACAAATTGGATGGTTTAGGACTGTCTTTGAATGATGCTTTGTTCAAAGTCCTTTTGAACATAAACTCCAAGCACATTATGTATGGTTATTTTTCAATATCATACTCTCAATCTTGTTAAAAGTTTAAATGAAAAGAGAATTAATTTATTGAATTCTTATTGTTATTGAAGCTTCAATACAATGTTTATTTTTGGCTACATCTAAAGAATAGTTGGAGTATTTCTTAATATTATCTTTATAGCTATTTATTAAATATCTTATTTAGCTGATTCCAATAACTATTGATATCACAAATCAAATCTTCTAAGAAAGAAAAATAGAATCCATTGATCATTAATAATTACTAGCAATGTTTTAAAATGCATATATTTAACAACACTCTATGCACTCTCATAAACATTTCCACTTTAATTTTTAGTTTTTTTATTAACCATTTTTGGTACCAAGTAATGGACATTTTATTGTAATAATTTTTTAATTTTAGCCATAAACTTTATATTGTGCTAATTTTCTTTACACAAATTATATAGTGATATCAAGTCGTATTTGGTTGCTACTTAAAATTTAAGGAAAATTAAGTTGCTTATTCTATTTTGCTTCTTTTATTTTACATCTTGCCTAGTAGCTTACGTCATGACTTAAATTAATTTATCTGAAGGAAGAAAATGTTAGAAAACAAAATTCTGCTTACGACAGTGCACCCTACAAGTAGAGTAAATATGAAATAATTAAATTAACTCACTTTAAGAGGTGAAGTAACTTAATCCAGGTTAACTCGTCTTTTATTATATCTTTCTTTTTCTATTTTACTACTCGTTTGATGGCTTAACTGTAAAGTAAAAAATTTACTCGGCCTCTTCTTTCATAACCAAACATGATTACATGAGTATATAGTGCATATTAGTGTTGTAAAAAACGTCCGTTTAAGCCGATTAATCGGCCGATTAGTCGTTGGCGGTGACCAAACTGTCATAGATTTTTCTGACTAATCGGACGATTATTTTCAAATATAGCCGATTATTCCCGATTAATCACTTTGTAGTACTCTGTCCGTCCGATTATCGCATACCGTTATTTACAACACTGGTGCATATAAGATATGCAATGTCATTGAATACATACCATGACGTCATTGAATACATACCATGACAAGGTGGGATGCTACTTGCTCTTTGTTTATTATAGTTAGTGGTGCCATTTTTTTAAAATTAATTTTGTAAATTTTTTGTCATTTGTTGGAAGCATGCCTCTCGTCGTGTTCTGTTCATATTTGTTGCAGTGCATTCAATTATTTTTATATGTATTATTCATAAATTATTATAAAGTCAATGCCTTAGAAATAAAGCCATGAAATAAAAATATTACTTTGAATTCAAACATTTATTGTTGATCTATTTTGTAAAAAGAAATTATTGTTTGTTGTTGTGCCGTCATATATCTCCTCATTCAGAGGAGGGTTCAAATGCCTCCATTTTTCATGCCTCCACCATGCCTTCATATTTTAAAACTTTAATAACTCAAAATTTAAAACTTAAAAGTAAAAATAAAACCGTTGGATATGGTCTACATCATTTTATCTATACACATGTAAAAAATTATGATATTTCAATTTTGTTTTGGTTGTCTTCAAGAGCTTGTAAAAAACATACTAATGTGGATAATTTCTAGACGTTGATTTTTCAACTTATTGATTCACATAAAAACAAAATCGAAATGTGATATTTTTTTATGAGCACATAGATAAAATGATGTAGATCATATCCAACGGTTTTATTTTGACTTTTAAGTTTTAAATTTTGAGTTATTAAAGTTTTAAAATATGGAGGCATGGTGGAGGCATGAAAAATGGAGGCATTTGAACCCTCCTCATTCATTATATATCTTATAAAAATTATTAAAATTTCAAATTATTTCATGAAAAGCTAAACAACTTTTAAATTGATCAAATTTGTTACACGTGTTATTTAATATAGAACACCTCTGTAATTTTAATTTTTTTTTTTTTTAACTCAAACAATGTTTTTAACATATAAAATAAAAGTATATAAAATTAGATTCACACAAGAATTATTATTTTTTTGTTTAAAAAAGACTTTATTGGAATTTTTGAAGTCATAAAGTCTTTCAATAAGTGTATTCTATTTATTTGCAAGGCACCATCAAACATTTCTTCGTTTTAGAATTATTTTGAAACATTAATCCTAATATTTTTTTTTACCCCTCCTATATTTTTTTGAGGAAATTTTTACAATTCATATACAAATTAATCCTGTTTAAATTGAGCAAAGTTAGTGTGTGTTGTGCTCACCAACGAGTTTGGTGAGCATAACTCCAAAATCTGTCATACCGATTTCAATTTTTGACTGCTTGATTCTATACTAAGAGACTTGAGTTCAATTTTTGACTGCTTGATTTCAATTTTTTACCAAGGGACTTGAGTTCACCAAGGGACTTGGTGGACTTAAGAACACCCTAGTTCTACCCATGAATTATGTATAGAATATTTAGAATATATAAATAAAGTTTATAATTTTTAAAATGTTTTAACATGGTTCTATTCTTATTCGAAATTTCTATTCTTTATATAGGTGACAATACTCATTAATAAACCAGTGTTGTAAAAAAACGGTTAAGTTACCTGACTAAACTGCCGTTTAGTCGTTAGCTGTGACTAAACTATTACGAACAAAGGATGCAAAAGGCTGTTTGCGAATGAGAATATCAAATTGGTTGATTTCTCCGATTAATCATTCGTTCTCTGCTTAAACGGTCGTTTAGTCCATTTAATCGGTCATTCATTGAGCCGTTTAGTCGGTTATTTATTGAGCTATGATATGTTTAGCTAGTTATTTCAAAATTTTCAGTGAGAAAAAAGTACCGATTAACTGACAGTAAAATTCCGATTAATCGGCCATATACCGACTAATAATTCGACAAGGACATACAGTACCGTTACTGTAATAAAATATTATTGACTGGGCAAGATGCAAAAATGCAATTTGGTTATGCTATTGGAATATTCGCCACAAGAGAGAAAAACGAATCACTGGATTTGCTGTCCAAATCCAAATTTAATTATAAAAAAATGCACCAACTGTCAAACCTAGGTTGACGTACAAAACTAACGAAAGGGCAGCAACTAGCTTTAAAAATTAAAATACTCGTTGACATGTAAAAAATTTATGAATATATATATATATAGAAGGGTTCCAATGCCTTCATTTTTCATGCCTCCATCATGCCTCCATTTTTAAAACTTTAATAACTCAAAATTTAAAACTTAAAAGTCAAAATAAAACCGTTGGATATGATCTACATCATTTTATCTGTGTGCTCATAAAAAATTATCACATTTTGATTTTGTTTTTATGTGAATCAATAAGTTGAAAAATCAACGTATAGAAATTATCCACATTAGTACGTTTTTTACAAGCTCTTGATGACAACCAAAATAAAATTGAAATGTCATAATTTTTTACACGTGCATAGATAAAATGATATAGATCATATCCAATGGTTTTATTTTGACTTTTAAGTTTTAAATTTTGAGTTATTAAAGTTTTAAAAAATGAAGGCATGGTGGAGGCATGAAAAATTGAGGCATTTGAACCCTCCTCGTATATATATATATATATATATAGAGGAGGGATCCACTTACAACAAATTTGAGTTACAACAAAGTTACAACATTCATTTTTTTCATTTTCAAAGTCCAAATCGTCGATCCAACCGTTCAACATGATCTCCACAATAAAATGTACTTGCAGATCAAATTTTACATTTTTTTGAATTTTTTTACTATTTATTAAGTATTTTACAAAAAATAGCCATACTTAGACCATTGAATTTTGTACCCATCTTAATAAATAGTAAAAAAATTCAAAAAAATATAAAATTTGATTTGCAAGTACATTTTATTTAGATGATCATGTTGAACGGTTTGAATCGACGATTTGGACTTTGAAAATGAAAAAAATGAATGTTGTAACTTTGTTGTAACTCAAATTTGTTGTAAGTGGATCCCTCCTCATATATATATATATATATATATATATATATATATATATATATATATATATATATATATGTAGCCAGTAGCAATTCGCCGATCATGGAGGCGACACCTCCAAAGCTATTAATTAAAAAATAAAAGGGATAAGGACCACCGGATGTAAAAATTCAAAAAATTACTGTAAAAAAGAAAGCACGCCATTTATCTAAAAATTACTCAAAAATTAATTTCATTCTTGCGTGTGAATTCAAATACCACCGGATGTAATTCTATGGATGACACAAGAATAGTAAGAATAGAGGCTATTCTAAAATAGAAGCTATTCGGAATAGCAATGTGCATTCAAATAATATTTTTGCTATTCAGAATAGCTGCTATTCTCTGTTCCTTGTAAATGTTGGAATAGCTACTATTTGGAAATGTAAAATGAAAGAAAAAAAATGTTTTCATTATAGATTTCCGCCAACACAATTCCGAAATGACAAATTTGATATCACTCTCCGCTATCTCCACGTCGTGACAATTCATTTGAGATTTCACTTGCTTATCTTTCATCTTAATTAACACCTTGTTAACACTATTTTTTATTAGTTACAACTATTCACTATTCCACATATACAATCCAAACAACATTTTTACTAATCCGAATAGCATCATTTTCACACTAATATGAAAATCACTATTTTTTCTCTATTCTCATTTACTATTCTAAAATTTCGCTATTCTAGCTATTCTAACTCTCATCTTAATTTCGCTACTTTTATGTTTAAATTCTGTGCCGAATTTAATGTTTATGTCATTTCACATGTGTTTTTCAGGAGGCGGCGTGTTATAAAATTTTGAAGTTTTGAAAGGGTGAAAATGAAAATTACCTATTTTAGAATTGTTTTTATCAACTTACAATGCACTTCTATTAAATAATTTATAATTCAGATAGAATTTAGTCAACTATTTATTTTTTTTACATGCAAATTTTTGTCAACTGATTTTTTTAAGAGAGAATCTGAGATCAAAGGAATCATGATTTTAGAAGCGTTGAGAAAAGTTATTTTTTGCAAATATTTTGATGCAAGTTGTATTTGACACAATGTTTTAACTAACGTTTATAACGTCATAGCAGGAAGGGTACAAAAAAAGCTATAGCGAATAGCGTAGCTATAGCGGAAGCTATGCTGCATAGTGTTTTTTTTTACAAAAATTATATTATATATTTGTACTAAATATCAACATTATCTAAGTCTCATAGAACAATAAATAACACCAAATTAATTAAGAAATTATAATATTCATATTGAACCAGTACAATGTCCAAATTGCAGTTCAAAATATCCATAGTAATATCATAAACTATCGATCTTTTTCTATTCAAAATATCTTAAGCATCATGATTCATGACATAATCTATTTTTTTTCTATTCAAATTTCAAAATAACCTAGACAAGGGTTTCCTTCTCGGTTTGGGCAAATTAAAAGATTTGTAGCAACAAAGCTTTTAATTGATTTCGGTTTGGACTTTTATTTAACTTTTTTGGGTCGTTATTTAAAGCCCATATAAATTGCCTAAAAAAGCTCATTATGCATAGCGCGCGCTATTTGCTCTACACGCTATGCGCTATAGCGAACCGCTATTGCCGCTATAGCGGCCATAGCTCAATTAGCGCATTTTGATGCTATAGCTTAGCGTTTAGGGTCCAAAAACGCTATAGCGAGCTATTTAGAACACTGATTTGACATTTATAAATATTATATTCCACCATTATATTTTTAGTCTAATTTTTTAAACAGAAAAATAAATGCAACTTGTATTTATTTTGCTAAAAATTGTGTGCGTTTTAAAGAAGTTCAAGTAGTGAGTTTCAAAATTCAAAAAAGTTATTAATAGCTGGTGAAACTAAACAATTAAGATTACAAAGCTAAAAAACTTATGTAGTATAATTTTATTTTTATAAGAAGATTGAAAAGTATTGATGCATGCAAAAATTATAAAATTAAACGAATAAAATTACAAAATTTTCAATTTATTGTTTTTATCATAACCTATGTAAGCATTATTTAAAATTGAAATAAATTTTCAATTCAGATAATGTATTTTTAAGCAGAATTAAATGCTCATTTTTAACTAAAATGTGTACATTTCAAAATGGAGATAAATACTACAAAAATGTAAAATTTTAGAGTTTATTATTTGAACATTAATATCTATCGTACAGGCGAACTTTTTTATTTATTTATTTGAAAATCTTCACAGAAGCTGCGAAATCGTGAGTGAGAATAAAACTATCTTAGGATTTTTTTTCCTAGCCAACTGTGTTACTTCCCTTTCTCGTACAGGCGAACTTACAAAATTATTTTTTATTTGTTAAATAATTTAGATATGTTATGTATCAAATTTAGCGTAAATTAAAGATCGATCGATCATTTATCAAGCAATTTGAAAATTTAACATACATTTTATCATTATATATTCGAATGGCGATCAACTGATTTTCAATTAAATCAAATTTAACATAATACATAGTTATTGTTGAAAGCACATTTAATCATTGCATAATACATATTGATTTATTTTTATATATAAAAAAGTTGGTCAAGAACAAGTTGAAGATTTTAAATTAAAAAAACAAATATTTTTTCTTGTATGATCTTAAATTTTTATTATTTAAGTTTTTATTAAACATTAGTAAAAGAATGTTTTCCGTAAAGCAAAGTCGCAGGTTTGAAATCCGAATATTAGACAGTTAAGTGTTAACTCTCAATCTTTTTCTCAAAAAAAATAAATCATTATGTAGCTCATGAAAGAATAGGAACCAATTTCAAAATTTCTTGTTATAAAGTTGTTAAATATGTACCTCTACCAAAAATTTCTTCTATATATGAGATCAATAATGTAGCTCATGAAAGAAAGAAAAAAATATAGATAAGACCTTTTCAAATTGCTCGATGTTATACATAATAAAATTAAAAATGAAACAAATTAAAATGAAAATACCTGTCATGTCAAGTAATTTAAGTTCAGTGATTTGAATTTATAATTTTAAGTGATTCCACAATCTTTTACGCTTTGCATATAATTTTTTGTGAATTAAAGTACGTACTAGGTTACTAGCTATATAGTATATACAATACCATGTAGGAGTGTCAACGGGTACGGTAAGGGCCGGATGAAAGCATTTTCATATCCGTATCCGTTACAAATTGTTCTTATCCATACTCTACCCTTACCTAGTACAAATTATCTTATCCATACCATACCTTACCTTTACCCGGTATAGTTGTTGGATAACGAAACAGTAGCGGGTAAATAACGGGTAATACTAATATAATAATTATTTTTATTATTTATTGAATAAAATATTAAAACATATACATTCATTTCACACATGTATAACACTTTATTGAAAAAAAAAATTTGATCATGCTAAGCGCAAGTAAACCAATTAAAGTACTTTTTTCAATGTTTATTAATATATAAATTTTTTTATAATTACCCGATCGGTTAACAGGTACAAAATAGGCTTTACATGTACCCTTACCATTTAGATAACGAAAAAAAATCTTTACCCATACCCATACCCGATTAGTGCTATGAAAAAAAAAATTACCCGTACCCGTCTTATCGGATACGGTATGGATTGGGTAAACGAATAAAAGAGTGCCATTGACACCCCTATAGATAATTAGGATTATATATTTTTCAGATTTTTTCTACTAAAAATATTTTAAAAATAAATTAATTTATGTAGAAAATTTTGCGTAACAAATATTGAATACAAATGAAATTTTTTTTTTATCGTAACTTTAAAGATTTATATAGCTGAAAAATAATACGTTGGGTTACTTGAAAATTCCCCAGATTAATATAAAAAAATTGCATCACTACAAGAGTTTATTTTCACCTTAAGTAAATCAAATACATCCATTTTCAGAAAATAGATGAGGTGATCATATGACCGAATATTCTGAATGCTTAATTTTCTTTAATTGTTCCTTTCTATATCGACTTATATTTACCCGAATTTTTTTTATTTATCATCTTAAAAAAAATCAATTAACCAATTTTCTTGAAATTTTCCATATTTACCAGAGTTTCAAACCCAGCAGTGCATTTAATATATCACTAAAGTGCATTAATTTGGATAACTACGGTTATGGTTAGTATGGAAATTTTTGAAAACAATGGCTAATTAGTTTATTAGGAGGGTTAAAATGCCTCCATTTTTCATACCTCCACCATGCCTCCATATTTTAAAACTTTAATAACTCAAAATTATAAAACTTAAAAGTCAAAATAAAACCATTGGATATAATCTACATCATTTTTCAGGATGATAATTTGGTCAACTATATCATTCGACAGGATTTGTTGCTATAGCCATATTTCAGGATGATAATTAATCAATGTTTTAAATAGCGTTTATAGCGTCATAGCGGGAATGCTACAAAAAAAGCTATAGCGAATAGCGTAGCTATAGCGGAAGCTATTCCAAATAGCGTTTTTTTTTTTTACAAAAATTATATTATATATTTGTACTATATATTAACATTATCTAAAGTTTCATAGAACAATAAATAACACCAAATTAATTAAGAAATTATAATATTCATATTGAACTAGTACAAAAGTCCATGGTTCAAAATATCCATAATAATATCATAAACTATCGATCTTTTTCTATACAAAATATCTTAAGCATCATGATTCATTCTATTTTTTTTTCTATACAAAATAAATTTTATGAATCTTTATTTAAGTCCATATAAATTGTCTAAAAAAACCCAATATGCATAGTGCGCAAATAGCGCGCTACACTTTATGCGCTATAGCGGACCGCTATTACCGCTATAGCGGCCGTAGCGCAATTAGCGTATTTTCATGCCATAGCTTAGCGTTTAGGGTCCAAAAACGCTATAACGGCGCTATAGCATGCTATTTAGAACACTGTTTAAATTAATTCAATTATACAAATTGTACATTTTTCTATGAAACCTATATATTATATATATATATATATATATATATATATATATATATATATATATATATATATATATATATATAGAGTGAGCCTATGGTGCTATGCATAGCACGGATGGGGTCCGTGCTACGGCTCAAAATTTGACTTTTCAAAATCCTAACGGTCGATCCAACCGTTCAATGTGATAACCATATGAATATGTACTTGCAAACTAAATTTTATATTTTTTCGAATTTTTTTACTATTTTTTTAGATAGGTAGAAAAATCAGTGTTTTCTGAAAATTCTGGACCATCAAAATTCTACCTATCTAAAAAAATAGTAAAAAAATTCGAAAAAATATAAAATTTAGTTTGCAAGTACATATTCATATGGTTATCACATTGAACGGTTTGATCGACCGTTAGAATTTTGAAAAGTCAAATTTTGAGCCGTAGCACGGACCCCATCCGTGCTATGCATAGCACCATAGGCTCACTCATATATATATATATATATATAGAGAGAGAGAGAGAGAGACCGGCTAATGTCCTAACGTTATAACTTCGGCCGAAGTTATAACGAGTCGTTTATTAGTTTTTAAAATCCAAACAACCGATCCGAACCGTTCAACTTTTTCTAAATATTGAAATGTGCTTGGAGACTAAATTTTACATTTTTTGGAATTTTTTTACTATTTATTAAGCCACTTTGAAAATCGCAGATCTACTGTGAACAATAAAAAACAGTAAAATTTTCTGGACCACCGGATCAGTATTTTCAAAGTGGCTTAATAAATAGTAAAAAATTCCAAAAATGTAAAATTTAGTCTCCAAGTACATTTCAATATTTAGAACATGTTGAACGGTTCGGATCGGTTGTTTGGATTTTGAAATTGCAAAAACAACTCGTTATAACTTCGGCCGAAGTTATAACGTTATGATATTAGCCAACCTCTATATATATATATATATACGACATCTTCAACAGGCAACATGTCTTTAGTTAAGGTTTGATGAATATAACTTGAAAATTTATCAGATTGATTTCAAACGAAACAAATTCAAATTGTTAAAAAGATCTACTTCACGAGTGATGTATGTTCATGTAAAAATTTGAAATTTCGAATTCATTTAGTATAGAATCAGGCAGTCAAAAATTGAAATCGGTATGACAGATTTTGAAGTTATGTTCACCAAACTTGTTGGTGACCACAACACACACTAACTTTGCTCAATTTAAACAGGTTTAATTTGTATATGAATTGTAAAAATTTCCTAAAAAAAATATAGGAGGGGTAAAAAAATATTAGGATTAATGTTTCAAAATAATTTTAAAACGAAGAAATGTTTGATGGTGCGTTGCAAATAAATAGAATACACTCATTGAAAGACTTTATTATGACTTGAAAAATTCCAATAAAGTCTTTTTTTAAACAAAAAATAATAATTCTTGTGTGAATCTAATTTTATATACTTTTATTTTATATGTTAAAAACATTGTTTGAGTTAAAAAAAATTAAAATTACAGAGGTGTTCTATATTAAATAACACGTGTAACAAATTTGATCAATTTAAAAGTTGTTTAGCTTTTCATGAAATAATTTGAAATTTTAATATTTTTTATAAGATATATAATGAATATACCATAAAAGTTGAATTGTGCTGGAATTAACAAAAAATGAATCAAAGATATGGAGTTTAATATCTTGCCAACCTATTATGCTTTTTTTTTTTAAAGTAGTAGCGGTTGCCGCTTTTTTATTAATACCCCAAAACAATATAAATCTGCCCTCAATCCCAATTTTTTACTAAAAATACTCTGACCGCTCCACTAGGGGGCGGTCCACTATTCATACCAGACCGCCCCCCGTGGGGCGGTTTGGTATATATTTTTTTTAGAGACAATATAAATAGCAACATGCTGAAATCTAACGCTAAAAATTCGAATTTTTTTTGAAATATTTGTTAGATTACTTCTTTTAAGCATATTTATATTAAAATACGCTAAATTACTTGAAATTATGTTAAATTACGTTGAATTACACTAAATTACTTTAAATTACTCTTTCTTGACAATTTTTTTTAGATAAAGATGAAGATTAAGTCATTTAATTTGAAAATATTCACAAAAAATTAAAACTTGAATAACTTTATTTAAAAAACCAAATAAAATGTACAGGCTATAATAAATTAATAATACAAGCCTTTAATTAGGCATGCATGTTACTGGTATATTTTTCATTTTAAAATTCCAATATTCCAGCTTTTGTTGAAATCCGATCACATCTAAGCAATGAAAGTATAACATGCGATCACAATCACGATCCGGAATCAGTGTTTAAGAAAAAAAAAAAAAAATTGGGTATCAGAATAGGTAATTCGGCTCCTCAAGGTTTACAGATAACAATCATTTAAATTATTCGATTTGGAATAAACTGTCATCTTATTTGCTGTCATTTATCTATTGAGAAAATATAAAACGGGACAGGTGTGTGTGTCTATATATCACTTGCTGTCATTTGCTGTCATTTTCCATATTTACCAGAGTTTCAAACCCAGCAGTGCATTTAATATATCACTAAAGTGCATTAATTTGGATAACTACGGTTATGGTTAGTATGGAAATTTTTGAAAACAATGGCTAATTAGTTTATGAGGAGGGTTCAAATGCCTCCATTTTTCATGCCTCCATATTTTAAAACTTTAATAACTCAAAATTATAAAACTTAAAAGTCAAAATAAAACCATTGGATATGATCTACATCATTGTATCTATGTGCTCATAAAAAATTATCACATTCGATTTTGTTTTTATGTGAATCAATAAGTTGAAAAATCAACGTCTAAAAATTATCCACATTAATATGTTTTTTACAAGCTCTTGATGACAACCAAATCAAAATTGAAATATCATAATTTTTTTCACGTGTATAGATAAAATGATGTAGACCATATCCAACGGTTTTATTTTTACTTGTAAGTTTTAAATTTTGAGTTATTAAAGTTTTAAAATATGGAGGCATGAAAAATGAAGGCATTTGAACCCTCCTCTTAGTTTATTATTTTTTTAAGATGGCAAGTTTAAAAATTCTGTATATATACTATATTCATAGCTTGATCCAGTATTTCTTGATACTAACCATAATTATTTGGGAAGCTGATATTAGTACCCGCACTCCAGTACTCGCATTGTACCTGCATCTTAACTGTTATATTTCTGACGATCTGTGAGTAATTTTGCGAATCTAAAACCACGAACATCTTCTACGTAATTTTCTCTTTCAAATGAGATCCATGATGACGTACTTTCGGACTCGTCGTCACGCAAGTATTTATATCTATATTTGCAAGTATTTTTTTTACATATGACACTGGATTACATCTGAAAGTATTAATATCAAGTATTGTAAATATTTATACCTATAAGGTCAATTTTTTTTGTTGAAGAAAGATTGACGCGGAAACTATTAGAGAATGTTGATGGGGGGATACATGGTCCCTACTGCTTCATTAGAGGAAGGTTGACACGGGAACGATTAGGGAACTGAAAAAGGTGATGATCATATCAAGTTACGCATGCAAATATTTATATCTTATTTTGCAAGTATTAATATTTTATGTTCCAAGTATTTATACTTATGAAGATTGACGTGGAGACGAGTGTGGAGACTGAAAAATGGGGACCATGTAATTAATGGGAACCATAGTACAACATTCCTCTAATTAGTGGGGACCGTAGTACAACCTTCCTCTATTATTGCTGCGGGTACTGGAGTGGGGGGGATTGAAATAATTATTCAATTATTTGTGCCTTGAGGTTAACCTTAATTTTCTACAAGTAATTTAAAAAAAGAAAAATATGTTCTCAATGGCAAACTTAAAACTTTACAGAGGTGTTGAACTTGAATGTAGTTTAGGGATTGTATTTTTAAGATAATGTATAGTCCACTATTACAAACAAATAATAGCTATTGAAAAGGACATTTTCAAAATAAAAACACATAGAACCAAAAACTACATTATAACTGTTATTTAATTTTTTGTAAGGACAAAATCCATCTTCTAATTTCTAAATTTACCTTGAAAGTACAAAATACATTATCTTAAATATAATGGATCAGTCAACTCTTTTTGTGCATCAGCAAAAAATTTCATTTAGTTTCGTATTATATTTTGGTCAACTATATCATTCGACAGGATTTGTTGCTATAGCCATATTTTAGGATGATAATTAATTCAATTATACAAATTGTACATTTTTCTATGAAACCTATATATATATATATATATATAGGAGGGTTCAAATGCCTCCATATTTCATGCCTCCACCATGCCTCCATTTTTAAAAACTTTAATAACTCAAAGTTTAAAACTTAAAAGTCAAAATAAAACCGTTGGATATGTCTACGTTATTTTATCTATACACGTGTAAAAAATTATGACATTTCAATTTTGTTTTGGTTGTCATCAAGAGCTTGTAAAAAACGTACTAATGTGGATAATTTCTAAACGTTGATTTTTTAACTTATTGATTCACATAAAAACAAAATTGAAATGCGATAATTTTTTATGAGCACATAGTTAAAATAATGTAGATCATATCCAACGGTTTTATTTTGACTTTTAAGTTTTAAATTTTGAGTTATTAAAGTTTTTAAAAATGGAGGCATGGTGGAGGCATGAAAAATGGAGGCATTTGAACCCTCGTCATATATATATGACATCTTCAACAGGCAACATGTCTTTAGCTAGGTTTGATAAAACATAACTTGAAAATTTATCAGATTGCTTTCAAACGAAACAAATCTAAATTGTTGAAAACGATCTACTTCACGAGTGATGTATGTCCATGTAAAAATTTGAAATTTTGAATTTATTTAGTATAGAATCAAGCAGTCAAAAATTGAAATAGGTATGACAGATTTTCGAGTTATGCTCACCAAAGAGTTTGGTGACCACAACACACACTAACTTTGCTCAAATTAAACAGGTTTAATTTGTATATGAATTGTAAAAATTTCCTCAAAAAAAATATAGGAGGGGTAAAAAAATATTAGGATTAATGTTTCAAAATAATTTTAAAACGAAGAAATGTTTGATGGTGCTTTGCAAATAAATAGAATACACTCATTGAAAGACTTTATTATGACTTGAAAAATTCCAATAAAGTCTTTTTTAAACAAAAAATAATAATTCTTGTGTGAATCTAATTTTATATACTTTTATTTTATATGTTAAAAACATTGTTTGAGTTAAAAAAATTAAAATTACAGAGGTGTTCTATATTAAATAACACGTGTAACAAATTTGATCAATTTAAAACTTGTTTAGCTTCTCATGAAATAATTTGAAATTTTAATATTTTTTATAAGATATATAATGAATATACCATAAAAGTTGAACTGTGCTGGAATTAACAAAAAATAAATCAAAGATATGGAGTTTAATGTCTTGCCAAACTGTTATATTTTTTTTTTTTAAGTAGTAGCGGTTGCCACTTTTTTTATTAATACCCCCAAAAAAAAAAGGGGCAATTGGGTATATACCCATCAAAACTTTTGAAATTGGGTATATACCCATATCCCATTCAAAATTACCTCAAATTTGAATGGGATATGGGTATATACCCAATTTCAAAAGTTTTGATGGGTATATACCCAATTATGCCAAAAAAAATATCAAATCTGCCCTCAATCCCAATTTTTTACTAAAAATACCCTGACCGCTCCACTGGGAGGCGGTCCACTATTCATACCAGACCGTCGCCTGTGGGGCGGTTTGGTATTTTTTTTTTTTAGAAATAAATATGAATAGCAAGATGCTGAAATCTAACGCTAAAAATTCGAATTTTTTTTTAATATTTGTTAGATTACTTCTTTTAAGCATATTTATACAAAATACGCTAAATTATTTGAAATTATGTTAAATTACGTTGAATTACACTAAATTACATTAAATTACACTTTCTTGACAAATTTTTTAGATAAAGATGAAGATTAAGTCTTTTAAGTTTGAAAATATTCACAAAAAATTAGTACTTGAATAACTTTATTTAAAAAACCAAATAAAATGTACAGGCTATAATAATACAAGCCTTTAATTATTAGGCATACATGTTACTCGTATATTTTTCATTTTAAAATTCCAATATTCCAGCTTTTGTTGAAATCCGATCACATCTAAGCAATGAAAGTATAACATGCGATCACAATCACGGCTCCTCAAGGTTTACAGATAACAATCATTTAAATTATTCGATTTGGAATAAACTGTCATCTTATTTGCTGTCATTTATCTATTGGGAAAATATAAAACGGGACAGATATAGATATATATATATATATATATATGAGTAAGGCTACGGTGCTTTGCAAAGTAAAACCCCCTCTTTACTTCGGACCACTTTTTCAATTTTCAAAATTCAAACAACTGATCCGACCGTTCAACATGTTCTAAATATTGAAATGTGCTTGGAGACCAAATTTTACATTTTTTGAAATTTTTTTACTATTTATTAAGCCACTTTGAAAACGCTGATCTGGTGGTCCAGAAATTTTTTACTGTTTTTACTGTTCACCATCGGATCAGCGATTTTCAAAGTGGCTTAATAAATAGTAAAAAAATTCCAAAAAATGTAAAATTTGGTCTCCAAGCACATTTCAATATTTAGAACATGTTGAACTGTTCGGATTGGTTGTTTGGATTTTCAAAATTGAAAAAGTGGCCCGAAGTAAAGAGGGAGTTTTACTTTGCAAAGCACCGTAGCCTTACTCTATATATATATATATATATATATGAGGAGGGTTCAAATGCCTCCATTTTTAAAACTTTAATAACTCAAAATTTAAAACTTAAAAGTCAAAATAAAACCGTTGGATATGATCTACATCATTTTATCTATGCATGTGTAAAAAATTATGACATTCCAATTTTATTTTGGTTGTCATCAAGAGTTTGTAAAAAACGTACTAATGTGGATAATTTCTAGACGTTGATTTTTCAACTTATTGATTCACATAAAAACAAAATCAAAATGTGATAATTTTTTATGAGCACATAGATAAAATGATGTAGATCATATCCAACGGTTTTATTTTGACTTTTAAGTTTTAAATTTTGAGTTATTAAAGTTTTTAAAAATGGAGGCATGGTGGAGGCATGAAAAATGGAGGCATTTGAACCCTCCTCTATATATATATATATATATGTGCTTGGCTATTATGCTTATATAAGCATATGCCCACATATGCTTAAATGAGCATTTTTGCGTTTCCAATGTTCAAATGGTCGATCCGACCGTTCATCTTGTTCTCCATATTAATATGTGCTTGGAGACCAAATTTTACATTTTTCTGAATTTTTTTACTATTTATTAAGCCACTTTGAAAATTGCTGATCATATGGTCCAGAATTTTGGAAACACTGTTTTTACTGTTCACCCAGATCAGCAATTTTCAAAGTGGCTTAATAAATAGTAAAAAAATTCAGAAAAATGTAAAATTTAGTCTCCAAGCACATATTAATATGGAGAACAAGATGAACGGTCAGATCGACCATTTGAACATTAGAAACGCAAAAATGAGTTATAAGCATATGTAGGCATATGCTTATATAAGCATAGTAGCCAGCCCCTATATATATATATATATATATATGAGGAGGGATCTAATTATATCATTTTAAGGTGATACATCTTGACACCATATACTTATAAGTTATTTTTATGATTTCAAAATCGAAACAGTTAATCCGAACAGTTCAACATGACCTCCATATTAAAATGTGTTTGGAGATCAAATTTTACATTTTTTGAAAATTGTTTACTAATTTTTTAGAATTTTTGAAAATTATTGTTTTCAATGGTCCAGAATTGTCTGAATACAACAATTTTGAGCATGTCTTAATAAATAATAAAAAAAATCCAAAAAATATAAAATTTGATCTCCAAGCACATTTTAATATGGAGATAATGTTGAACGGTTTGGATCGACTATTTGGACTTTGAATTCACGAAAAATAACTTACAAGCATATGGTGTCAAAATGTGTCACCATAAAATGGTGTAATTGGATCCCTACTCTATATATATATATATATATATATATATATATATATATATATATGAGATAGGCTACGGTGAGTTGCGAAGTAAGATGTTTGTTTTACTTCACGCTCATATTTTTTATATTGAAAAGTTCAAATAGCCGATCCGAACTGCTCAACATGATCTACATATTGAAATATGCTAGGAGACCAAATTTTATATTTTTTAAGAATTTTTTAAAATCATTGTTTTTTTATGGTCCATATATATATATAAAAGCGTGGATCAAACTTATAATATGTGCTCATTTAGTTTAAAAAAAAAGAATTGAAGTAGATTTGGTTTAATAATCACTAGAGAATAAAGATGCAGCTCTCTAATATTTATGTAATCACAATCACCATGCAAATCCTTGATATCTGTTTTAAATAAAAGACATAATAATGATGTCAGGCTGACTTATGAATCTAGCAATTAAAATATGGAACATGTTTTAATGAACATTAGGAAGGTAAAATTACTTCTGTAACCCTGTAAAATCTCAAAACATCACATGTTTCCTGCAAAATATGAAACCTCATCATGTATATATATATAGTATACTTGTACAAAACTAACACAATCTTCATCATAAGACCCATACATGATACATACATACATATACATACAGGGGCAGATTTAGAATTTTGATCAGGAGTAAACACAAAATATTGACAAGAGTACAATTTTTTCTCCTAACGAATCAGAGCGGAGTAGTGGATAGAGATCTAAAAAAGTCAAAACATGACCGGATACGTCACGGCACATGTGCCGGTTACGTGCCGTGACTCGCGTGTCATGTGTCATGACCATCTTTCGAAAATTTGACACGACAAGACACATCATGCATAAAATTTGGTCACGACACGACACATGGTCACGTGTTAACATGGTCACGTGTTAGGACCGTTAGATTTTGATCGAATGGTGAATTCTGAATAAACTAACCTAAATTATGAAAAAAATAGTTAAACGTGACCAAACGTGACCGGTCACGTTTGGACACGTCACGTGTGGTCACGGTGTGCCATGACCATCCTTCCAAATTTGGTCACGGTACGGCACAACACGTGATCCAACTCACGGTACATATTTATATCCTTAGTAGTTGACATTTTTTTTCTCCTAACACCATTCTTTTAAATGGAGTAGCGAATCAGACTATGTATTTTTCTTTCTTTCTTTTACGCAAATCAGTCTGAACTGACTTTTTTTTCTACGTAATTTTCTTCTATTGGACTGTGAATTAAATTCAGGGATATGCATTATATCTATTCGGGTAGGCACAAGTATAAAATACCACTGGGTTTAAAAAAAAATTCAAATCCTGAAATGGACACTTGCCTACCCCTGACCCCATTTAGATCTGCCAGTGCATGCATACAAACATACGTATATACATACATAATACGTATATACATACATACATATTACATACATACATGATACATCAGTGTGTGAACGAGCTTTCCGATGTGGCATAGGAATAAAAACATTTGATATCAAAATTTTGAATTATTAGTGATCTAATAAACTAGACATGATTATCATGCTCCAAAATAGATGGAAATAATTTTTGACATGATTATCTTCACTAATAATTCTAGCAAATATTCTCCTAGGAAGACCCATAATTACATTTTTCTTTTCTACATCCAACAAAATACACAGTAAATTTTGAAAACTGTTAAATTTTGGTTTTAAGTAGATTTGGAGCATGAACACAAATCAATTATTTTAAGTTTAAATTTTAAGGAACCGCGGACTTGATGCAGTGGCACAAGTACTCGTCTCTCTTCTAAAAGAGCAGAGGTTCAATTCTCGCAAAAAGCATCTAAAAGATGTTGGAGTGTACCGGGACCCTTTAATAAAAAAAAAGTTTAAATTTTAAGTTCTTATCAAGGACATACAACAACACTTGAGAGTAGGTCCGATGGGCATCGGACCTATTCTGGTTCGATGGGTTTAATCACCATCGATTTGTTTTAAGATTCGTGCAGAACGCTTTAAATTCGTGCGTGTCTGTTTTAATTTCGTGCGCACAAATCTTAAATTAGATCGGACGGTCATCATGCTCGTTGAACCTAAAAGCAGGTCCGATGAACATCGGACCTACTCCGTTCTCATACAACAAATATTAAGGTTAGGCAAGGATACGCATGAAATTCTCCCTAATGAAAATTTGGCGTTAAAACTTGTAATACTTACCCATCTAATTTAGTAGATTTGGTTAGATTTTGCATAATAATAAATCAACACGTAGCTCCTTGAAATTTCCATAATCATAAACAAAACACAGATAAAGCCTCTTCAAAGGTTGAATATTCTCTCTTATTCAATTTTATAATGCACAACTGTGCAAGTTGCCTACAATTTTTTAGTCCAATAGTAGCATCCTAAATAGTACTAGAAGTTCCACCTTTTTTTATTTTTAATTTCAAACTTGGCTTGTGCATATTATTTGTGTATTTTTTTAAGTAGATTTCATCTGATTTGTTTTGCTAAGTAATAGGTTTGATGACTCCTACTAATAAAAGTCAACTGTTTGATTTGTCAGGTGTAATTTCGTTTGCGTTGGATAAAAGCGCATTGTGAACATGAGCTGGGTTTATTATGAAGAGGTTTGTTAACTGTCTCCGAAACTGCAACTTTTTTAGACTCGTCCATAATTAATTAATTATTATGGAAATTTTATTTTAAAGTTTTCATTGTTATAACAAATTTCAGTCATTTTAATTTTCAAATGTCAATCACTAACAACTTAGTACTAATCTTTCAGTCAATAAATTATCAATAATTTTATTTATTTAGATATAGATCTATCAAAAAAAAAAACTTTGTCAATTTGTAACTCCTATAAATAAATGCCAAAAAAAAAAATCTAATGTAGTGCAAAACATGATTAAAATACGAATTGAACAAAATGAGCAAAATTCTTAATTCATCCAGCCTGAAATTAGTTATGTGAAAAGTAAATACTAAAGATTGATGCTTATTGTTTTTCATTTTCTCCATATTATTTTGAAGAGAAATTATTTCTGTATTCTATATGGTGCATCCGATATATACCTTAAAAGTGTTATACTTAACATGAAAGTTAATCATATAATTCACATGTTTATATCGAGTCCGGCTAGTATGACATCAGTGTCATTTCAGCCTATATAACACCAACTCCAAAACCTATCTAATTGACTTCAAACGGTGAATCCAAACCGTTCAAACAGATCTATTCCAGTAGTTGTGTGTTTACATGCAAAATTTATAATTTTTTGAATTTTTTAGTGTCAAGTCAAGCGGTCAAATGTGTAAGGTTTAAGCTAATTTTAATGCATTCATTTTTCAATATTTTTGACCGCTTAATTTGATACTAAAATAACTAGAAAATATAAGTTTATATCTAGTATGCAAAATGTTGTAGTTGATGTCGTATGACACTGATGTCATACTAGCCAGACTCGTTTATATCTAGTATGCAAAATGTTCCTCATTTTTATTTAATGATCATAAAGAAGTTCAAGTTGAACATTTTGTTAAATATGTAAAAATAATCTTTGGTATTAATATTTTGTTCCTCATATAATCTTAGGGGATTCATAATTTTTCCTAAAATGAGCTTACTTAATCCCAAGCATTCAGTCCATTAATATTTGTTGGGCATAGTGTTAAAGCCCAAATAAATAGGTCCCCTGAAATGTGATTAAACATTTTATACAAAAACATTTGGGTAGAAGAATTTGATAACGAATTTGAGTTCTCTGAAAATTTATTGTTGCAGTGAAAGAAAGTATGAGAATATTAATTAGTTCTAAAACTTCAATAAAAGTTTCAGAAAAATGAAAATTCAAGCTGTTGTTGTATGATAGAGAGTTACAGGTGTTAACTAAAATGATAAAAAAAAAAAAACCTGCCAACTATTGGAGATGAAGGAGATTGTCATAAATTTGTAAATTTGATATGAGAATTGTCAAAACTAGAAATTATAGAAAGATTAGTGTTTTTCAAACAAACCTTGTTTTACCTTTTCTTTAAATAAACCCTTGTTTTACCTTATGATTTCAAGGAAAAGGAAACTATCCCTAAGTTTGGTATAGACCTAATTGAAGATGGTTGCTGATTCTCAGGGTGCGTTTGGATTGTCAAGAATAGCATGGGGTTAGCACTGTTTTTGAGTTAGTGACTATTCTTCACCACTATTCTACGTTTGAATCAACCTAAGAACAGAGTTATTTCTGGGGTTAGCGCTGTTCTTGCTAACCCATCCAAACGATGGAATAGCGCTAACCTCAAGTTAGCGCTATTCCTGCTATTCCTGGGGTTGCATCCAAACGCACCCTCAGAAAGAACAGTTTAGTAGCTACTTTTGTCTGTGTAATATTGATGATATATGTACTAATCTGTGTTCTGTTCCTATGCTGTTGAAGTCTTTATTTTCATTACTGTAACTAACAAGTTGGTATCAGATGGTTGGTACCCACCTCTTATAACTCTTTTAAAGGTTTCTGATGAAATTCTTTTCTAGCATTTTATGCTTCACTATAAAGTATAAACATTAGTATCTAACTATCTGAATTATTTTATGTGGATCAAGTACTGACTACAAGTGAATGGTAGGTGGCATGATTTAGATATTGGGTTAGGATCCCTATAATGATTTATCTTTACAACACTGGCAATATTTTTCTAATCATGTTAAATAAAATTCAAAAATATATTATAAACAAGTTTTTCTCTCAAATTTCATTAAATATTAGACTGTTAAATATTTCAACATTTTGTTTTGTAAGATGTGTATATATGGTTTGCTATTTTAGTTCTTTTACCAGTATTATTCTAGCTTAATGACTAACGAAACAATATAATATATGACATTGTTAGTTAATAAAATGATTTTGAAATTGCACCCGATTTGATTCAACAAATTTCGACATCGACTGTTATAGTATGTAAAGAAGATAAGGGATCAACGGCTTGCATTTTAGTGCCTCTCTGGCCCTTTGCCTAGTTATGAAAAAAAAACTGATAGACGCTTTATAATAAAATAAAAAACAATTAACATATATTTCATTCCGCCACTTTATGTGTTTTTTTCATTATCAGTTTCATTGAAAAAAAGGAGCTCCAACCCTCACACTAAATTTTTTATAAGTTTGCTAAAAACTATCGTCCCAAATAATTGTATCAGATTCACTCATCAGCCTCTTAAGGCCGGACTGATATCCTCCCAGGTACCTGACTCAAGCAAATTACAACGGCCGGCCCAGATTAATTCTATATGGGCCAACTTCAAATCCGGTGCCTATTGAAACTGTAGGGGACTGTTTTGAGATTCGTGTCATATTAAATGGACCGTCCAATCATAATTTGCTCGAGTCAGGTAACCTGAGGTGATGTGAATTCCTTAAGGCCACACGTTGGGACTTCATCTTCAATTCTTCACTCCTAAATGTGAATTATATATAAATTTAAATTTGCACATCATTCATATTTAAATTCGCACTTGTCAAACATAATTCACAATGACACAGCCCGTTTAGTGGATGAATCTGATTTCTCAAGATGAACAAAGTACATGTCAGTATCCTTCCAAACATAACAAACTTGCTTCGAATCCTTCTAACTATTAACTATATACTTCAATTAAAATAAGCTTGTATGATAATCTTATTGTACATACGTGTGCTAATATAAACTGTCGGCCGAACATTAAAGAGTTCAAAACAAAAATAAAGGAAACCTCACGGGACTCATTAAGAGCCCGAATTGATTGACTGTTATCACTGAAATTAAGTCGTCAAATTAAATAACATAAGAAACGAGCATATAGCTATGCTCCCTTGAATTATGTCAATTTATGTGAGAACCAAAAGCAATTTAAAATAATCCAAATTAAGAAGTTAGGCCAACCGGACCTAACAATGCCATAACTTGAAAGATATTACAACCTCAAAATTCATCTATTATGACCTCTTACATAGACATGTACCAATCGCTCATACAATAACCATATCAATATACACTCTATACCAAAATCTCACCAGTCCCACTCGAAATTAAACTAAAAAATACGACCCAAATAAAGGTAAAACAAAAAAATTCAAGTTTATGAGCCCGCTAAATAGGAGGAGGATAAAAAAAACTGAGAAAAAAATGCCTACAATAAATAGTGCTAAGATAATGATAACAAACCACAGCAGCAGATAATAGAAACATCCCCCTTTGATGCTTCTATTATCACGACACCTTTCTTGTGTGAAGGGCCAATTGCACACAATTTTGTAATATTTTCTGCTGACCTCTAAATCACATTTGAAAGGGAGACCAGCCGATCATGAAGCCAGTGACAGAAAAAATGCAAATACTTGGATGGACCTAACGACATCCGGTATTCACTCAATGGAAATACTTGTAACGGAGCTGCTGTTACTCTTATGGGCATTGTTTGCCTTTTCCACCTTTTCTTTCTCAATTTCCACGCGTCTCTTATCTGCATGCTCGGCTACCCCACTAGCTAAAGCCTGGTAATGGAAATCTAGGGTCTGCATAAGCCCCTGAAACCTAGCAAGATCGGATGCTTGCACACCTGAGAGCACAAAACAATTCATTGACATTGCAGTATATATCAACAGGGCCAAAAATCCATCCATCCAAGATTCCAGAAAATATGCAATGAATGTCACTCGGCCATGTTTCATGGAAAGCAAATTCAGTATCTCCAAAAATAAGAATATGGGCCTGTTTGGGCATCTTTTAGCATAATTCAAAGTAGTGGTCAACTTTTGACTTTCCCGTGCTTTAAATGGTGAAGTACAATCATTATTGTAATAATGCACAGATTTATGGCTTTGTAGGCGCAGCAAATTTCTTCCAAGAAAAGAAGGTAGGAAGTGTACCTTGGATGGTCTCTACAAATAAAATAAATGGGTCGATCTCATCTATGGGTGACTGCATCTCTTCGTCCTCATCAAAATCATCATCCGAATCATCATCGGAATCATTCTCCTGGAATCCTCTAGCCTGATTGCATCACACCATCAGTTAGCATATAGAAAATAGAACCAGAGAATAATACAGATTTCCTGATGACAGTGTGGTCATTTCTGGCAGTATCATGTGAGATTAAGCCAGGTTATTTTTTGTGGAGCCTAACATCAGTAATGAAGCCTGACTTTCTATGATTTTTTTATCATTTGAGATCTCCATAACTTAAATTGACCATATCAAGTACTAAATAAATAAATTGACTATGCTAGATCAGTATTGGTTGAAAAGTAACACAAGCTTAGATCATGCCCCCCTAATACAAGTGAAGAATAATGGCAACCCTTACAGATATACTAACCTCAGCAGCTAGTTTTTGGAGTCTATGGCTGTCGGCCTCATCCCCATCCTCAGCATCTCCCATATCTGCCTCTTCCTCTTCTTCCTCTTCAGTGTCAGCATCAAATCCATCCATGTCATCATCACCCGCCTCTGCCAGCTTCTTTGATTCTATAATAAAGCATAGAAATTATTTTCAGGTGGTTATGAAGAATACACGTGTCTGCATGCATGGGAAATCTTTGGCATCATTTGAATGACTAATCCCACAAATTCAACAAGCAGAAATCAGACTCGCCCTTTTTGGAGTATTTGTTAAAGAACCTGTAAGAGACAATTTCATTGACTTGGAAGGAATTAACATAATTTCTCATAAATGACCAAAACATGCAAGCACTTGGAGAGAATATAAATCTTAATTCATCAACCAAAATCACAGAAGGGATAGTTAAAATTATATATAGATGCACCTTCAACTTGATCCTTGTAGGAGACCAGGAGTTCAAGAGTTGATTTGAAAACCCGCTCTAGGGCTTCAGGAGGTAATTGGTCAGCCGGGAGGCTGATAAGAGAGGTCAATCCCAAGAGGCACACCTTTTTGTCATGTTCTCTGTCAATAAAATTGCAATTAATCACAATCAGCAAAGAGACTTTTGATCCTATAGAAGAAATGAGGGGCGTGAGCTAAGCAGGATGTAGAGACTCTGGACAGGTAAAAAGATCCACATAATGCCTCTAGCTGGTAGAATAAGTATTAACCCCACAGATAGGTATCCAGTAAACACAACTATCTTTACCATTAGGATGTTCAAAACAACTTCTGTTTGATTAAGTATCAATTCTCACAGCAGTTTGGCCAGGGATCCAGTGGCCTTAATGATAAGAAATACAAAGTTAACTCTTTTAGTTGCCAATTTTTACATTAAAATTTTGATCAAAAAAAAAATTTACATTAAAATGAGATGAACCTGCTGCCTCAAAGCATGAAGAAATAGAACAAAAGAGGGACGGGTAAAAAAAAGTACCTTTTAAAGTTTTTACGAACACCGCTCTTTTTCGTTTGTTGAAGCATCATGAACCAGAGGTTAAAAACTTCAGCTGCAACACCGAGCTTGTGAAGTATCGCAAGTGTCAGAGATGGATTGTAAAAGAGAGCATTTGCTATCTGCACAGGGTCACAGAATATCAACACAAGTTTTTCAGTCAGAAAATAAGCACCCTGTCATTTCAGCAAGTATGAGTACATATGGGTTGAAATGTAATGGCACATTCATCACATATTGTGCCAGCTATATAAATTTAAGTTTTTCTTGGCCAGAACTACAAGTTTAGCATACCATCAAAGCCTTCAAAAATACATGGCACAGAAAAAGCAAAGGAACTTTCTATCGAGCAAAAAAGGTTGACACTCCAAGCACGGTGTGAAATAACAGTCCTGGCAAAATACTATTTATTATTTAAAAAGCTCAAATATACATTATGCAATATAATGACGGTATACCACTTGTACAAGCAAGCATTTCAGGTTTGGTTTTGTTGCACTTCGCAATCGATCAATTGTGATCGAAAGATAAGGTTGGACCCACTGATCCACTTGCCCTTTACAGTTTTGAAACACTACTTCAATCAGCTTCGGCGCTGGCTCAATATCTGAGTCCTCCATGTTTTTATCCACCATAATCTGCCATCAGACTATATGTGAGAAATTATCCTAAAAACAAAAGGATACCAGCATGCATATTCAATTTAACAAAATATAATTTAAAAATGTCCTGATAATGATTGCCCAGAAAATAACTTAACTATTATTGTGTTATGTACAAAAGAAGAATATAGAACACAACAACAACATTGAAAAGTGGAAATATACTAAATTATGCATTGTTAGTGTATCAGAAGTAGTTCAACAAATTTTGGTAGTTGGAAAATCATAACTTGGAAACAAGATATTTTCTAACCATCTTCCGTAATATAACTAAACAATTCACAGGAAAAACAAAATTGCACCTTTGAAAGCGTGTTCCATAGGCTCTGCTGGTAGTCAGGATCTTTGCAAGTTAGAAAATGAGCAGTGCTTCGTGAAATGTAGTTATCAAGGGGCACCAAAATATCTAGGAATAATAATAAACTGAACTGGATCAATCTTGCAAATCAGCTTAACAATAAATAATGAGTTAATTCCATTTTCGAATGATTAGAAGTTGCAAAAAACAAAAGACAAATAAGTAAATCAATCTAGCGTTTATGCCAAGCCAACAATGTCCTAAATACCCTTTGAGAGCACTGCTTATTCTACGCTCAAACACAAAAAGCTACAGGGTAAATGAAAGTAGCTCTCTGCTATACGGCAGTGACATAGTTGGTCCTCTGTGCAAACAGTGGCCCAATATTCATTTACAATGTATGTTGCAATTTCAGACTTGTATTGTCAATTTATGGTCCACTGGGTACTACAAATTTATTTATTAATAAACATCTATGTGAAGGATAACTTCCGTTATATCCACCACTGTCTGATACAGCAGAAAATAAGACCTCAACACTACGGACCCCTGATCTTAATTTAAAAACATTGAAACATTTATATACACTACTATGTAAAAGTCTTACAATCTGTATCAATTTCACTTTTGAAAAAATTAAACTGTAGCCACTAACAATGAACATAAAACTCATTTAGTGCAGTGCAATACAAGTTCCGATCCTAAACAATGGGTCCTCCTTTTATTATTTAGTTCAATGTGTTATTCGGCACAAGAGGATACTCAAAAGGAAACCGTGTATCTGCAAAAAGTGATCTTCCTGTGTTCAAAAGATCACTAGTTCTTCTTTAAAAAGGATATAAACAAACTCACTTTCAAAGAAATCGATAGCCCAGTCATTAAGTGCTTCAACCATTAGAGGCCAAAGGCTCCACATGTCTATAGATATTGTGGGCGAGAAGAACGTCATGTAGGAGACTATTTCCAGAATTTCTTCATAAACATCTTCACCAAAAAAAAAACAAGAGAAAGAAAAACCTATGTAAGAAACAAATATATACATAATTTACAAAAGAGAGTAGTATAGTCAAGCCTCTTTCTTTCATCTGTTTACAGCTTCCCTTATGCAGAATAACCAAAAGAACTCTCCCTACTATATGATTCCAACAGCGCTAATTGACCATTAGCTGACCTGATAGTACTTCATAAATACTGATATTTGTCAAGGTAGGTTCTTGTAACAAGCATGAGCACACATAAACATAATTTAATGGAAATACCTTGACCATCACTAGTTAACATTCTCCTCATGATAGGCATCAATGTGGGTTCGACTTGCCCAAAGAGATGAGGTAGGCTGCTGACTGATTCCAGGATGGTGCTTATTGCCCGCAAGCACCCGACAGCTGCCAGAGCACCTGAGTCATCCCCCTCATCCTCGGCTGCTTCTGACATGTTCATGCATCGCCAGAATGCGCCTGCCTGCCATCATTTAAAGGAAATAAATTAATAAAAAGAAGCCACACCATCTATGGAAAATAAAATACCAATTTTGACACTGACAGATTGCAGCAAATCTAGAAGTTCAGAAACTAATATTTATTTATCTCTGAGAAAAAAGAGTAACAAAATACCAAATTCTGACATAATCCAATTGCATAAGGTGCCATCTCTTCACCAAATTTATCCACAATAGTCTCAAGAGTAAAGACAAGATCCTCATTCTCAACCTCGTTCATTAGTTTGAAAAACTCTGAAAATGGAAGAGAAGTAAGATGAACCCTAATGAACCAGCAGAAAGTGTACATTGCAAAAGTTCAGACTAAAAGTTATAATTTTGGTCTAAACTACTCATAGCATGAGGTCCATACTGTTGAACAGTTTTAAGTTGTGAAGGCTGGCTTCACCATTGTTGGATGTGGTTGCTGTTTCAGACCTTATTTAGGTTGTGGATGGGTGATATCTAAAGGATCAGTGCAACAGTACGAGCCATCACCATCCTATTAGCTCGGATGGTATTAATTTACACGCAACTACACAACCATGGTGTGCTACTTACCATCAAGAAACTGAGGTAGGCCTTTTCGAATTTCACTTAGATCTGCACAAGAAGTCACATATTAGGATATAATGAAAGAATGTGCAAAAAGAGAAAAAGGAACAAAACGATAAAGAACTTTGTATGCCTTTGCATGCTTCAACAAAGGAACGAAGTGCAAACACCGAGTCAACTCTAACAGGAAGATCCGGGTCTCGCAAGCCAGCTATAACAAAGCGCATCGCAATTGTGAAGTTGTTTGGTTCAGCAAAGTTTATATGAGCATATTGACCAGCAACCCATGCTGCCTAATTTCACACATAGAAAAGCAGCAGTTTACAATATAGTAGTTGCAGTAGCCATGCTCTCAGAAAACATATTGATGTTATATGCAAAGAAAAAGGCACAAAACAATTTAAGAACAAATTATATCATTATCAAAAAGGGAGGAAGCTACCAAACAAAAATCCAGTATATACCTTTGCTCGAAGGTGGCCAACCGGACTAGAAAATTCAGGGAAAACATGATGGACTAGCATCCTCTCCAACTCAGACTTGTAGGGCTCAGTCTGTTTGAGTTTATCACATAAAGCTCCAATGGCCAGAAGAGCGCCATCTTTCTGACGGTAAGGTTTCTGCTCAAGAGCTGCCTCATCATACCTGACCATCAAGTGTCAGATCAATACAAACACAAGAACTAAATTCTTTTGTGTTAAATATAGATTCACGGAACTGGCATAAATGCGTGACACACCTACTAAAAATCCCCACAATGAACTGAATGAACTTTTGGAGATTTTCTTTCCCACGTTTTCTCACTAATTCACTGACAAAATCCATAGCGGCTGTCCTGGGACTATACAAATCTTCAATAATGTCTGCACAATTTTTACATTGCATGGTTCAGTTAAGAATAACACAACATATATAAATCTTGCAGATGTAAACATGAGATCTTAATTCCACAACTTTTCAACTAGAATAAGGTGATATTCTACCATAGCCCTTGCGAACATATTCATGAGGATCTTCAATCCATAATCTCTGGTCGTTATCATTGAAGCACATGAGAGGAAAAATAATCTCAAAGAGGATAATGTCCATCTGGGGCTGCATCAATTGGTACATGCTATTTTTGGGGATGCTGCAAAGAAGAGAGCATGAAATATTGTTGACTTTAGTTCACGACAAATTTAATCAGGTTTCAGTAAATTTAAGAAATTGAAAGGAACCGAAAATATTGAAAAGATTGTTACAACACAAGGATTATGAGAAGAGTTCAAATCTAAGTTCCTAACCATAAAACACATGTACTACATAATTTTATAATCCTCTAAATCCTAACAAAGAAGGTTATTAATTGTCAAGGAAAAATGTAAAAGCTTATTGAAACATCATTAAGACAATCAATGCAAAGCGAAAAATTGAAAGATCAATTGATCATCAGAATTAGAGTGCCAAAACAGCTCCAGATATAATTATCAAACATAAAGGCAAGAAAAGAACAAGAAAAATCAAAGTATCAAGCAATTGTGTTAGAAGTGTTGATCAGGACATTGGAACCTGCAGTTGTAACCAATAATGAATGAGAAAAGCTACCTATTGCTAAGATATTGAAGAATGAGGTTAATAACTCTGTCAGGAAGGTAGCCACCAGTGCGTATAACATTCAGCAACTTCATGTGGCATTCCAATATCTTCCCAGCATAGCTCTTCTGAAACATCTGTGCAAAGGCCTTGCTCTCCGGTCTCTGTATCTTTACATCGCCAAACCTTAAAAAGTGATAAATAATATAAAAAAGAGATTAAAATTTCATGAAGTTTTTCTAAATAAATATCTATAAATATTGTTTCTCACTGATTAGTTACTCGGGTGAACCAACTTACAATCTACTTGACTTTCTAACAAATTGAAGGCTTACCTAGTGTAGAGGCGGTTCAAGATGTGGATAGTCCATTTCTTCACTTTCCACCAGCCCCATGATTTCCTGACATCAGGATCAGTAGGTTGACCCTCAAGTGGAACCGGTCTATCCAACATGGTCAAGAACAAAATCATCCATGCATTGAACACATCAAATTGGAAAAGTTGCTTAGGTATCTCCAGCTGTAACAGAATCAATGTACAACCCAATTTAAGTAAAAAAATATTCCTAGCAATTCCACGATATTATTCTTATCCATAAACTTGAACACAACATATTCAAAATGTTTGCAAGGTTTTAAGTTTACAAAATATTGTAATTGACAAGCAAACATCATCAGTCCAGTACTTGTCAATACCAGCCAAGAATGAGACCGACCAACCCGCAGAGTTGAAAATGATTAGTGGATAATCACGCACAAAGGCTCGCTCAAGTTCAAAAGGATTAAGTACAGTTCGTTCCAGTATGAAACCTAACTCATGTGGCAAGATATCTCATATTTTAACAACTTAGAACAAAGCGCCAAGGAGAATTGCATAACAAGAACTTCCTATTGAAATGCCATGGTAAAAGTACATTGCGTACATAGATAGATGACCAGAAGATTTTGCAAATGAGCTTCATCAAATCAGCAGCTTCAATAGAGGGGTTCGGAAGCTGAACAAGATTGTTGAATATGTTTAACAAGCGAGGAAATGTTTCTTGGACAACCATATATAAAGGCACCCTCTCTTCATCTGACTTGAACCTTTAGATGAACAAAAAATAAGAGAGAGATTGTGAATTTTAATAAAAGTATGACAACGCATAGCACAATTCCAGTACCAGATATGAATACGGACAATTAGCAATATGTTATATTGGCCGTTACCCTCGATTAAAATCATGATGTTCTGTAATCTGTACCATAAGCTTAGCACAATTCCAGTACTAGATTGGTCCTAATCTGTACAATACATATTTATGGTACAGATTAGGACAAATCTAGTAAAGATATCAAAACTCACTCGAAAACAGCTTGTTTGCTCTATATGACTTGGTGTTTCTTCTTAGGAGGAATTCTCTAATGCACAAATGACTTCGCTCTTTTCAGGTGAGTTTTGATATACAGATATGAATACTGCGTTTAATTTTCTATCTGGTACATTTCCAAATATACACATTGATAGGAACAAAAAATAGACACGAGGGAAGAGAAACTCACTCGTATTTCCTAGTAAGAATCCTCAGCACAAAAAGAGCACCAAAGATCTGTTGGTCTTGAGCTCCGAGATTGGTCTTTATCCAGTTTATAAGATTTGGCCATTGTTCTGGATAGTCTGCATGTACTATTGTTTTGATGCTCTCTCCCAGCTGCGCCCTGCAAAATTTAATCAGTGCTCTCTCAATATTGCATGCTTATTAAGAAAGTTCCACCATGGGAATATTGATAAGCTGACATTTACACTTTAACAATACGGCTTCCCCTCAGCCCCTTAGGCTAAGTATAAAACTGGTCGAACACAATAATATTTCACAGCATATAAAAATTGAACAACTGAATTGCACTCCTAAGAGACCTTTGAAATGAAATTGGTATCAAGGTATAATAAGCACAGTTAGTGCGGTAAATACACCAAAATCAGCCCTAGAAATTACCGAATTCACATTAGACTACTGAACCACAGTTATACTTATATGAAAAAATAGTATTTGAGACTCACTCCATTTAAAACTTAATCAAGAGACCTAATCAGAAATGAGCCAAGGAAAAGTTAAAAAAAAAAATCAAGATATTACTAGGCATACCTCAACAAAGGTGGTACTTGTACTATGAACCCCAAGATATGCTCACGGACCATGGCCTTGTCGGTTTCCAATATCCTCTGGGGCTCACCTGGCTCGCCCGGTGACCAGTTCTTAGCTACAAAGTTCTTGAAGTGGATGCTTGCCACCTGGCGCACAGCTATGTCCCAAGAGCCATCAACAATAATCTGCAGCAGCCGCACCAAGTGCTGTGGCGTGTACTGTAACTGCAAATTAAGCAGTATTAATAATAACTATGGAATAAAAAAAATGCCAATATGCATTTTGAAAAGACAGGAAAATCAAGGTCAACTGTAGCCTGGTCATGATTAAATGTTTCTATTGCTTTCTTTTGTGAGGACCAATGTTTTACAGAAAGGTAGACATTTTGTAACCAGCAACTTTGTGACACTGGTAATTGATCATTGACTAAAATCAAGCTAATTGATCATTGACTAAAATCTCAACAGGAAAATATTGAAAGAAGAAACAACATATGAAATTTTTGAATATAGCTTGGAAAAGAAAATCACAGTTGCAGACTTGCAGTGCATTTTGTGACACTGGTACCCAACCAGAATTCAGTTTTATATCCAGATCAATTTTGCAAGAGTCACATCAAACACACTTACGGCAATGGCGTATCTGGTTAGAAGGAATGGGGATCAATTGACCCCCATTCATTTTCAAAATTTATGTGCGTGATATTCTATATAGTTTAGAGTAAAATGCTATGGGTACTGTAAAATTGACCCCCATACTCAGCATGAAAATTTTATATGATTGACCTCCATAGCTTGAAACTCTGGCTTCGCCCCTGCTTACATATATGTGCATTTCTAACATTACATGTTTTGTTTCTCAAGTATGGTAAAATAGAAAAGGTCGTCCGATTTACAAGGGACAGCAAAAGGTATTACAAGAAGACTCAGCATTTGAGCTATATTACATTTAAATGCACTTGCCGACTGAAAATGTAAAAGAAAATAGTGAGAATTATTTTACTGGTGTGAATATAAAGCAAAGAGGCATAGTTGCTTTTTGTGGCAATTAAATTAGTAGGGGTCAAGTAGCTAAAACAAACTCAGTATACTAAGATCTTGGTTATTCCATAGAAGATTCAAATGATTAGGCCAATTAGATATCACAATAAAACAAAACGACATCACCAGACTAGAAAAGGAAGTTTCAGATGTTACCAAATGTCAAATCCACGTTGTAATGGCAAAACAGATTACCCTGTACAGGCAGAAGTACCATCTGAATCCCAATTCTTTATAAAATCAAGCGTTCATAATACAACTTGCGATATTTCTTACAAAATTCCAATAGCAGTATATCACGAAATTTGAAAAGGATTGAGCTAAACAGTACTAGCCCGTCAACTTACAAGCTGGAACTTCTCTTATCGAACACAAAACATCATCAAATCTGGAAAGGAATGAAAAATGAAATAAAAACCACGACAATTCTACCTGGTCAAGGCTTTCTTCGGCCGCCTTCCTCTCTTCCGGTACATGGCTAAGAGCCGCACGAAGCACCACAGCTAGACTTGGCAGATCCATTGCAAAATCTTTGGTCGGGGTTTCGAGCGATCGGACTGCCCCCTCTAGGGTTTTTCTTTTTCTTTCTTTTTTTTCGAGGGGGGCAACAGAGAGAGTAGTGGAGACTGGAGAAGCCTTATTATTATTGGTTCCCTTTCAGGTCTTCGCTAGAGAGAGAGAGGATGGAGTTTTTAACCCTAGGGTTTGTTGAGCCTGGGGATGCTCCATGCACCCTGTGCATTGCGTATACCGTGAGCGGATGAGGTATATCACATGTCCCTTAAAAATCGGAAACATTGTATTAATTAAAATCTCAAATCAAATCTATTTTCTTATTTTTTTTGCCAAATATGCCCATAGTCAAATCAAATCAAATTTGGACCCCGGAGATAGGATTCCGTATGACCTCATGTACCGGACTCGGTACAATACTTTCGGAATTCATTTTGGGTACGTTTGGATGAGGAGAACGGAGTAGGTCCGATGGACATCGGACCTACTTTTAGGTTCAACGAGCACGATGACCGTCCAATCAAATTTAAGATTTGTGCGCACAAAATTGAAACAACCACGCACGAAGTTTAAAGTGTCTTGCATGAATCTTAAAGCAAATTGACAGTGATTAAACCCATTGAACCAGTCTCAAGTGTTGGATGAGAGTTAGAATAGCTAGAATAGCAAAATTTTAGAATAGTAAATGAGAATAGAGAAAAATAGTGATTTTCATATTAGTGTAAAAATTGTGCTATTCAGATTAGTAAAAATGTTGTTTGGATTGTATATGTGGAATAGTGAATAGCAGTAACCAATAAATAATTGTGTTAACAATGTGCTAATTAAGAGAAAATATTGGCAAGTGGGATCTCAAATGAATTGTCACGATATGGAGATAGCAGAAAGTGCTATCAAATTTGTCATTTCCGAATTGTGTTGGCAGAAATCAAAAAAAAAATATTTTTTTTCTCTCATTTCACATTTCCGAATAGTAGATATTCTAACATTTACAAGGAATAGAGAATAGCAGCTATTCTAGCTATTCCGAATAGCTTATATTCTAGAATAGCCTCTATTCTTGCTGTTCTTGTGTCATACAAACATAGCCTTTGAGATTCCGTATGATCTCCAAGTAATTCGAATTTTGATCCAACGGTATGGATATGAACTCTCAAAATTTGAGTTACTTAACTGGATCTATTTTACCTTTCAAAAACTAAACCTATCAGAAAACACTATATTAAGAGCTGCGGAATCTTTTTTCCTTCATACCAGTTTTACCCTCAATAATTACCTTCTTAATATTTGCTTCATGTAGTAAAGAAAGAAAGTTAATTCATCTGGTAATAACATATTTATTGTTTCTTTCTATATTTCATATATTTTTCTTGCTCAAAGTTCGATATGTCTTAGAAACAATCTCTCCTTACAACGAATTAAATTAAATTAAATCTAAAAGTCACAAGCGACAGTGTCTTTTGTGTTAGTCTCTCCCCCGACATTTTTATTAATATCCAAAGTTAACTACAAATTAATTAATATACCCATGATTCCCGAGTTTTTCCAAAAATATCCAAACCGGCTATAAAATGGTCAGTTTCCTCTTCTTCTTCTTTTTTATTAGAAATAATAAAATCTAACACTGAAAATTCGAATTTTTTGTTTAAATTATTTGTTAGATTACTTCTTTTGATTTATAATTAGCATATTTATACTAAAATGCACTATATTACTTGAAATTATGTTGAATTACACAATATTACATTAAATTACTCTAAATTATGTTAAATTACGCTAAAATACGGTAAATTACTGTGTGTCTTCATAGTGATATATAATTAGAAACTATTTTTTGTTTCTCTTTTATCTTCATAGTGATTTATAATTAGAAACTAATTTTTTTTAAGAGACACTATGAAGAGCAAGATAATGAAATCTAACACTAAAAAATTAAATTTTTGGTTAGATTTACTTCTTTTGATGTATAATTAGCATATTTATACTAAAATACGCTAAATTACTTGAAATTATGTTGATTACAATATATTACATTAAATTACACTAAATTACATTACATTACGCTAAAATACGCTAAATTACGCTAAATTACATATGAATAGAGACGATATCTTCTCAGAAAATGTGAAAAACGACGACGAAACTTCAAACGGCCATAAAACAGCACTCAAGTGTCCGATTTAAGCAAATGACCACTTTTCGGAAAGCTTGCGAAAATACGCATGCATCTATGTTGGTGATGTCAGATTTCAAAAGTCAGAATTGCCAAAAAATAAAGGGAAGAGCCTCAAAAATTGAGTTGAAGTTTTTGATTAAGATTTTCATTTCTATCATTCAATCTAAGAAGCTCAGTAAATTAGTTACATAATGAACTCGTAGAATACCAATTTTTACTATTTTTGAAATTTTTTTACTATTTTTTATGATTAATGAAAGATGGCACAAATCGGTCTACTTTAGTGCAATTTTGTGTAGTTTAGCGTAATTTACCGCATTTTTATCAATTAACGAAGTTACTGTAATTTAGCATAATTTAACGTAATTTAGTGTAATTCAACATAATTTATTGTAATATAGTGTAATTCAACATAATTTTAAGTAATCTCGTATATTTTAGTATAAATATGCTAATTATAAATCAAAAGAAGTAATCTAACAAATAATTTAAATAAAAAATTCGAATTTTCAGTGTTAGATTTCATTATCTTGCTCTTCATAGTGTTTCTAAAAATAAGAGGAAACCGGCCATATTTTGGGGAGAGGACCGGTTTGGACATTTTTGAAAAAACTCGGAAATCATGAGTATATTAATTAATTTGTAATTAACTTTGGATATTAATAAAAATGTCGGTTCTCTCCCCTCAACTTACAATTTCAGGATCTACTTTTTTACCGGACAATTTACACCGTACCCGACCTTGCATGGAAAACAAATATATCATATAACTAGACTACTAGTACTAGTACTAGGGTAATCATGGAAAATTTATGTCTGCTCTCAAATAATTCGAAATTTTTATTGTTACCATAAGAAAAAATCAAAATTAAATCGTTACCACTCTGTTGGCGCGCTAATCAATTCTACCACCCTCGCTAACCCAGTTCGCGCACCAAATAGGCTGATGCGCGGACTAGGTTGGCGCACCAACCTCTTCTGCCTATTAAGGCACCAACTCAGTATACTGTGCTCATTCCATTCGACCCAAGGCAGCAGGCAGCAAAGAACATTCTCGCAAAGACCAAAGAGTAAGTTTTTTTCACTCTAGTCCTTTATATTTTTTTAATTATTTAATTACTTTTTTAATTTTTTGTAAATTTATTAAATGTTGGGTTTGTTCTGTAATTCAGGTAACTATGATTGGAATTGCTTGTTATTTTGGTGGTGAGTATTACGAGGGCCCAATGGTGCTTATTACAGTACCCAACCCCAGAAAATGTTCAATATCGGCCCGGATTTAGATTTCAGCGGTATAGTTAGGGAAGTGTACCAGGAACTTGGTATTGACCCGAATTATTACGAACTGGTAATTTCCGCCAGGATTATATTGGCCAAGGCAACCAAATATGGTTCCAACAGCTCCCTGTACTAGACGATACTGGAAGGAAGGAGAAGGGGTCACGAGACCAACAGAGCTACCCTCAAAAGGAATGCGAGAAGGAGAAGGGATGCTAGGAACCGTACCCAATAATGTCATGGTTAGGGCTTTCTGTTTATGTATTAAGGTTAGGGTTTTCGATTATGTATTATGGTACAAACTTTCGGTTTTGTATTAAGGTTGAGGCTTTCGGTAATGTTTTATGTATTGTGTGTTATGTTTTAATATACTATGACTGCGGAATATGTATCGTTGTGTGTTATGTTTTATCTATGGTGTGTTCTTATGTTTTAATGTATTATGTATTGCGGGATATGAGATCTAAATACGCAACATAAAACTAATCGAAATAACGATCTAAAATACGCAACATAAAAATAATACTGAGTTGGTGCCTTAATAGGCAGAAGAGGTTGGTGCGCCAACCCAGTCCGCGCACCAGCCTATTTGGTGCGCGAACTGGGTTAGCGAGGGTGATAGAATTGATTAGGGCCCCAACATAGTAGTAACGGATTTAATTTTGATTTTTTCTTATGGTAACAATAAAAATTTCGGCAAATAATTGTACCCAAGAGATAGTGCAGCGGTTAATTAATTTTCTTTATTAACGGCTGGACATCATTGAGGAATAATTAGGGGTAAAAACGGTATAAATAAAAAAAGAGTAAAGATGTTGTCCCCCGCACTCCAGTTCCCTAAACGTCCTTCCATTTTAACTAACTATGTCAATCATTAAACCACCTTGAAAAACGTGTAAAAGATTTGTCCAGTTTTTTGAGAAAATACTTGATATCTTAGGTATGAATACTTGATGAATTATATATGAATATTTGATATCTTAGGTATGAATACTTTCCATTTTGTATGTGAATTAATTTAATCAATGAATGTAGCACTGGTCGTGTGATCCACGTGACTTTTTGATTGTGGTCTCCAATCCAGGCTGTTCGTTACTGGCCCCGAAAAACGTGTAAAAGATGAGTAAGTGATATCTCCAGTTTTTTTTAAATACTTGATATCTTAGGTATGAATACTTGATGAATTATATATGAATATTTGATATCTTAGGTATAAATACTTTCCATTTTGTATGTGAATTAATTTAATCAATGAATGTAGCACTGGTGGTGGTCCCCATCTCATTGTCAATACCCACTGGGGTATGAATACTTGCTCGATTAGGTATGAATACTTGTGTGACAGATAACTCAAAAGTATGTCATCATAGATCGTCAGAAATATTGGTTAGATTGAACGGAGAAAAAAAAATCACCTTGAAAAATGTGTAAAAAATGAGTAAGTGATGCGTCCAGTTTTTGTTTAAATACTTGATATCTTAGGTATGAATACTTGATGAACTATATATGAATACTTTCCATTTTGTATGTGAATTAATTTACTCAATGAATGGGGGGACGTTTAGTGGTCCCCAGTTGTACTTTGACCGTTAGTTAGCGGGAGAACGTTTAGGAGACTGTTAGTCGATCCCATAAAAAAATTATCCCTGCTTTTGAAATAAAAAAAACGATGTCCTTAAATAAGAGGTGTGGAAGAAATTTTTTTGCTTGTTATTTATGTGAAATGAACGAAAAGGAAAAATAATATTATAATTATGAATTCTCGCTAAAATAGTATTCTAATTGTGAACCAAGAAAAACACGCAATTTTTATGAAATATGCATCCGTATTAAAATTGCTGACAAATTATTTGTAAATTATTTATATCTTCATCTATCCGGATATAAATAATTATTAGATAGATAAAAATGATGAGGATATAGAATTTAAGGGTGAAAACGGAGCGAATACGGAGCGGATAGTCTATATTATTTTTAATTTTTTTGATACGGATACGGATCGGATATCAGCCGGATACAAATATGAATACTGATGGGATCGGATATTTATTAAAATAATATTAAAAAATAAAAAGTTCATAATATTTATCTAATTTTTAGTGGTGAATAATAATATTTTTTCATAATATATATCTACTATTCGGATACGGATAACTGAATACGGATAATTGAAACGTAAAACCATATCAGTATCCATATCTGCACTGATATTTGGATATTGAATATCCACATCTAATTTTTCAAATATGAATCAGATATTATCCATACCGTTTTCACCTCTAATATAGATGATTTATGCTTTCTTACACAAGCATAAATATTCAAAGTTCTACCAATCGCTCCAGAGTTCTGGTTTTCTTATTCTTCTTTTTGTTTAAAAACACTCACGTTTCTGTAATTTGTATACAGTGCTTTTATTATGAGAAGTTTTGTTATGGTACTTCTGATCTGTCAATTTTCTGGTTCTCGGTTTTAAAATTCAAATGATCCGTCCGAACCATTCAACATAATTGTATTTTTTAAAACTATATTTATATATATATTTTTATTTTTTAAATATTTCTTTGTTAGAAAAAAAATATATTGGTTTTGGTAATATAGAATTTTAAATTCAATTTATTCTCCCTATTGAAAAAATAGCAAATGTATAAAATAGATAAATTTAATTTCTAACGAGTGTTTGCGTGGATCATATTGAGTGCTTCGACATCGGTGATTTTAATTTAAGAAAAAATAGAGATTTAGATTCAAACCTCCACCAATTAATCATTACTCTGCGCGCGCAGCACCGTAAACTGTCGTAGCAAAAATCACTTAATTATTTAATATTTATAAGAGATTTTTCTACAAGAATTTCAAATATGTAACTTTTCACACAGAAAATATTATTTTTTTCACTATAAAATTTGTTATTTATATAAAATAAAATCAATAACATATCATACAATAATTTGGCACTATTTTTGTGATGGTTGTATTGATTTGTTGTTCGTCATCTTCTATGTAAGTACAGGATCGTTTAGACAAACATTAGTTGCATGACAGACTGACATTTGCATGATTAGGAAAAATGAAAAAGGAAAGAATCAAAACATTATCATGACAAGGAGATTGAATAGTATTGAGTCACATCATTTGTCCTTTCTCCCTTGAATAGTATACTACAACACTCAACGTCTATTTCCTGCGGTACCACAAAACTTGCGGGGTCTATTAAATTATATGATATAAGTTAAAACGGACACGGTAAGGTACCGCACTGGATACATAATAACAACACAACACATTGTAGCGAATAGGAACTGTCCAACTAGCATCACACAAATTTGATACGATGTCATATCAGATTGTCTAATATGCATCAAGATTCGTGAAGATCCGCGAGAACAATTCGGATCAGATTTGTATAAAATTTGGCGTGAATTATATGATTCTGACCGAACATTAAACCTAGTATCATCTAATGCCCTTCGGACCGCCCCCCACCACAAGAGTCCATATTGTATGATAATATTTATGTTTAAATCCAACTGTCTGATAAGAATACAAACTAATTCAATCCGAAATAAAATGCACGTGGCTCCTTTAATAATTGTGCGGATTATGATCGGACGGTCCGAACATAAACTGAAATATTTGGTTACCTCAGGTGATATGAATTCCACTCCCAAGTCCCAACGCTACTACCTGAACACTTGGAAAATACTATACTTTAATTTCCTTAAGAAATGCAAAACCGTTAGATTTTGATCGAACGGTCCACAGCCATCTATTGGATGAAGCACACGGCATTTATTCAAAAGTTCTTTTTTTTCTAAGAGAAGTTCGTAGGCTTCACATCGACTATTTGAATTTTAAAAATTACAAAAATAAATTAATAGTATCAAAATCTTAATCATACCACTTCGATTTTAGTCATTTTTCTGTCACTTTGTATGTTTATGTATGTGTGTGAATGTATGTCCCAGTTCCTAGAATTTCTTTTTTCATTTATCTCAATTTGCATATTCTTTAACAACCGTATATTTACTTTACTCGCAACACTCAGTGAGGGTTCCTTGGCCGCCACAAAGAACCCGTAATCGCTAATAATTAAAGCCTGATAGACTGTGCAACTTTTGAAGATCCTCCGGACAAAAGACTGTCTGGGCCCCACGAGTCAGTGACATCCAAAAACGTTCTCCCCAGGTGGACCCGCGGTTAAAAAATCAAGTCAAGATGGTCTACTTTATCCCCCCACCTTACGATGCGATAATATCGTCCGTTGAGATTAAATCGAACGGTTCAAATAAAACTTTCTCTGCATGTGCCTCGGATTTGGCGGCTGACAGCCGCTCGTGCAGGGTTTCGGTCTAAAGCGGATCTTACAAACGAGGAAAAGAAGTCTGTAACATTTTATAGACCAGGTGTAGCATTTAATTCCTGCGCCTTAAAGAAATTTTTTTTGCTTGATGGGGAAAACAACAGAACATATGGAGAGTCGTTTTCGCTTGTGAGTTGTGAGAGAGAAATACCTGGGTGCCGTGCAGTAGTCCGAAAATGACAGGTGGTCCCATGACTTAGTAGATGTTCCACTTTTACATTATTCTTTTGGATAATTGCCCGTAGCCGACATTTTTATTAATATCCAAAGTTAATTACAAATTAATAATATATCCGGAAACGCTGGTATTTTGAAAAATGTCCAAATTTTATTTTTAGAGACACAATGAAGAGCAAGATAATGAAATCTAACACTAAAAATTTAAATTTTTTGTTTAAATTATTTATTAGATTACTTCTTTTGATGTATAATTAGCATATTTATACTAAAATACGCTAAATTACTTGAAATTATGTCTCTAAAAAAGAAGAAACCGGCCTAATTTTGGCCGGTTTGGACATTTTTCGGAATACCCAGCAATTCAGGGTATATTTATTAATTTGTAATTACTTTGGATATTAATAAAATGTCGGTGCCCGTAGACCCCGGACAATTACATTGCCCGTAAAGTGATTAAGCCTCGACTCTTTTTCAAAATTAGTTAGCTGCTGTGCTGTTGTCAGCCAACTTTCTCTATGAAAAAAAAATATTATAAAAACAAGTAAAACGTGGACAAATTAGAATTACTACCGATCTTACTACCAATATAAATATTACTGTACTCTTACTGTTTGTCTCTTTTCTTTTCTATTAATTGCTACCGCTAAAAACATTTCCTTCAAAAGTCTCAATCTGCTGTCATGGGTTTGATATAATTACCATGATACCATGACTGGGACAGGTAATTTGATCAGCCCCTCAAAGGGGATTTTGAGGTTTGAGCCATATTTGATATCAACGCTGCTAATATTTTTATTAATACAATATTATCTAAATATTTAATTTATAGCTCATTTTATTCTTTATTAAAAATTGTCTCTCTCGTATATTATTATACAATTTTCTTACTTTAAAAGTTATCTTAAAAATTGATAACCAAACAATGATATATAATATTAGAGGAGGGATCCACTTACAACATTTGAAAGTTACAACATCTTATAATAATTTAGTTTTGCGATTTTTAAAATCCAAAAGTTGATCCAAACCGTTCAACATGTAATATGTACTAAAATGTGTTTGAAGATCAAATTTTACATTTTTTTGAATTTTTACTATTTATTAAGTATTTTACAAAATTGCTGTTTTTCAGTGGTCCAAAATTATCTAAAAACAACAGTTTTGTAAAATAAAGCAATTCAAAAAATTATAAAATTTGATCTTCAAGCACATTTTAACACAGATTACATATTGAACGGTTTGGATCGACTGTTTGGACTTTAAAAATCACAAAACTAAATTATTGTAAGATGTTGTAAGTTGATCCCTCCTCATAATATTAACACATAACCCCTAATTCTTTCCTCCCGTTACATCCATTGATCCATTATACAATTTATTAGTTCCATAAAATTTTATTTCGGAAACACAAACATAATGTCTTGCATAATTTTGTTGCTCCATATCATTTTTGAGTAACTGATATAAAAAACAAATGGACAAAATAGTTATTAATCTACAAAGACAAGCAACAACACATAAAATAATGAGTGAGGCTATGGTGCTATGCATAGCACGGATGGCTAGTGTACTACGGCTCAATATGGTACTTTTTAAAATTCTAACGGTCGATCCGAACCGTTCAATGTGATATCCATATGAATATGTACTTGCAAACTAAATTTTATATTTTTTTGAATTTTTTTACTATTTTTTTAGATAGGTAGAAAAATCAGTGTTTTCTGAAAATTCTGGACCATCAAAATTCTACCTATCTAAAAAAATAGTAAAAACATTCGAAAAAATATAAAATTTAGTTTGCAAGTATATATTCATATGATTATCACATTAAACGGTTTGGATCGACCGTTAGAATTTTAAAAAGTACCATATTGAGCCGTAGTACACTAGACATTGGTGCTACGCATAGCACCATAGCCTCACTCTAAAATAATTAAACAATTGTTTTTAATTATAGTGCAAAATTAACACATACAAGGCATCAAAATATAATCTTAGCTCAACGAAGAATATTTTTAAAATAGCCTACTTTTATTCATTAGAAAGCAAAATACCAAAGTAAAAAGAAAGAAAAGATAAAACTTCAATCTAGACAGTAAAATTAGATGGAAGATTCTGTTTGTCAGTCGTGATTCCTCTCTAGGAAGGATCATCGATAAATTAAAAAAGCTGAACGACTAAAATTAGTTACTAAGTAATTTGTTTTTTGAATAACAAACGCCCGTCGATTTTTCATTACTCAGTGTAAGCCAATATATATATAGAGAGAGAGAGTGGCTAAGGTCAAAGTGGTATGACCAAGGCCTTGGTGCTACTAATTAGTTTTTGTAATTTTAAAGTACAAATAGTCGATCCAAATCGTTAGATGTTCAATCTATATTAAAATCTGCTTGGAGACCAAATTTTACATTTTTTGGAATTTTTTTACTATTTTTTAAGCCACTTTGAAAATTGCAGATCCGGATGAACAGTAAAAACAGTGCAATCAAATTCTGGACCATGTGATCAGCAATTTTCAAAGTAGCTTAAAAAATAGTAAAAAAATTCCAAAAAATGTAAAATTTGGTCTCCAAGCAGATTTTAATATAGATTGAATATCTAACGGTTTGGATCGACTATTTGAACTTTTAAATCGCAAAAACTAATTGGTAGCACCAAAGGCCTTGGTCATACCACTTTGATCTTAGCCTCTCTCTCTCTCTCTCTATATATATATAGATATAGAGGAGGGATCAAGTTACAACAAAGTTACAACAACCATTTTTTTCATTTTCAAAGTCCAAATCGTCGATCCAAATAGTTCAACATGATATCCACAATAACATGTCCTTGCAGATCAAATTTTACATTTTTTTGAATTTTTTTACTATTTATTAAGTATTTTACAAAAAATAGTCATATTCAGACCATTGAATTTTGTACCCATCTTAATAAATAGTAAAAAAATTCAAAAAATGTAAAATTTGATCTGCAAGCACATTTTATTTAGATAATCATGTTCAACGGTTTGGATCGACGATTTGGACTTCGAAAATGAAAAAAATTGTTGTTGTAACTCAAATTTGTTGTAACTTGATCCCTCCTCATATATATATATATATATATATATATATATATATATATATATATATATATATATATATTAAGATGGGTACAAAATTCAATGGTTTGAATTTGACTAGTTTTTGTAAAATATACTTAATAAATAGTAAAAAAATTAAAAAAAATGTAAAATTTGATATACAAGTACATTTTATTGTGGAGATCATGTTCAACGATTTTGATCGACGATTTGGACTTTGAAAATGTAGAAAATAGTTGTGGTAACTTTGTTGTAACTAGATCCCTCCTCTATATATATATATATATATCTATCAATCCATACTACCAGTACATATCGAGAAACACCAGCAAGCAGATCAGCCCATACGTCAGTTTTTCTTGCTCAGATTGAAGGTATTGATTCGTCAGTTTTTTTATGCCCTCAGCACATGCAGGCTGGTGAAATGAAAGCAAGACATGAAACAGGTGTGGAGTTTTCGTGCTTAAATTGTTTTTTTTTTTACTTTTTATCCTCGAAAGAAAAAAAAAAGTAGAAGAAAATACAAAAAAGAGATGTACAATGAAGAAGACAAAGAAGAAAAGGGAAAGAAGAAAGAAGAAAAAGAAAAAAAGACATTAACAAGGAGAAAGAAGAAGAAAGGGGATGTGACAGAAGAAGCCGAGATTTTATTAATATCCAAAGTTTAATAGAAATTTATGCCCAGAATTCTGGGTTTTCGCCAAAAATGCCCAAGCCGGCCACAAAATGGCGGCTTACGCTCCCCCCGTAAGCTGGCCATTTTGTGGCCGGTTTACTCGATTTTTTTTTTTAGAGACACTATGAAGAGCAAAATAATGAAATCTAACACTGAAAATTCGAATTTTTTGTTTAAATTATTTGTTAGATTACTTCTTTTGATATATAATTAGCATATTTATACTAAAATACGCTAAATTACTTGAAATTATGTTGAATTACACTATATTAATTTAAATTACACTAAATTACATTACATTACGCTAAAATACATATGAATAGGGACGATATCTTCACTGAAAAGGTGAAAAACGACGACGAAACTTCAAACGGTCATAAAACGGCGCTCGAGTGTCCGATTTAAGTAAATGACCACTTTTCGGAAAGCTTGCGAAAAGACGCATGCGTCCGTGCCCGCTATGTCAGATTTCAAAATTCAGAATTGCCAAAAAACTAAGGGAAGAGCCTCAAAACTTGAGTTGAAGTTTCCGATTAAGATTTTTATTTTTATTATTCAATCTAAGTAGCTCAGTAAATTACTTACATAATAAACTTGTAGAATACCAATTTTTACTATTTTTCGAATTTTTTTACTATTTTTTATGATTCATGAAAGATGACACAAAATCGGTCTACTTTAGCGTAATTTTGCGTAGTTTAGCGTAATTTACTGTATTTCAACATAATTAGCGAAGTTATTGTAATTTAACGTAATTTAGTGTAATTCAACATAATTTATTGTAATATAGTGTAATTCAACATAATTTCAAGTATAAATATGCTAATTATAAATCAAAAGAAGTAATCTAACAAATAATTTAAACAAAAAATTCAAATTTTCAGTGTTAGATTTCATTATTTTGCTCTTCATAGTGTCTCTCTAACAAAAAAAAAAATCGAGTAAACCGGCCACAAAATGGCCGGCTTACGGGGGAGCGTAAGCCGGCCATTTTGTGGCCGGCTTGGGCATTTTTGGCGAAAACCCATAATTTTGGGCATAAAAATGTCGGCAGGAGAAGTGGGATAAGAAAAAGGAAGATGGTAATTGTCCCGTAGTAAAATCCCTCAAACATCTCCGCACTATAATTACCTGGAGGACCACTCAAAGCTGCATAGGGAATCATAACTACCTAGGGGGACTGCAGAGCTCCATCACTGGAACTTTTTTTAAAAATATTAATATTGTCATTCTAAACTATTTAACCCTATGAACAAAAGCATTTATACCTATGAGGTGAACAATTGTTACGTAAATAATTGTTCCAGCAACCAAATCCACCAAATGTCCCCGCACCACAACTACTTGGGGGGACCACTCAAACTACATGGGAGGAACCATACACGTTCTTAGAGGTGTTTTTTTTTCTCTGTTCAATCTCGTTCATATTTCTGATGATCTATGAAAAATTTTGCGAATCTAAAACAACGAACGTTTTCTACGTGATTTTCTCTTTCAAATGACATCCATGATGAAGTACTTTTGTGCTCGTCGTCACGCAAGTATATACCTTGTCATGAAGTAATTTTTACCTATGACACTGTATGACGTTTGAAAGTATTAATATCAAATATTGCAAGTATGTACACCTCATTATACAAGTGTGAATAGTTCATATGTCAAGTGTTTGTACCTAACATATTGTATCAAATTTTAATTTTTTTTCCATATGATACTGGATGACGTCAGAATGTATAAATATAAAATATTGCAAGTATTTATACCTCATCATGCAAGTGTGAATAATTCATATGTCAAGTGTTTGTACCTAACATATTATATCAAATTTTTTTTCCATATGACACTGGATGACGTCTGAAAGTGTTAATTTTAAATATTACAAGTATTTATACCTCAATATGCAAGTGTGCATAATTCATGTGTCAAGTGTTTGTACCTAACATATTTTATCAAATTTTAATTTCTTTCCATATAACACTGGATGATATCTGAAAGTATTAATATCAAATATCGTAAGTATTTATATCTCAATATGCAAACGTGCATAGTTTATGTGTCAAGTGTTTGTACTTAACATATTTCATATTTTAATATTAAATATTCCATACTATTTACGCTTGCATGACCATGTATAAATACTTGCGCGATAAAGAACCGAAAGTACTTCATCACGGATCTCATTTGAAAGAGAAAATTACGTGAAAGACTTTTGTAGTTTTAGACTCGCATAATTTCTCACAGATCGTCAAAAAATTAAACGAGATTGAATGGAGAAAAATAAAACACATTTTTATATGTATAAAAGGAACTGAGTTGAAAACTAAAAATTCAGAAACAAATGAAGGGGAACGATATAATTACTCTTAAGCAAAAAAGAGGAGAAAGGACTAGGGAGGAAGAAAACAGTATCAACCATCACCAATATTAAAACAAGAAACATGTATCTTATTCATATAAAGAGATAGATAAAATGCTAGACAGAGCTGAGGAACGGTGAGACAAACGAAAGGCCGACAAACAAGGGCGGATTCAGAATTTTTGTCAGGGGCAAAAAAAATATCGAATCGGGTTTAAATTCATTAACCAATTGGGTACTCGACAAAAAACAATGCTTTAACTTATACTTTATAATGCTTTGACTTGTAATTTCTGATGATCTGACTTATAATTCTAATTATCAATCAAAATTTAACATATTTATTTCAATTTTAACCCTAAATTTAACTCGAATTACAAATTAAACATCCAGAGGGGAGCAAAAAAATTTTTAAAAAAGAGCAAAATTAATTGGAACTGATAAATCTCTACTAAAATTCAAAATTTAAAAAGACAACTACCCCTCCGGAATACACTGGATCCGCCCCTGCCGACAGAGAGGCATAACGACGGCCAAACCCTAGGCAAAACTTTCACGGTAAGCGATTCTAATAAGTCATTAAAAAGGTTGCTTTAAATAAGGGGAGCATAATTCATTATTTCAAATTTTAGATGTCGTTGCGTTACTAACAACGCGTGTCGTGTGAATATCAATCAGTAGGCCTCAGATTGCTTGTTATTATTAATTAATTACTGAGGCCCACGGCCAGATTAAGAAGCAAATAATAAAATAACACGAATAAAGGGCCTTTAGTCCATAACTAAAGCTGCTTCTCTCTCTTTATATATTATTTAAAAAAAAAGTAAAGTATCGGGTCCCACCCGTCAGACTTCTCACTTACACTTCTCATTTCTCAAACAAGGATTGATAAAAAAAGAACAGATCTCTCTCTCCCAATTTATTCGGATCTTACAATGTCCGCAGAGAGGAAGAATAATTGAGGGAGGAAGGCATTTTGGTAGTGCCATGGCTTTGAAGTTGTTTCTCTCTCTGTTCTTCCTATACCTATTAAATTCTGTCATTCCATGTGCTTTGGGAATTGGTGTTTTTGAAGTTAAGCACAAATTTCTCACCCAGGCACAGAGGCGGAATGTACATTTGATGCGGGCCCACGATGTCAGGCGGCACGAACGGTTGCTCTCTGCTGTCGATTTTCCACTCGGTGGCAACGGATTACCCAGCGGAACCGGGTTTGATTTCCTTCAGTTAATATTTAATAAATTCCTTTAACTGGGTTGTTTATTTAAATACCGCTGAATTTATGCGGGTTTGAAGAGGTGCCAGAGATCAATTCAAATCCATTCCTTTTAATGACTGATTTTGTTTTTCAATGTTAAATTCCACAAGTTTGAGCTTGTTGCAGCCCCAGGCTATATATGGGGGAGGCACTTTATGTTCTGTATAATTTGAAATTAAGGGAGGTCCAAACTGTGATTGGTTTTAATTTAATTTAGCAGTAATGGTTGCAATCTTGTCATTGGTTAATTATTAATGGGGACAATTTACAAAGATCTTAATATTATTTTGTTATTATTGTTTAAGTAACACCCCGTTTGTTATATCATATATGACTTGTTATCAATTAGTAAAGTATGAAAATATATTCTAGAATTATAGATGGAGTGTTTTTGGCACTGCTGGGCTATTGGGGTTTTGAATAGTGTTTCAATCGTGTTTGTTGATTCCTTTCGTGGCATGGACAACTGTTGTATGGGCAGCCAATGCTTGTAACGCGTTGATTCGGCCATTCGGGGGCTACTAATTATATATTTATTAGCTTTAATGCTCTTTCCTGTCTCTGCAAGAGAAATTGTTGGTTGTTTCCAGCTTCCTGTTGGCTTTTCTTTTTCATTTGACAGTTCATTGGTGGAATTTATCGCTTCTAGATATGAAATCCAGTAGATCATAACAGAGTGCGAGCTATCTAGTCTACATTCACTGTGGGCCTCGCTATACAAGGCAAATCTTTAGTTCAGGATTTAAGGATTAATTGCATTTACGCCCCTCAATTTTGAGAACATTAAATTTCTCAAATCATGGCTTCTTGATATTTGCCATTGGCATCGACATTCACCATCTTAATGATCAGCTTGGAATATAATATAACTTCGGCAAGGATTCCTTTCATATAAAAAGCACACACGTTCTATCTGTAATTTGATAGTCTTTTTATTTCTGATATTTGTTTCACATGTTTGTAGTTTGGAAGAACAAATATTTGGTGATTTTAGAGAGCTAGTGAAAATAGAAATACAGATTAGTTAAGTTAACACATAACACTCAAAGTATTCTTTGAAGTAGTGATTCAGGAGGTCAATTTGTTTGGTATCTATTACTATTAGTAATTCTTTAATCCTGCATGAAGAATATGAGGAAATTTGTGACTACTTTAGGAGATGTACAGCAAATTACTTTCACGTTATGTTGCTTGTTTAAGAGTTGTGTTTCTTTAAATAAATAATGCAGGCTTTATTTTGCTCAGATCGGGATTGGTACACCCCCAAAAGATTACTATGTGCAAGTTGACACTGGAAGCGACTTACTATGGGTGAATTGTATCTCATGTTCACGTTGTCCCAAAAAGAGCGACCTTGGGGTACATACAACAATTTTTTTTTTCTCTTTTAAATCTTGGATTTCTTTACCTGCCAGTACCTGTACAATTGACCAGCTCATTATGGTATTGGATCTGAATCGTATTCAGGATGACCAATACTATATTTAAAATAAAGAGAACAAATAGATATAAGTTGGATTAGGTATTGTGTTCTGTTACAACTGGTAAGTACCAAGGAGTTCAAAGTGGCCTAGTTTTTTAATTGGCGCTAACAAAATAGAGCCATTAAGACTACATTAAGCCAGACAGGACCAGTATGTGTATAAATAATCAACCAATACTTATCCAGCATCAGATTGTGTGATGTTTTAATATAACTATACCATATATTGATCATAAGTCAACAGCGTTGCTGACATATTTTTGTTGCTAGTGGGGCACATATCAAATAATTTATTATATTATCACCAAGCCACACATATTTATTGGTTCCTTTTTTTGTTGGAAATATTGGGTGTAGATAGAACTGACGCTGTATGACTTGAGGGGTTCGCAAAGTGGGACCATAGTTTCGTGCGAAGAGAGCTTTTGCTCATCTACTTATGGTGGTGACCTACCAGGGTGTAGATCTGATTTACCGTGCCAGTATAGTGTATTGTACGGGGATGGTAGCTCTACTACGGGTTTTTTCGTCACTGACATTGTACATTATAACCAAGTCACTGGTGATTCTCTAACAAGAACTGGCAATGCTAGTGTCACATTTGGGTAAGTTCTTTTTTCCCACTACATATTTTTATGTAAAAGCTTACTGCATATGCCCCTGTTACACAGAAAAAAAAAAGAATGTGTGCGCTACTAAATATAAAACTGGTCCCACACATGCGTGCGAGCGGATGTGTCATACTCATATTCGCATGCGCACATGGATGCACAAACTGTTTTTTTTTTTTCTGAAATTTTTGTTTAAGTTCCCCTCTTTTCCCCTATTCATGGATGGTAATTCAGGGCTTGCATGGTTTCTGGTAAAGATTCATTTTTTTGTTTTCCTTCTTTTTTGGAGGTGGGGGATGGGTGCTAAATGCTAACTGACAAACAAATAAAAAGGCAAAGGCTTGCTAAACGAACTCTCAGTCAGGCCTTATGAGGTGTGCCTACGTATCAAGTGTCCGCCTACTATGAAACAATACAAATTCTGTGTCAAATTTAGCTTATTCAAGTGTTGACTTGTCTGTAGTTAATTGTCTATCTTCAATTAAAAATGTGTGCATCCTAATGTGCTGGCAGCCTTAGGTGAATATATTGGGATTTAAATAGATCCCTAGAAACAATTAGCATAGAGAAGAGAGAACACAAGGGCACTGCTTTAGCACGCCTACTTTCTGGTGCCAATTGTAATGTTGGGATGGGAGGATTGTGATGTATTTTCTAAGCTTTGTGAAGTAGTTTTGATGTTTACACCAGAGACCTTGGCTAAGGTTTCAAATGGCTGTTTTATTTACTAGACCAAATCCAAGTAAGTCAACCATCTCAATAATTTACTAAGGTTAAGATCTGGATTAGTGAGTTACTGTTCAATGCGATGAAGTTTCGCAATTTTATTTTGTAGAAGTTACTCGGATAGTACTGATAAATTCTGAATTTGCAAAGTTACCGACTGAAGTAGGCGAAGCAGAAAAATCGAGAATATTCTTGTTTGGCAAGACAAATATTGCTTTAATTAACTTAGCCTTCAGAAATCAGACACACCCTAGTTGATCAACTTGAAAATACTTGTATCTTCTGTGTTGTTCCTTTCGATTTAGCGATATTTGTAGTTCTTATGTTGTTATCATTGTATAAATCATATCATGTGGCAGTTATGTGAATCTTTACAAATTATCACAAGGTATGCCGAGCTAAACTGGGAAAAGGACGAGCAAATGTCAACCTTTTGTATTGGGCCCACTACTGCATCAGTACTTGTAAAGCAACCCACTCGTTGATTATTCACAGCCTCTTTTTACTTGAACAGGTGTGGTGCACAACAAGGTGGCGACTTGGGTTCCTCTAGTGAAGCGCTTGATGGAATTCTCGGTTTCGGTCAATCAAATTCCTCAGTGTTAACTCAATTGGCTTCTGCTGGTAAAGTGAAGAAAGTATTCTCGCACTGCTTGGATACTGTGAAAGGAGGTGGAATATGGGCTATTGGAGATGTGGTGCAGCCCAAAATGAAGACTACCCCTTTGGTACCTGACCAGTGCGTAATTCTCCTTATCTTCTATCTGTTTAATTGCACAAGTGAGGGCTATTATGAATTGAGTAGGTTAATTTAGTCAAAATTGAATTGATTTGAAGTTTAGTTTGCTCTGGATCAGCATTTTAAACATTTTTCAATCCTTGACAATAAGACCCTTATTTGTCCTCTCAATTATATACTTCTATTGCTTGTAGCTTCAGCTCAACCAAGGCTAATTCCTTAATTAATCGGTTCTTGAAAAGCATCTGAATTAAAAGTGAGATGTGGAAATTAAATTGGCAACAAGTAGAAGACCATTTTTACCAAATTTTGCATTTAGGTTCAGTCACAAATCAATTATTCCGTAATTTCCACTAGCTTCATCTCACAAACTGGATATATGTGAATATAGTTATAGTTAGATTGCCTTTGATTTGTTCTTATATAGCTAAAACAAATGTTTTTCCTATCCATTAGACAACACTACAACGTAAACCTAAAGGGGATAATGGTTGGTGGCTCGTTACTTCAATTACCAACCGACATTTTTGAGACTGGTGACAAGAAAGGTACAATTATTGACAGTGGTACGACTTTGACGTATCTTCCTGAGGCAGCTTATAAGGCAGTATGGGATAAGGTACTCAGATTTTACCAAAAGCACCTCTAGTTTCTTGAACTCTGAAAATACTCGGTTACTTTTGCATATTACAAAGCACCCCCTAATTGTTCAGCATGTTAACATTATTAAAGAAAGCCTCAAACTCATATGTAAATTGATAAGTTAATTAAGTGATGATACCTATAGAAATGCATTGGTATTCTATTGAGAATATTTGGACAATATGTAAATAAATACTAGTTGAACCAATGTAACAAGGGTAAATTTCGCTGGAGGTCACTAAACTTTGTCCTTTGTCACGAATTGGTCACTCAACTTTGATTTGTCCCTCCATAGTCACTGAACTTTTATTTTGTCCCAATCAAGTCACCCTATAACTTTTCCATCCAAAATATTAACGGAATATAACTTTTCCGTTAGTATTTTGGACGGAATGAGCATATTCCGTTAAATTTTTGGACGGAATGAGCATATTCCGTTATAATTTGGATGGAAAAGTTATAGGGTGACTTGATTGGGACAAAATAAAAGTTCAGTGGCTATGGAGGGACAAATCAAAGTTGAGTGACCAATTCGTGACAAAGGACAAAGTTTAGTGACCTCCAGCGAAATTTACCCAATGTAACAAATATCTCGATACTTTCCTCAAAAAAAAAAAAAAAACAAATATCTTGATAGAATTGTAAATGCTAGTCTCTGCCATTCTCTTTCATGGCATGTCATAGCATTTATTGATTGACGATGCAAGTAAATTATGTGAGATTTTTGCAAGCATCAGCATAGATTTGTTTCTGGTATAATAATGATTTAATAAGGATTATTTTTCTATAGTCATAATCATTTGAAGGGCCAACTAACAATTTGAAAGTTCTGGGGTGCTTATCATGATTTGAAGTAGTTTTTTTTAATATGAAAACTGGAGTTTGCATTTTACAATCGTGTTCATGTTAATTTTGCTTAATTCAATGTCATTTTGTAGGTGTTCCATAGCCATTCTGATCTCAGCTTCCAAACGGTGCAAGAATTCTCGTGCTTCCAATACACTGGAAAGTATGTGCTATTTTAGTTTTGCAGTTCCTTTTAAACAACTCCAGTACTTGACCTGACCAGTACATGGTACTCTCTAGTATTGGTATGCCTCCCCTGGGTTGTTTAATTTTATCATAAATGCCAAAATAAAACCGTTAGATGTTATTTTCTCTATGTGCTCATAAAAAATTATCAAATTTCGGTTTTGTTTTTATGTGAATCAATAAGTTGAAAAATCAACGTTTAGAAATTATCCACATTAGTACGTTTTTACAAGCTCTTGATGACAACCAAAACAAAGTTGAAATGTCATAATTTTTTACACGTGCATAGATAAAATGATGTAGATCATATCCAATGGTTTTATTTTGACCTTTTAAGTTTTAAATTTTGAGTTATTAAAGTTTTTAAAAACGGAGGCATGATGGAGTCACAAAAAATGGAGGCATTTGAACCCTCCTCATCTAGATTTGGCAACTTTTTTTTTTTCTTTCCTTTCTCCAGAACATGCAGAAATCTAGATTCATCTAAGTCTGTGATTAATAACCCTTTCAGTATTGATGAAGGATTCCCAGAAGTCATTTTCAAATTTGAGGACTCTCTGACTTTGCATGTGTACCCGCACGACTATCTTTTCGAAAATGAGGTAATTCGAATTTCCATCATATAAACAATTTTTAAATCTGTCGGTACGGTTGCCACCGAAGTTTGTCAAGTGCTTTCTTGAGTAAATCAATGAAAATTGGCAGTATATTAGTTTGGTATTATATTTATATTTAGTATTAAACAGACTTTGCTTTTGTGACTCCGGTTGGGTTTTATTTTTAGCCTACCCCAACTTGTTTGGGACTAAAGGCTTGGTTGTTGTTGTATTTAGTATTAAAACAGAACTATTGTACTTAACAGAAGGATTACTGTTTTGGGTTTCAAAATGGAGGTCTGCAATCCAAGGAAGGGAGAGACATGTTTCTTTTGGGAGGTATATGCACCGTTAACTACATTTCATTTCAATTCTCCAATTTCTTAAGTATTATTATTTCTTGTTTTAGATTGTTGTCTTATTAGTTTACTTATTTTACTGTTTGTATTTGCAGATCTAGTGCTGTCCAATAAGTTGGTTGTTTATGACTTGGAAAACCAAGTCATTGGGTGGACTGACTACAACTGTAAGCACCCCCCCCATTGCATAAAGAAAGATAAAAAGAACAAAAATATTATAAAATCTAATGCAGAAATGTGAACCAATTATTAAGGAGAGTTTTCTTGGTTCTTTTTTGCATTTTTTAAAAAAAAAAAATTGAGGTATTCAAGTAAGTTGATACTCATCGAAGCTATGTAATATTATCTTCCAAATAAGGTAGAAACACTAACAGGTATCTTAGGAAATGCCTGCTTTAGTTATCAGCTTGACAAAAAAAAGCACACTGTAATTTGTTAAATTCCATTTTGGTTTTCTTTTGCTTGGATATTAACGGGCCTTATTTTAGGTTCATCAACCATAAAAATTCGAGATGACAAGACTGAGAAGGTCTACGCCGTTGATGCACATAACATAGGATCTGCTTGGAGATCAGTGTCGCAAAGTTCTGTTCTTTTGTTGTCACTAACCATAGTGTTCACGTGCATGTTTATTTGAATACCACGAGCTGACGCTTGAAGCTGCATGTATTTGTAATGCCCGCGTTCAAATTTTCCCCGAGAAAGATAGATTAGGCCTACTATCCTCTTCCTGTATAATTTATTCTTTTCACCCTCCAAAATGCACAAGCAGCATTGGAGAGGCAGAAACTGATACGCAACATTTTCACAGCTTTGAACCTAAAAAGTTCAATGAGAGTATCATCTACGGGGTGTAATTTAATGAAACACTAATATGTTGTACACAGTGGTAGTCTAGTAACACAATGATTTAATGTTTCATTGCCCGGGATTTCATTCAAGTATTGCAATTACCAACTTCTTTGCTCATCAGTCATTAATAGCCATTTAAAGGAACAAGAATACCGGGTCAGTGATTTGAAGTGCTTTTTTTATGCTCTGTTATTTTCTTCCTTTCTAGAGTAACTCCTTAGGAATGTTTTATTAGCCTGCTTTTCATTTAAATCCTTTGTTGGTTTCTTCTTACTCTTCTTTTCTGGCCTTATAGTTTGTAATTTGTAAGACTTTTCTTTGTTTAGGGCTTGTTCGGCAGTAGTACTGTGTTTGTGGGAAAAAAAACAATTCACTCAGATTGAATTTTTTTTTTCCCACGAGCACAGTAAAATTCAGTTCAAAATATTTCTGTTTCCAACCCCATTTCTGTTCCCCTCTTGACGCCGAACAGGAGAACGGGAATGGGGTTGGAAACAAAAATATTTTAAACTGAATTTTACTGTGTTCGTGGGAAAAAAAAAATTCACTCTGAATGAATGGGGTTGGGAAAATTCCTAACAAAAATGGAGCATTTATATTAAAAGTCTAGGCACTGATTTGTAAAGCTACGATATAATAGAGATAAAGCAACATGCCATCTCCTGTCTATTCTTTCAATTAAGATATAACTATTGACAGTTAATTGGTCCGTAATTTGATTAGGTGAAAACATATTTTGACAGTTGTTAAAAGCTATCTTGATCTTCACACTCGTTTTTCAAATCTTTTAAAATGCACACTTGAATCAATTAATGCGTACTTGGTTATTACACAAATATTAATAATAGTTGTAATTTTCTTAAAAACTTCAGAATAATAGTTAGGAGTTGTTTAGGGAGGAAGAAGTTGGGATTATGTACAATATTCCATAAAAGCAAAATCCGCGAGACCATGAAGGCTAAACATCGTGCAGACCTAATCAGCAAACCATGATTTTCTACATTTCTTTTTATATTGGAAAACATCTTTCTGTTTTAACTTTTTAGTTACAGATTCTTCTGAAATTTTTATTAATCGAAAATAAATAAATAAAATACCGCAAAAGGAGTTTGATTTGGCCGAAATTTGATATCTAAGTAAACTGAGTTGGTTTATCCCGTCCAACAAGTCCATCTCCGTTTAGCCTAATCACTACTAATCAAATTAACTGAACACGAAAAAAACCAGGGATGGTATATTCAGTCCCGTCCGACCGCAAAAAAAAAAAAAAATCAGGAACGGTATAGATCGTCCCGTCCTAGGAGCGAAAAAAGAAAATTTCGCAGACGGGTTAGTCCGTCCCGTCCCAGACCCAGCGACATAATTCCCTACGGGACCTTCTCTCTATTCTGTCTCCGTAGCCCCTTTCACATTGTGCCTCACTGACAGAGCAAGAAAACCCCAGAACGCACGCCTTCGCTCTTCACCGACCCCACGATAACGCACGCCTACTCGGACTGGATGCTGTTGGTCCCTAAGGCACCTAGAGGAGGGGTGAATACGGGGTCTTTTAAAATTTAAAGCTAAGTACTTTTAACTAACGTGCGTATGCGTTATTCTTGGTGGAAACAAGAATAACTCTAAATTAAACAAGTGTACGTAAAATAAAATAGAAGAGTTGAGAGACACTTGACACGAAAGTTGTTTACGGAGTTCGGCACTAATGCTACGTCTCTGGGGCTCGCGACCTTCGAGATGGCGCGCCTTTCTTTACCCAATGAGAAAGGAGTACAAGGTGGAACGTGAGCCCTTACAAAGCCGGCCCGAGCACGGAAATGACTCACGAGCACTAAAGGCTCAAATGTATGAAACAAACAAGATGATCACGGAAATGTGTGTTGAGTAATTTATCTAACGTGCGTATACTTCTTACACAAGATTGATTGTGGTTGAGTATGCTTGAGATTGTAGTATGAATATTGAAGGTGTGTGCACAAGCAACAATGGCTTTTTCTAGATCTGAAAAGAATTCATAATATTACAATTGGGGGCGGCTAGAGTGATAATCCAAACCTATATTTTGCTTCTATTTATAGAGAGCTGAGCAAAATAAGGTATCTGGCATTAACCGTTGTAACGGTAGATTAGCCGTTACAACGGTTAACCCCAGATAGCAGGTTACCCTAATGCTCATTAGCCGTTACAACGGTTAAGGCTCTGGAAATTTTGGACAACCGTTGCACGGCTGTCACAACAGAATAAATCAATTTGTCTGTATATGATTTATTCCGTTATAACAGCTAATTAACCGTTGCAACGGTTAAGATAAATTACTTCAATCTCAAGCATGCTTTACCAATTTTACAGATTTCTAAATATAATCTTGAGATGATGCTTCTAGCTCCAATGTTTAATTCTTCATGACTCATCCTTGATTAGTATTGCAATTCATCATTCTTCCTTGATGTGTATTCTAGCAATTCATATCGTCATGAACCTGCACAATATCTCAAGACACGAAACTGTAAAATTCAACAAATATATGTTTTGCAAATCTAGTCAAACAGACAAGTAGATTATGGCACAATCTAACAGTTGGTTTATCCCGTCCGGCTCCGTGAATCTCAGCCCCTCGCTCCACTCCTCTCCAATCTGTCAGACGGCTTATCTCTAGGTAATTTAAAAAAAATGAGATGAATTAGTGTAGATATCAGTTAAATTAAAAAATATATATTTAATTTGTTATCAAATGATTGATTATATTTAATTTTATTAATTTGTTAATTGTAGTTTAGAAGAATTGATAACTTAGGGTTTAGGATTTAGAAGAATTGATTATCTATTTTTAGGCTCATTTGATATGGTACAATCAATTTCGTTTTGGCTATATTTTAGCCTAAAGTTCTAAAAAAAAAAAAGTAGATAATTCATTCATTTTAGATTGTTGGTGATGTAAGTAATTTATTAATTTAGAATCTACTATGAAATTGAATTGAATTGATTAGGTTTCATTTATTAGTTTGCAAGAATTGATAAATTAGATAATTTATTCATCTCTTATTTTATTTATTTCTTAATTTATACTCATGTGAGTTTTAGAGTTTATAGGTAATTATTTAATTTAGTAATATATTTAATCATGTGGGTGTTCAGTAAATTTAATTGTTATTAATTCTAGGGTTATATATAATTCTTTTAAAATATTATGCATGTAGAATGTCAAGTAGTCGTGGTCCGTGTGGCCCTGCTGATGTTGTAGCTGCATATGATGAGGTTGTTTTGGATCCGACAATATCATCAAATAATTTTAGCAATTTATTATGATGGCGCATGACCAACATAAGATCTCACGGATCCATGATGATGTAAGTTACTCAATGAAATATATAATAAATTTTTTTACATTTTTTTTATAAAATGATATAAATGTTTGAATTACAATATTTTATTTTAATCAATTTGTATAACATTGACAGGATTACAGAGATATAGGAGTGGATCTTCGACACCTCCGGACTGAAATTGCGTACCACAACCTTTGCGAACCTGTTGAGGCATTTTTTGTCGGCCTATTATTTTGGTATAGACTGACACGAACGTCTCTGCAGATACACTCCCTTACTCGAATAAATAAAGGGGAAAAAGCTTATTATTTGATTGTGGGGATCCTTTTCCTTCCGGCAGGTGTAAGCCCTTGCCGTTAATTACCCTGAATAGTACCCAGGAACCTCCGGTTAAGGGGCTAGAGGAAATGACATGATTAGGGTAGGGTATCTGAAGTGCAATCAAGAAGAGAAGGCGATACTGAATCAGAGGGGTAGTACTAATTCAACCCTCGAGGGGCATACTAACAGTGTATGCCTAGTATTTATTAGGGCTTTTGTTTAATTTGGGATTGCCTATTACATGCAAGGGCTTTAGCTGGTTTGAGGGTGTTTAGGGTTTTCTAGGACTTTTGTTTGGAGTGCCTGTTTCATGCAAGGGCTTTAGTTGATTTGAGGGTGCCTAGGGTTTTCTAGGGCTTTTGTTTGGGGTGCCTGTTTCATGCAAGGGCTTTAGCTGATTTGAGGGTGCCTAGGATTTTCTAGGGCTTTTGTTTGGGGTGCATGTTTCATGCAAGGGACTTTAGCTGAACATATATGTTATGGGCGACACCGAACTACGTGAGTGGGTGCCTGGAACACTTCGACAGCCTATGGGTCGGACTGGCGCAGAGGGTTTAGACAAGGGCGTATCATATGCCCGTGGTGTCCGTAGGGTTTTTCCTTCCCTTGGGGTGCCTATTACATGCAAGAGCTTTAGCTGAACTTATGTATTTGTTGGAGTGGCATGGGAGCCTTTGAATTTGGGTGGCGTAGAAGCCTTTGGTTTATGTGGCGTGGAAGCCTTTATTTGAGTTGGCGTGGAAGCCTTTGGTTTTGATTGGCGTGGAAACCTTTGGTTTGGGTGGCGTGGAAGCCTTTGAGTTTGAGTGGCGTGGAAGCCTTTGTTTTAAGTGGCATGGAAGCCTTTGGTTTTGATTTGAGTCTACTTTGGTGAATTGGGTTGGCTTGCTTGGATTTTGATTTGAATTTGGTTTGATTTTTGGGTTGGTTTTGGGTTTGACTTGGGCTTGATTGCGGCTCTTCGGTTCGCTTTGAGTTTGTTGGCTTGATTTATTTGGTTTATTTAGATATGTTTGGTGTGTTTGATTTGGGTCTTATGTTTTTCGTATTTAGTATAGGTTTTGGGTTGGCCTTGGGTTTAATTTGAATTTATGTAGATTTTTCTTGGGTTTGGTTCGATCTTCATATTTAATATGGGTTTGGTTTGAGTTGGAGTTGTCTTTTGGTTCAAGTCTTCGATATGGACTTGTTTCGGATTTATTTTAGGCTCGGGCTAGGTTATGGTTTGAGTCTAAACTTAGTTTAGATATGCATACGAATTGGGGTTACTCGGTCAAGCGCTTGGTTTGATATTTTAGATCACGTTGTGTCGTCGCTAATCCACATTGCTCGACATATTAAGTCACTTTTTACTTCTTCAAAGTAATGGTGAGATGATTCTTGTGACATCATTGACATGAAGATCGACATACTTCTATTTCATATGAGTTTCTTCAGAGGTTTGCAGACATGAAACTTTGTTATTATTATTATTTTCATGCTTAAATCGATTGATGCATCTGATCACAACAGTGAGTTATAGCCGCAGGAAGCATCACTCAGCAATTCATGTTACTGTGTTCTTTTCTAAATCATTCATCATTTTCATTTTTTTTTTTTATGTTCATAGTTCAACAATATTTCTTCCAGTCCATGCACATTCCAAACTTTGCAAAAATTTATTTTTATTTGTTTCAATTTTATTCTTGGGTATGTACGTCCATTCAAAGTTTGATCTCTCATTTTTTTATTTTTTTATTTGTCATATCAATCGGCTCCTATGTTATAAAAAAAAATATTTTTTTTGTTTTATCATCTATCACTTATATGACAAAAGCCACACAAATTTTTATTTCTTTTGAAATTTCAACAGCATATCGGCCTTGATTTTATTCATTCGAATATTATTTTTCATGTCTAATTAAGAGGGAATTTTGACAGCATTTCTGCCTCATTCGCACTCGTCATTAGCATGATTATGGCATCCTACACGCACCGAGTGCTTCGGATCCTTTTTTTTGTTGGCACTCTACTCCACCGAGTGTTTCGAGCCCATTGAATCACCCTACCGGCACCCTACACGCACCAAGTGCTTCGAGTCCGATAGTAGCGAGTGTTTGTGTAATTTTTGCCCAACCGGCACCCTACTGCACCGAGTGCTTCGAGTCCGGAAGTAGCGGTGTATTATTTCAAACGTGTTGTCACTTTCGCTTAAAATCGATTCATTTTTGTTTATAAAATCTGAGAAAAAAGAGGAGGGGTAAGAGAATAAAAAAATCAGATCTTCAGCTCATGAATAATGCAGCACCCTTCTCTTTTTATTTTACCTTTATTTCCGTTGATCTCTGTCTCTGCACTCAATTTCTTTCTGTTAATTTGAGTATAATTTTGGTTCTCTATCTTTCGGTCTCCCTCTTTTCTGTGTTCTCTGGTCGTTCTTTTATAGCACAGGTCACAGGAGCAAGGCGCTTTCGTTGCCAAAAATCATGCTACGCTGCTCCTCAAATTAATTCCGCCAAGCATGCGGCTCTTTTAAGTCAAATATTCCGCAATCATTGTTATAATTATATATATCATTATATTGGATTACACCGTTATAGCTATTGCGATGAGCTTGCTTCAGTTTTTTATTTTATTTTGTTAACGGTGCTGGATTGTGTATGGTGATAGCTAGGCACCGTTAAGTCCTTTAAACTTCAAAGAATGATCTGCGCAATATTTATCTTTAGAGTATCTGTTTCAACTTCAACCAATGAGGAATTCGTGCTGATGCAAGCCTTGATATTATTTTATTATTTTTTTGGCACTTGTTATGACGAGGTGTTTCCTTTTACTGATTTCAGGAGCATCATGCTTTCTAGACTTACACTCTTTATTATTATTATTTTAATACATATCTCCTTCTTGATGTTTGTGCAACAAATCTTCTTGAATTAATTCACATTTCTGTTGCCGACTAAAAAAATCATCTGAGTCCGGTCATCAATTTCAAGGAGCCATTTGGGCATGATATATCGCTAAAGGTCATCAATTTATTTTATTGACGGTGATAGGCACCATTAAAGTCATTAATCAGATTTAATATCAGAGCGGTTTCAGCTGATGAAAGATCCACACTTATGGTCGGTTATTAAGTGTCCCCGTAACGTAGATTAATATAATCTTGTCACCGTTTTTAATAATGTTGTATCTTTTCATCAAGCAGCTCAAATCAAATTATGAGGTGGCCCATAATGCATGAAAGGCTTATGATCTATACTCCAAAAATGTTACCCGGAGCCCTATATTAGAAACTGGATTATCACAACATAAGAAAACTTTGACCAATAAAGAAATTGGATTTGCCAACTTTGATCCAGTAACGAACTCGAATTTGCAAAGTTTGATCCAGTAGTGACTTATTTCTCTCCTTCTTTTTTATATTTATTTATTATTTTATTTTTTTAGAATGATATTCGCAATCAGAGTGGATCGAGAGGTGGTTTATTTTCCAGATGTAACCATCGGTCTCGCATATTTCCTTTATTATTATTTTTTCTTTTGATTGTATCAAATTCTTCTCTCTCTTTTTTTTTTGAATAATGGGTGCCATGTCAGATATGTCTCACAACAGTCAGAGTTGAATGAAGTCTGCTTGTTTAAGCGTCACATTTTTAGGGTAAAACAGAACCATTCTTGCTTAGACTCGGTTTGTATTAGATTTTTCGAATAGATAACATAAATATTGACCCATCACTCCTCGCTGGTCTCGTGGAGCGATGGAGACCAGAGACCCACAGTTTCCATCTTTCCGTTAGAGAGATGACAACTACTCTACATGATGTTTCTTGTCTCTTGGCGTTGCCGATCATGGGGTCACCGGTGACGGGCCCTTCTGATGGTACTTGGTCTATCTTAGTGGATCAACTTTTTGGAGCTGGGGCCGCAAGTGCAGTGCTTAAAAGGAAGAAGAGACCGGGGCCGAACAACGAGGATAAGGTTCGCATGACAATAGTTGGACCGTCCAACTCAGGCCCTTCACATTGGTTGGCATAGCTGTGGAATTTGTCACTTCAAGTTTCGGCATTTTGCTCGCGGAATACAAATGATGCATGAATAAATTATGGTTGAATCTCCATTCCCGACACATGGCAAGTACATAAGCGCACGGTATACCTGTAAGTTGTGGTTTGAGACATGCACATTATGCTCTGTTTCCGACGACCTTATACCTGAAGGTTTCTTTTTTATAATTGAAATTCCTGTCTCGTTCTTTGTATACGACTCTCTCATCTTTAACCTTGACCTCATGTTCACCGTGTTCACCGAGTGGCATGGAATACATTGGTAAGTATTTGTTGATTTTTTTTTCTCAATAATTATTCAACTCGCGCTGACCAAGGTTGCTCACCGGCAATGCGAGCCACCGCTTTCCCTTGTCTATCCTTAAACCAAGCCAGACAATTGTAAAATGTGTCTTCTACGAGTGCAATGATTGGCAGTCTTCGACTATCTCTGAATACATTGTTCAACGATTCAGATCCATTAGTAGTCATAATTCCCCAATTAGCGCCGCCGTCCATGCATTGATACATCTTTCATAGTCTAGGGATCTCATTATGATTGGAATTTTGGTATTTACCGACATTATTTAAGTATGCAACTGCATCTGGACTTTTCTTTCGCAATAGTTCGAAGAACTCCTCAAACCTCCATGGCTTCTTTTTGTCACAACAAGTATTTTAAATAGTTCACAATTTTTTTATTGTGTACTTTTTTCATCAAATTCTCAGCGATGTGTTATGAACACAATCTGTGAACGCACTCGTTGCCGTCCTCGTACCAACCACCATATCTATCGATGAATACTTTTTTTATTCCCATGTGCCGATCGGAAACAACGCACATGAACCTATTAAGAATTACCTCGATACGTAACCACCTCTTGAACCATTCCCATGTCTGGACACTCTCTTCCTCGACTAATGCAAAAGCCAGAGGAAGCAACTGGTTCTCAGCATCGTAACCGCACGCTATCAGCAATCTCCCTTGATACATGCCAGACAGGAAGCATGCATCAATTCTAATGATTGGCCTGAGATGAGACACTGCAGCAATGCACGGATCGTAAGCCCACACAGCTGCCTTAAACAGCCTTTTTCTCTTATCTTCTATAGGTACGTGCACAACTCCATATTTTGTTCCTGAGTTTGATCTTTTAATTGCTTCCAACAGTGAGGTGAGAAGGTTGTAAGAGCCTTGCTATCTACCGAATAGTTGTGTGATTGCCAGCTCTCGGCCACGCCACAACTTGTTATATTTGGAAGTAATTTTCTTGTATTATTTACGGACTAGCTCTTTAATGCTTTTAATGTTTTTTGTAAAATCTTCTCTAATATCTTCTCTAATAACTTCGACGATCATTTCTGCAGTTAATTGTGCATCATCAGTACGAGAAGCATCGGCATGGCACGTATGTGGTGCTGAAATTGTTCTAATTTCCTATTTAGATGAAAATAATTCAGACTTGGCATACAAACGCCACGTACACCTGGTGTCCTTGCAATCGACTACCAAGCTAGTTCTATTGCTTTGCGTAGTTTTTACTTTAATATTCTTTTTGATGTGATAATCATTATTTTCAATCGTAGAGCCTCTTTTGAAGAGTACTCTTTACCTACAGCAAGTGGATCATCGAGATGTTGGGCCCTACCGAAGAAGCTCACATCTGCAAGTTGGAATGCTGAGGTGTCATTGAAGCTTGACACATGGTGACTTACACCACGGCCGGATATGGGAAAATGTCGAGCCTGACACATGGTGTCTGGTGCGATTATGTCGGGGTATTAGGCGGGACATCCCCTTCTAAATCAGCTTCATTATCCCAGTCGGCGTCATTCTCACATGAGTCAGCATCATCTTCGTCATCACTTTGCGGCACGTCATCAACATCAGGATAAGGATCACCTACGTTCGGCGGATCAACCCATGGACTGTACTGATTATTATATTATGTCTGAACAGGCGGTGACAACTCATTCACATTTGGATAAGGATACATATAAAGGTCATGCCTCGGTGTTTGTTGTGTCTGATGGGGTTGGAAGAGACTGGAACCCGCATAGTTAACACTGTATTAGGTCTGTCGAGGTTCTAGTTGTGTTTCTGGTACCATACTATCAATGAATAACTACGGTTGTATTTCACCGATGATTGGAACCAACTCAATGTATAAATCGACATAACAATACTGGGTTTGGGCAAACATACTTTGGTTATAAATACCTCTCCAACTCTGATCGCACACAATTTCTATTTTCTCATAATTACGTCGAGCTGTTGTACCAATATTAACCCGTGCATGTGCTTTTAGGTTGTACTCACTCTCGAAATATCCAAGTTGGCGATAAATTTCACCTTTCACATCATACCAACCTTGTTCACCAGTCACACTCAATGAGAATTGAGGACTAATACTATACTCTACTCCTTTACGATCGTGTTGTATTTCACCACCGAAATGAATTCTCAACATTAGCATGATTAATTATTTTTATGAGTTAGCCTACACAATAATGAATAAATTACATATAATTTATTATTACAATAATGAACTATTAATATTAATTAATTAATTACCCTACAATAGTTATTAAAAGTTTACTTGTTTGAGAGATGCTTCTGTTTGAGATGTTGATACTTCACCACTTCAAGCATGTCTCAAAATTGGGCAGAGGACTTTATATAGATCGTCTGGTCATTTTTTTTTTCGCTGGGTATGGAACGAGACGGAATAACACGTCCGTGAATTTTTTTTTTTCGCTCCTAGGACTGGACAGTCTACACCTTCCCGGGTTTTTTTTTTTTTTTTTTGTTTGCTATCAGACATGACCGAATTTACTGTTCCGGGTTTTTATTTATTTTTGTTTACTGTCGGACGAGACAGTCTACACCATCCATGGTATTTAATTAGCAGACATACTGAGATGGATTAGTGAAACGGGTTAAAATGACCCGTCCCATGAGACGGGATAAAACAACCCGTTTTACCTACATATCGAATTTCTGCCAAAATCATCCCGTTTCGCGATATTTTATTTATTTATTTTCGATTAATAAAAATTTCGGATTGCTGCGGGTCCTTTGAATTACAAACTCTTAACTTGACAATATTCATAGCTAAAACTATTAACAGTGGTAATGCAAGTTTTATATTAAGGCCCACGTGCTACACCAATTCTGTCCCATAGACACCCAACACAGGCGTATCAAAGGAATTCTATTTACATATGCAAACATGGCAAAAATTGGATATTTTATTCCTCCTGAAAGTAGAAACAGATCTTGTTGACAAATCCATTTTATTGATTAAAAATAACGCCATACAAAAATGAAGCAGAACAATCAAGTTGATTGGGTTAAGGTAAAATTTGAAGAAGCCTCTTTTTGTAGCACTTCGGACCGTAATTGCATTAGCAATCTTCCCAGATAATTCAGGCCTTCTCCTTCCCGCCCCCCGCCCCAAAAGAGATCATGCGGGGATGCCTCCACAAGCACAGAACCAGCAGTTGAACGAAGCATGGTGTTCAAGTGGGGGAATGTCAGAAACTTGCATTTTAGGGCTCCGTACATGACATCAGTTTTGATGCGCTCCCAATCAGCTCGAACCTATGCCAATGTGCAAAACACTTGAGATATAAATACACAATGATGAGGATGAAGATGGCAGTGACAACAACAGTAATACCATTAAAACCAACATGTATGACAGGATTGCAATTCTGGTAGGCAACTTCGCTTTTAATTGGTTTTCCATAAACACTTTGGTAAAAATTTCATACAAAGCCCTAATAAGTTTGGATCATCATTGAACCATATATAAAATTTCTCTAAAAAATCCGAAAAAACCTAAACAACACATCAGAAGGGGAACTTCAGAATTAATGGCTTCAGTAAATAACCAAGCGCAATACACCAAAGCAAAAGCTCTTATTCACATAAAACCAAGAAATATACCATATAAATATAGCGAGAGAAATAATGGTACTATGAAGTAATATATATTCTGTATAATTTAAATGCAGTTTTTGGTACCAGTTTGGGGTGTTCTCTTTGCAATCTCCTCCCCATTCGAGCTGCTTCTTCCGGACTATTTGCTGTCTTTATCTTTTCAACAAACTCCCTTGCAACAGGACTATCTACCCCTACAAACTTGTGTGCCTTCATGAAAATAAACAAATGCAAAAGAATAAAACATAATGCAATAAGACCACTTAAAAAGATATGCTAACTCCAGAAACTCAATCGAGTCCCAATGCAGCCTACCTTTCTACCAAATCTAAGAATGGAAGTTATATAGTTCACCTGATAATAGTGTTCCACACTTGGCCACACGGTGCGCTCGCCATTTTCACAAGGCATTTCAATAGGATGAGCAGAGAAATTTGAGAAGGCTCCAAAAGGGTCCCATGTCTTATAGAAAGATATTATGTTTGTTTCGTAAGGAGATAAAGTTGGATCAATAGACGGAATTTCATTGGCAGAGGGAATCATAGGAAAAAGATCAGGTATGGGCTGAAGATATCCACTTATCAGCATATCAGGTCCGATCTGTCATGTCAGTTAACAAATAAGAAGAATGGTTACATGGGTTATTAAAGATATTTTGGGACAAATAAAACAAGAGAAATTCAGGTTAACTGATATGCCTAAACAGCTATGGAAAAGAAGCTTTACAAAGAAATGAATATTAACAATGTACCAAAATGAATTTAACTGTCATTGCACAACCAACCTAAACCACAAGCAACCCCCAAAACACACACTACCACCAAATTAAACATCATGTTCTTGTCATTATTTGGAGGCAGGAAGTAGTGGGGTTAAAGCAACGTTCAGCAGCTGGAGTTCAGCTCTGCCCTTCTACCAGTATTCAGCTGTTAATGGTATCTGGTGCATTTATTTCAGCCGTTACAACACAGGCTCCAATTTGCATATACCAGGATCTTTTAGGGCAAATAATCACCTGTTCAAAGGAGACATCAACCAAATTTAGAGCTTGGGACATTTGAACCATCCCTAATTCACCAACGGGTGAAGGAGCATTGGATCCACCTATGATTTTCGGGGCCACAAAAGCATAAACCTGAAAACAGTTAACGATTGATCAATCCATAATCCTAGAGATAGGTTGCTGTGTCCAAGACCACTAAAATCTGGAATATCAGACAAAAAACCTCAAACATAAACTGGTTTTCAGATGTATTTGTTAATCATTAAATTTACAAAATAAATTATAATGCAATCGTGAGTACTCTTATATTCTAGTAAATATTAAAAGAAAAAGAATACCATCAGAAAGAAATGACAAAGATACAACTATCAGCTCGACCCGTTCCTTATCAGAAAAAAAAATGCCATGCACTAACATCTCAAAGCACAAGTATTACGATGATGTACCTTGTGAATAACACCAGCAGAAATAGCTGGTGCTGCCAGGCCGCCACCACACTCCCATAGCACAGAGAGGTAGCCCCGGTCGTAGCAATATGCCATCACATCCCTCGGGTTTAATATATCAAACTCAACCACTTCAACCCCTTTGGCTGCAAGCTTCTTTTGTAGATCTTTCCTGGCTCCCCTTTGTGTAGCGACTATGGTATAAGCTTCAAGTACGTTCCATAGCTTTGCCTCTTCAGGCAGATCAAAGGTCTGGGACATCACGATTCGAACTGGGACGTGGCCACCACCATGTCTCGCGGTCAGTTGAGGGTCTGAGATCACACTAAAGTAACTTCTGTTAGATGATGAAACTGAAACAACACATTAAAGTCCTCAACAAATATATAATTCTCGGTTGGATTACAGAGTTCTAAAGAAGAAATGGCGATTTTTGTTGACACGACCCGACAACTGTGTGACAAGTTCCATGGAGAACAATAAAAATTTAAAACAAGCAGTTTTAATACAAATCAAACAGGAAAACTTTAAAACAAAGAAGGTAGGACTTTGATAGATAAATTCTGACTATTAACCATGAAAGACACATTAAAGATAACACTTCCAACCTCTTTAATCCTTGAATATAAGGATTCATCAATAAATTCCAACTGGGTAGAGTGTTCTGAAAGAGGTTGAGGCCTAAGTTAACAGATAACAAATTTCAGTATAAAAGAATATGGTATACCATCACGACGTACAGTATTTCCACCTACAACAATAGCATCACTTCTCCCGCGCAACTCAAAAACTCGGCCTCTAGATAACCTGCTACTTACCCAAGAGGCATGCCCACTACTAGCTGCAATTTTTCCTTCAAAAGGACAATTATTTTCTTCGAGTTAGGAAATTCTAACAGTGACATTTTCTAAAGAGATTATAGAGAGGGAGGGATGGAGATGTCGCTGCTTACCATCTAGGGTCATGGCATATTTGAGAACTGAGAATGGCACATGAAAGGCGGCTCGGTAAAGCAAAGGCGCATTCACAGTTAGGCAAGACTTCAGAGCTTCCTAATTTAAATTTAGGAAAAGAACTTAAAAGAGCTTGCAAAAAATACTAACTGAACTCCTCATAATAATGATTGAATTGGTGCTGGGATAAGAACCTAGGATAAAAATGTGGATCAGGTTTGTACCTCATACTGTCGACCTTGCAAATCTTCTCCCAAAACATGAACTTGAATACCTTCACTTTTTAGAGTTTGTATGGCTTTCCCACGCAAATGCTGAAGTGGGTGCCGAAGACCCACCACGACACGTGAGATTCCTGCCTAATTAATAAATATTAATACTGATTGGTACAGATCATGGCTAACAAGGTTTCAGAAAATCAACTTCTGACACCAAAACCAATATTCCAGACAACACAAACTAAACTGTTTTTATGTCTAATTTTTTTTTTTTAAATGTTGTTATGTCTCATTCAAAAAAAATCTCAGTAGCTATAGGCACCCACTACCACAATAACCCATGAGAAAAAAGCGGCACCAAAAGAAAGCAAATTCCTCAAAGCAAGCAGATAACCACCTGAACCAGAGCAGAAACAGCCGTGTCATCTCCATAGCAATCTCCGGGCTCAAGATTTAGATACACAACACCGCCGCGGGCCAATTCTCCGGCGGCCTCAACTGCTTGTAGTTCGGCACATTTGGTGCCTTGTGCATAGAGAAAACCCTCTCCAACTACTTCGTCTGAGCTTCCCCGGGTGATTACACAGCCGAAATTGGGGTGCGGGGAGGTGCAGCCAGCGGAGCGATCGGCGAGGTCAGCGGCTCGGCGGAGGAGAGAGACGTCTCGAGAAGGTTTAGAGGCTCCGGCGACAGAGTAGGTGATGATGCGGCGGGGCGATCGATGATTGCAGCGACAGGGAGTGATCGGAAGCGGCGGTGATCGGAAGAATGGATGAGGCATTTTTTAACTTCTGTTTTTTCATTGAAATTCAATTTCTTTGTCATCTTTTTAGATTAAACCCTTGGTCACGGATCCAATCAGACAGCCTTTTTTGAGACACTAATGGGCCGAAATTTGGAGAAAGTAAAGTATAAGTCTGAGATGTATAATTATTATATCAGATTCTCAGCATGTTAACTCAATGTCTTTTATAGTGGTGGTTTCTATTTGCAAGATTGCTGCACATCTGGTTTCTACCAGGAATTCAGATCCAGTGCAGTAACTCAATTTTTGAGTTTTGATCCAAACCGTCCAAAGTGCTCTAACACGCATCTTAAAGAACCTGGACTCCACAAATAATACTGGCCCCCTGCTCTACCACCGAATAGGCACCGTACACGTCAAAACTCAAAAATTGAGTTACTTTAGGGGATCCGGACTCTTCTACCAGTAGGAGGCCTTAATGATTCCTTGTGGAACTAGTATCTAGCCCAGTTAATTCATACCAGTACCAGTACCACGGTTGACAGTTTTGTTAGGGACCATTTAATGTAAGTACAAATTTCGACTGGTTCTGTTTGCTACTGGTACGGAAAATTGTGTATCCTGGAGAACATGATTGATACTATGCAAGCACATGTAAAATAAAAAATAAAAAAAATTCAATGATGATAGTTTTTCTGAATTATAATTTTGTATACATCTTCGTATTTATGTGGTTGATTCATTGACAGAGAAAGACTCAGGAAGGCTAAGGTAGAATTTCAGGTTTTATTCAGCTGCTGGCAAATTCAATTGAAGAAAATTAATATCAACATTGAAGAACGATTAATATCGCAAATACTCAGGAGCACTCGCTACACGAGATCTGCCATTTATCCTTGGTGGCCGGGTAGAAGAGAATGGCCTAAAATTATTATTTTTTTCTTTTCTGCTCCTGGCCGTCATGGTTCCGAATAGCCTGACTTTTTTTTTTTTTTTTCTGCTCTCCCTGGCCGTCATGGTTCCGAACGGCCAGCATTTATTTATTTTTTTCGTTCGCCTCTCTAGCCGTTCTGGACCATAACGGCCCGTGATTTTTCTTTTCAGTGGCTAAGCTGCGTTGTTAATCTGGCCGTTTGGACGTTACGGACCATAACGTCTTTGTTACATTTCGAAATTTTGTCAAATCGTTCTTCAATGTCGATATTAATTTATTTTATTTTCTATTAATAAAAATTTCGGCAAGTTTAAAATGATTTCTGAATATTTGTTGGTAGCGGTTTGTGTTGGGATACAAATTTAAAAAAATACAATACATGCTAGATTTATAGACAATCTGAGTTGTACGGAAATTAATGGAACTAAACCATTGATTCGGTCTTGATCAAGCCTTTTTCTCTCTTGAACCCCGGTTCTATTGGGAAGAGGTCAATGAGACCGATCACCGAACCCATTCGTTTTCAACACGGTGTGGTCGATACTGTAGTAAATAGTGGAAATTATTCGGTCTCATTAGTCTTTCTCTAATGCAATCAAATCCATCTATCCAAAAAAATAATATGATCTCTTGTTTCTAATAATTTAATTTTAAATTCCGAAAAAACATAATCCATCTAATAATTATTAATTTTTAATTGTTGACTGAAATATAAAATATCTAAATAATTTTGATTGAAATATAGATATTTTTATATTAATTCACATGTTTCAAGATAACTTTTATAATACTTACAAATATGTATTTAAATCTCCAATTTTTTTGAAATATAAGTCATAAAGTTAATGATCAAAAGTTTTTATAGTGTATATTTTCAGGCCTCTTCTCTATTGATATTTCTTTATGTGGATTTTCTTTTAAAGTTAATAGATTTAAATACGTACTAATTATTTTATTAATAAAAAACATATTTACAACAAGTCAAATGATCATAATTTTTAAATTTTCTCTTTTATTATCACCAATTGTTATAAACTACTTTAATCTTTTAATTTTACTTATATACACTCTTAATGACCCTACTATCTAAATCCTCATCTCTCTTCACAGCTGGATCTGCTATTTCGACCGCCGTCGTGCTCTAATTGAGATGAAGATAGAGACTCTACATTCTGAGTTTCCAGCTTCGCTCAGCTCTGATCCCTCCACTCTTCTTCATTCTTCTCTCTGCTTGAGAAGATAGAACCGAGCGAGAAAAGGTGCTGCACTAGGGTTTTTGCTAGACGGTTTTTATCGCTTTCAAAATCGCTTTGGAAAGAGGCTTGTGAGCTTGTCGCTTTACATATTGCTTGTGAGCCTTCTTTAAATGGAGGCTCTATAAATGCGTACATTATTTAGAAAAATCGGTTTAGAAAAATTGGTTTGATTATTCATAATTTTTTTACTATTTTTTTAGATAGGCTGTTTTTGGATGGTCCATAATGTTCAGATCAAGTGATTTTCGAAAAAATAGTAAAAAAATTCAAAAAAATTTAAAATTTGGTTTGCAAGTACATATTCATTTTATAATCATGTTGAACAGTTCGGATCAACTGTTAGAATTTTGAAAAGTCAAATTTTGAGCCGTAGTACGGATCCAATTGGTGCTATGCATAGCACCGTAGCCTCACTCTATATATATATATATATATATAGAGAGAGAGAGAGAGAGAGAGAGAGAGAGAGGAGGGTTCAAATGCACCATTATTTTTGTACTCCAATATGCTCCACATCTTTTATCTCTATTTCAAAGTCCAAACAGTCGATCTGGACCGCTTAATATGATCTTCATAATAAAATATGCCTGGATACCAAATTTTATGTTTTTTAGAATTTTTTTACTATTTTTTTAATAGGTACAAAATCACATTTTTAAGGGGATTCTGGACCACCCGATAAAGTGATATTGTACCTACCTAAAAAAATAGTAAAAAAATTCTAAAAAATATAAAATTTGGTCTCCAAACATATTTCATTATAAAGATCATGTTGAACGGTTCGGATCAACTGTTCGGACTTTGAAAATAGAAATAAAAAATGTGGAGCATATTGGAGCACAAAAATAATGGTGCATTTGAACCCTCCTCATATATATATATATATGCCCACAAAATTTTGACCCACATCAAATTTCAAGCATTGTTTCAATTATAAGTTAACAGTATTTTTTATGTAGTAATTGATTAGTTAATGGATTTGATCTCGATTAACTATTTAAATCTGATTTGTTATTTTTTTGTCTTTTCTTGACAAAAATTCTAAATCTGCTCCTGAATATATACAAGAAAGAAGAGGATTCAAATCCCTTCATTTTTTGTGTCTCCATCATGCCTCCGTTTTTAAAAAATTTAATAACTCAAAATTTAAAACTTAAAAGTCAAATAAAACCATTGGACATGATCTACATCATTTTATGGCACGTGTAAAATATTATGACATTTCAATTTTGTTTTAGTTGTCATCAAAAACCTATAAAACATATTAAGGTAGATAATTTCTAAATGTTAATTTTTCAAGTAAAAACAAAATCTGTTAAGTTTCTACCTCAAGATGATTCAGCCATTGACTATGAGAAACAACGATTTTTTTGTTGTGGTGTTAGCATACCTAGAAAATGTACGGTAAGATTATATTATTTGATACCAAAAACAAACGATCCTTTTTTTTAAGAGACTCTTAGGTAATTAGAGTCTGTATCCTCGACGGTACCGCACTCAGTCCAATGAACTGAGATTAATTTCTAATTGAGCAATAGAAATTCGGTATCAATTTAGATAGAGAGGATCCAAATCTGCTCAAATCCCAATGCATGAACAGTGTTCTTGGAGTTCCTTAAATTCAGAATCCAGCCATTGAACTGTTTCGAGATACGTGCACAGAAAAACTAGCTGTTTCGAGATGCATGCACAGAAAAAAATTGAACGGCTGGATTCTGAATTTCAAGAATTTCAAGAAAACTGTTCATGTATTTTGGATTTCAGCTGATCTGAATCCAGATAGAGAGTATGTTTTTGAGATTTGTACCACAATTAAATAATAGTCTGAATTTAGTAATTGAATATGCGGTATCAAAGGTAATCTGAATTCTAGGCAATAATATTGTGAATTTTTTTTTTTAAGGCCGACCTACTGCTACCGTGATGTTACCTTATACCTAAGATATCAAGTATTTAAAGAAAAAACTGGACTCATCTTTTACACGTTTTACACGTTTTTCAAGGTGGTTTAATGATTGGCAAAGTTAGTTAGAATGGGGGACGTTTAGGGGACTGGAGTGCGGGAGACAACATCTTTACTCAATATTTTATTCGTATTCGATCTGTATTCAAAAATTAAATGTGAATATTGAAATATCCGTGTGGATGTTAATAAATTATCCGTAGACTACAAAAATGGCACAATATCCGCAAGAGATACTATCAGTATATCCTTACAAATACTTCCTAATAGAAAATGCACCTTTCTGTCGGTATACCCTCGCAGATAGTCACTTTTTACCCTCACGGATACTGTCTCATTCTTGTAGTGGTATCAGATATATATCATATATTTTAATATATATTATGAAAAAATATTGTTATTCGCCGTTAAAATTAGATAAATATTATGAATTTATTTTTTAATATTATTTTAATAATATCCGATCCAATCCGTTTCCGTATCTGTATCTGACTGATATCCGATTTGTATCCGTATCCGGAAAATTAAAAAGAATATAATATGATTTTAGCACCATTCGCTCCGTTTTCACCCCTACATACACCAAATATTGTCTACGATTTTTTAATTAATTTATGTGTGACAGAGGGGTCAATAAGTAAATGAATCCATATAAATGTAATTTTAGTAACTTTTTTTAAATCCTTGACCTTTGACAAAATAATTTAAACAATTATAAACTTTTGCATGAAAGTTATTGAAAAAAAAAGTTAAATTATTGGAATTCATAATTCGAATTCGAATTTGTTTATTTAAATAACTGATATACAAAAAAAGATATTTATTCTCTCTCTCCTATTATAACAACTTAGGCAGACAAAAACACAACTTACAAAAAAAAAAAAAAATTTATGCATAATTGATCAATGATTCTATGAAACTAAAATGTTTTGCTTTTTTTAAAATGAATTCTCAGGCAATTGTTTATCCATAAAAATTATTAAATCCAGACGTATGAAAATAGAAAAAGTGTCTCGTTTCCAACAAATATAGAAAGAACTGATTCATTGAGTCTAATCCAAAATATATGAATCGGACTCAATGGTCCAGATCCATTGGTATATATTAAACAGTTCCCATCAACGCCTAATTTTAGGCCCTGTTCGGCTCTGTTACTGTGCGTGTGGGAAAAAAAAAATTCAGTTCAACTTCGCGAAATCTGTCCCACCCGCACAGTAAATGTCAGTTCAAAATTTTTATTTTCCTAGGCCCATTCATGTTCCCATAGGTGCGCCGAACATGCCTTTAAGAAAAAAACAAAAAATATCAATGGATCTAGACCATTGAGTCAGATCCACATATCTTTCTATATTTATTAAAAATGAGATACTCTTTCTATTTTCGTACGTCCGAATTTAATAATTTCTGTACATAAAAAATTTCCAGATTCTCATACCTAATATTTGTGAACCAAACTTGCCATGAGCCCATGACATGCAATAGCAAGGATAAAAAACAGAAAGAACCTTTTCATGGACCCACATCAGATCAAAAGTGAAAAGCACACTATTACAATTATTGAAACATAACATCAGCTTTGGGCCCTCATTTTTCTTTCGTTTTTTTATTAAAAAAAAATCATGTACATCCTTCAAAAACTTTGAAATTATGTAGCTTTCCTTCTATAATTCATAATATCATTCTTACCATTTTAAATTTCAAAAACTCACAAATTTACCTAATTTCTTGCATTTTGTATTAAAACTCCTTTTAAATAAATAAACTTTCCATGTTACCTTTTATTACAAAAGTAAAAAATTAAAGTTTGTGTAAGAAAATATTCAGTCTTCTAATTAACCGATTCGCGATGACAAATGATTCATTTTCTCTACTCGTGACGCTCACACAAACATATGCCTAAATGTCATGTACTTGCGTCACAAGTAGAGAAATAAATAATTTGTCCTTAGAAATTGACCAATTAAAAAGGCTAAAAAGGCTACATATTTTTTATATTTAAAAAAAGGTTAAAAAGGGAAATTTATAAATTTAACACGTGCTTTAAAAGAAAAAACAATAAATTAAATAAATTTGTGAGTTTTTGAAAAAAAAAAAAACAATTGAGTAAAGGTTAGAGGTCAAGCAACCCAACTATTTAATACCCATGTTATTATAACGAAAACTTTCTCCTGTTCGGATTTTGAATCCATGACGTCCCAAATTAGATACCAGGTGTCTTTGTTATTAGATCAAAAGCTAGTTCTCGTGAGTTTTTGAAATTAAAAAGGAAATTATGATATTATGAATTTTAGAAGTAAAAATGCGCAATTTCGACATTTTTGCAAGATATACATGAATTTTTTTTTTTCTTTTTTACACTACCATCATCCCGTTGAATAATACATATGCATGGCACTTTCAAGAGAGATTAAAAAAATAATTTGTGTGATCCTCGTGTGATAGTTCCGTACTGGCCCATTAATAGATGTAACGTGACAGCAATTCAATTTCCTTTTCACAAGTCGGCGTATATATCACGGATGCCATTATTATTGTAGCACCAAAGTTATTGAGCAATATATTTTATTATATAGGGGGAATTTCATGTGGAATGAAATCCTCCGTGGAGTTTTTAAAACTCCGCACTGCGGTTCTTTTAATCTGGTCCGTTCATTTTGATTTGGCACGAATCTCAAAGCCCAATAATACTGCCCCCTCTGTTAGCCCGAATCTTAAAGCGGCTGAGAGTTAATCTGGTCCGTTCATTTTGTTCCGCAGAGGATGCGCGCCCAATTTCATGTATCCCCTCAAAAATTTCAAATTATGTATTTCTCCCTCAAAATTTTGTAATATCATATTTAAGTGTTAAATTATATTATTTAATTGTTTTTGGGTAAATATGTGAGTTTCTAATATTTTGAAGGGTAAATATGATATTACAAAATTTTAACGGGGAAATACGTAATATTGAAGTTTTTGAGGGGATATATGAAATTCCCCCTATTATATATTGCAACTAGTATAGACATTAACAACAGATTAGGGATGAAATCAATTTAATTATGATATCCGTACTAAAATATGCAAATTTTTCTCTCTAGAATAGTCAACATGCTTAACAGCATATGACAGACCGGATTGGCCAATTTTTTTTATTAAATTTAAAATCTATACATGTATTTTAGCTTCACTTACAGGCTTTGAATACCGGTATCAATATAGGAAAGAAGTTGAAGTCTTGACTTGTTGGTTCCCTTTTGATTTTTAGTTTTTTCAGTGATTAGAAATTGAGGGCACAACTGTACAATGAGGAGGGTTTCAATACCTCGTGATTTTCATACCTCATCATATCTCATATTTTATATTTTCATTTTCAAAGTCCAATATGTTGATCTGAACCGCTCAATATGATATCCATACTAAAATATGTTTGGGAATAAAATTTTATAATTTTTAGAAATTTTTTACTATTTTTTAAATAGGCAGAAAATCACTGTTTTTAAACGGTCCAGATACAGTGATTTTGTACCTATCTTAAAAAATAGTAAAAAAATTGCCAAAATTATAAAATTTCATTCCAAACATATTTTAGTATGAATATCATGTTGAGCGTATAGATGGACAGTTTGAACTTTATAAACTGAAATATACAATATGAGATATGATAGGTATGAAAGATATGAGGTATTGGAACCCTCCTCCTCTACTATATATATATATATATATATATATATATATATATATATATATATAACTATTTTAGGAAAATCACACTCAATGCAGTGGTTTAGATATGGAGGTTGCAGACTCACATGTTCAAAATTTGATGCTTGCAATCAAGTTGCAAAAGGGTGAATGAAAGGCTTTAACCTTCATTTGGCTCTTAAAAATAAAACTATAATTTTTGTAATGTGGATAGAGCATATAATTAATCATCAATAATTGTTTATTTTGGATTTTCTACTCTTAATAAAATCACACAAACCATAATTGTGCATGTATCGTTGAGTAATAATTTATAATGAAGCAAGTAACAATGTAGTTGTTATGTCTTTTGCACCTTGACATAGAATTTAATAAACTTAAACGGTCTCGTGAATCTAAACTGTCTGTGTAAATTTTAATACTGATCAGATAGGCTTTAGATAAAAACCCCACCTAATGCAAAAATTGACTTTACAATATAACAACCTAAATGTTTATCCTTTCAAGATATTGTGCTATTAGATTTTCTTATGCCACAAATACGCTGATATTCTTTCATAAATCCTATCAACCAAATTAGTCCATTCAAAAATATATTTGGGGATACCAAATTAATTATGTACATTACCTCGTTATTAATCTGGATAAGTATCTCCAAAATGTTTTATCATGTGAATTCATTGATTTCCTCTTTCCTTTTTTTGGTGATAAGAACACGTGAACATGTGCCTTTTGCATCAATATATATATATATATATATATATATATATATATATATATATATATATATATATATATATATATATATATTTGCAACATGGTACTATGAGGATTGAACACACTTGATTGAACATGTGCCTTTTTATATTTTTTCAGATCTTTTTTCTTACACAAAATTACGCTAAAATAAAATAAATTATGAGGATTATACTAAATTAAACTAATGAAAATTGTACTAAAATGGAATAAATTATCAGAAATATACTAAATTAAACTAAGTTACGCTAAATTATACTGAAATAAAATAAATTATCATAATTATGCTAAATAGAAAATACTACAACAATAACAAAAATAGCACAACATAAAATCTAAATAGAAAATACTACATTCACAGAAATCTAAACATAAAATACTACAACATAAAATCTAAACGGAAAATACTACAAAAACAGCCAAAAAAAAAATTAAGGGTACCCGCCATTTTCTGGCCGGTAATAGAATAAACAGGGTATCGACCATTTTATGGCCATTTTCTGGACGGTATGGATATTTTTGTAATTTCCCACATAATATGGGTATATTAATTAATTCTATTTATCTTTGGATATTAATAAAAATGTCGGTTGATTTCCTCTTTCCTTAACATGTGCCTTTTGCATATAATTATAATATATATATTTGCAACATGGTACTATTAACAGCTGATTGTTTTTGAGTTCGGGTTAGTAGGGCTAAGCACCAGCATCAGGTTAACATGAGGAAGCGTATCCTCTGCGGAGTTTTCTCTGCGGAGCTGTGCGGAGCTTTTAATCTAGTCCGTTCGTTTTGACTTGGCACGAATCTCAAAGCCCAATAATACAGCCCCCTCCGTTAGCCCGAATATCAGAGCGGCTGAGAGTTAATCTGGTCCGTTCGTTTTGCTCCGCAGAGGATACGTATCCGTTAACATGATGCCATTGCTAGCTAGACTAGGAGGGGAGGGATCCATATCATCGACAGTACTGTAAAAGATTCCCTTTTACAATTAGCTATTTATGGTTTGAGATTAACTCTCAGCCGGTTTAGAATTCGGACTGACTGAGGGGGCAGTATTATTGAGCTTTGAGGTTCGTGCCAAGTTAAAAAGAACGGTCCAGATCAAGTAATTGTAAAAGATTCTCTATTACGGTACTGCACTGGATGTGAATTCAGGAGGGGAGTAGGTTTAAGTATGTGTTTTGCTTGATTTCTGTCAGTATTAATTTGAATTATGGAGAAATGGATGTGCTAGACTGCTAGCTAGTCTATAGGTTAACTAACTAGCTAGCTAGTACCTTTTGCATTTATGATTCCAATTAATAAATAATTTCCTTTACAAAACAGGCAATATATATATTTGCTACGTGGTACTATATATTAACAGCTGATTGTTTTTGAGTTGGGGTCAGTGGAACGGACTCTGCTGCTCTTTCAAGAGAAGAGCAGGGTTCTGCTTTTTCAATCTCAACCATTCAAAATTATCGAGATTTGTGCATGAAAAAGTTCTTTTATCGAGATACGTGAATAAAAATTTTTGAATGGTTGAAATCGGAAGAGCAGGGCCCTGCTCTTCCCTCGGAAGAACAGCAGAGTCAGATCCGGGGTTAGTAGGGCTAAGCCCAACATGATGCCATTGCTAGCTAGACTAGGAGGGGAGGAGGTCAATTTGGGTCGGATGCCCATCGGACTCAAAATGAGTTCGATTGGTTTGATTACTGTTCGATCTGTTTTAAGATGCGCACTCGCAACTTTTGCGTATGCTTTAAAATTTGTGCGCACGAATCTTAAAGTGGATCGGACGGTTCCGAAACTCATCAAGATCTAAATTTGAGTCCGATGGACATCCAACCCAAGCAGCTCTCGGAGGGGGAGTAGGTTACGTATGTGTCTTGCTTAGCTTTCTGTCTGTATTAATTTGAATTACGGAGCTTTCAAGAAGAAATGGAGTCCGTATTCTCTCCGGTACCACACTGAATTACAAAGAAATGTGGCACAGTTGCAATTGAGTGACTGGAATTCGGTACCTATTGTAGATATAGAGGGTTTGTTTTGAGATTCGTGCCATGTTAATTAGAGAACAGTTTGGATTTAGAAATTCTACTGTCTGACACTGAACTGGATCTGAATTTGAAGAAATTTGATGTAGGTTTTCACCATACGTCAAATGACTTAAAAAATTTCAACGGTCAATGATGGATGGTGCTTGATGTAAACAATATCTAATTAGATTGCACGAAATTTAAATGCCAGACTATCGATTTTTCCAATAACAAGTTTACTTCTAAAATTTTAATATTATCTGAATTCTTTTAAAAATGTCTTACAGGTCAAATTATTTGAACCGAATTAATAATTAAATATTGCTAGCTAGACTAGGAGGGGAGTAGGTTAGGTAGAATTCACATCACCCCCGGTACTGTAATAGAGAATCTTTTACAATTACTTGATATGGACCGTTTTTTTTTAACTTGGCACGAAATCTCAAAGCCCAATAATACTGCTCCCTTCGTCAGCCCGAATCTCAAAGCGGCTGGGAGTTAATCTCAAACCGTAAAGTGAAGGACATCTTTTACGGTACCGGGGAGGATATTTACCCAGGTTAGGTATGTGTTTTGCTTAGCTTTCTCTGTATTAATTTGAATTATGGAACTTTCAAGAAGAAATGGATGTGCTAGACTGCTACTAGTCTATTGTTAACTAACTAGCTTGTACCTTTTTTTTGTTATAAGAACACACATTGATTGAACATGTACCTTTTGTATATAATATATATATAGAGTACGGTTAAAATGCACCATTAGTTTTGTGCTCCAATTACGCTCCACGTCTTTTTCTCTGTTTTCAAAGTTCAAGCAATTAAAGAAATGTGACACCATTCCAACTGGGTGATTGGAATTGGGTACCTATTGTGGATATAGAGGGTTCGTTTTGAGATTCATGCCATGTTAAGTAGAGAACAGTTTGGATTTAGAAATTCCACTGTCTGACACCGAACTAGATCTGAATTTGAAGAAATGTACGTGTTTAATTGTATATATAACTCAAAAGCTACTTAAGTTTAAAGTAATAGCAAGCTACTCAAGTTTAAAGTTTAAACTAACCGAACTAACAACATTTAATAGATATGAGCATGTTAATTTTTTAGGAGGGTCCCTTAACAATTCTTGATTTTGACAATTTTGACAGTTTTAAAAATAAAGTTTTAGATTGAAATCCAACATTATACACGTGAGCTATATTATCAATATATCATGTCTATAAAATATGATAAAATTTGATGTAGGTTTTCACCATACATCAAATGACTTAAAAAATTTCAACGGTCAATGATGAATGGTGCTTGATGTAAACAATATCTAATTAGATTGCATGAAATTAAAATGCCAGACTATTGATTTGTCCAATAACAAGTTTACTTCTAAAATTTTAATATTGTCTGAATTCTTTTAAAGATCTATTGTTAGAAATGTCTTACAGGTCAAATTATTTGAACTGAATTAATAATTAAATATGGATTAAGATATTTGACTGAATGTAGCTATTTCTATTTAATTCAATGCATCTGAATAAGGATTTCTGAATAAGCTCAACCGAATTAAAGCCACTGAACAAACTCAAACGAACTGATGCATATTGTTTATAAATATGCAACAACAATTCATATCTTTGGTAATCTCATTTTATTAAAGTTCGCACCAATGTAGAAACTGAGAGGGAGAAAGAAAGAGAAACCGAACGGGTTGCCAGTTGGTGCTAGCACTCCGATTAGTAGTTGTTTGTCAACCTGTTCGTGTGGATACCGGTAGAGAGGTGACTGCTGTTGCGTGGATCCGACACGAGATAGACAAAGTAAAGAAGATTGTTGTTAGAGCTCGAAGTGTCCTCTACGCGTCTACTGATAAATTTTATTTATCCTAAAATTAATTTTATACATTAATTCTGATTCAGATAGTAATTAATTGACTGAATTACAATTAAACTGTACATCTATATACCTTACCGGAGACCTTTCATCTATTGTTAACATTTTCAAGTAATTCCTCATTATTTTTTTTATATGGGTAATATATCAAAACCGTATAATAATATTCCAAAAATCCTGGTGAGAAATTTAGATAATGATATTTTTTATAGACATACAAATTTCATTTTTAAGTAGGGCCGCTAATGAGCCAAGCTCGGCTCAAAACTCAGCTCAGCTCGTCATATAACTAAACAGGCTCAACTCGGGCTCGGCTCGGTTTTGAAGATAAAAGCTCGGCTCATAACTCGCAAACTCAACTCATGCCATAACTCGCGAACTCAACTCATACCAAGTATTAAAAAAACAAACATTTGTAAAATTCTTTACTGTTTTGGGCCATGAGCTCAACTCGTTTACTGTTTGGTTCTAAAATCTTGTGTACTATATTTTTGCAAAAATATATGTACAACTACTATTTAGCATTTGTAAATATTTACTGTTTTGCAAATGCAACATTAACATAATAAAGTTTTCATAATTTTAGAACCGAACAGTAAATGTTTGAGTGATAAAATAGAAGAGACTCCTTGGCTCATGAGCCGGTTCGGCTCAGCTCGGGCTCGGCCCTGTTTGAGTGATAAAATATGAGCCGAATCGAGTTCGGACTTTATTTAGTTTAGGACCTGACTCGATACAATTTATTGAGTTGTTCAACTCATTGGCTCATGAGCCGGTTCGGCTCATTAGCAGCCCTATTTTTAAGGTATATTTTTAAGGTATATGTAAAACCGAGAAGTTAATTTCCAAGAATATATAACTATATATATGATCTCCGACATACGTTGTTTTCTCAGGTCTTAGCCTATTGTTCTTTCACAAGCAATAACTTGTGATACACATTGCACATTTTGGACCACTTTAGTTCCATAATCTCACAAAGTAAAAAACATATCAATGTTAAAGTCGGTACATATGCTAAATATAAGTGTACTTTTTAAGTTTTCTGGAGACCCCAAACTAAAAAGCACCACATGTAGAAATGAATTTGTTCATACTAACAATATACCGGTATAATTCGCGAATAATTTGTGTTTTATTTGTTTTTTTTCATGTTTTGAACCGAACTACGAATAAAATGCAAAAAACGTATAATATGTTTTTTATTTGCGAATAAAACGCAAATCACGAATTATTCGGGAGAAAAACGTGAAATTTTTTTTTTTTGGGGGGGGGGGGGGGGGGGGGGGGGGGGGGGGGGGGTTTGGAGTTTTTTTGTTCCTTGTTGTACCAAATTATTTCCGAATTATACCCGAATCACGAATTTTGACCCGCCGAACTAAAAGCGAACTATTTGTTTGTCACTGTCGTTTATATGACTTGAATTAGTAGAATTCACATCCTCTCCGGTACCGTAATAGAGAATCTTTTGCAATTATTGGATCTGGACCGTTCTTTTTAACTTGGCACAAATCAAAGCCCAATAATACTGCCTCCTGCGTTAGCCCGAATCTCAAAGCGGCTGAGAGTTAATCTCAAACCGTAAAGTGAAGAGAATCTTTTACAGTAATGGAGATGAAACTTGTACCTTTTGCATTTATGATTCCAATTAATAAATAATTTCCTTTACAAAACAGGTAAGGGTGTAGTCAGTGTACAATTTGTTTTGTACTAATAAATAATTTTCTTTACATAATAGGTAAGAGTGTTTTTTTTTTTTTTTTTTAGGGTTGGGAGAACTGAGTAGTATGGATGATAAATTCTGAGTAACATGCAATTTTAAAGAATAATATTAATTACATATGTATTTAAAAAATTTGGCAACTTGCACAGCAAAATTAATGTGTTAGTGTTACACAAACAAAAAGAATTTCTAAATAAAAGATAAAGATAGTAGACTTAAACACATGCATCCGGAACTATTTAAATGTAATTAAATTTAATTCTTTACATAATAGGTAATAGTGTACCAATAAATATAACGGTATACGCTCGTGGGAGAGATAGGGTACAGTCAAACAATTAATTGGAAATAACCAGAAATAATTGGTCATAATCGGAAAAGAATCGACTGATTAGTCGGAAAAATCCGTGACAGTTTGATTGTCGTCAACTACTAATCGATCGATTAATCAGCCTAAATGGCCGTTATTTACAGCACTGATTCACATACAATATATTTAGAAAGATAATCGATTTCATAGGATCATTTTCCTCAATCGTGCAATAGTGCTAACATTTTTTAGGCCAATTCTTTGATAAATAAAACAGTTTTAATTTTAATCTAATTATTCATTATCAGAGCAATAATTTATATATTTGATTCTATATTTGTGTCAGTGGTGGAGCCACATTAAATCAGGAATAGATAATTTATTTTGAAACCGAGTAAAAGTTTATGTATAATCGATATAATATCTATTTTTAAAAAATATTTTGTCTATTTTTAAACAGTCCACAAACTAAATTGGTTAATTCATAGCAAATCACAACTCGGTGATTATCCCAATTTGTGCTCTCCAAATGCTAAAAACCAAGCATATCTCCAAACTAGCAATCATTATGTTATACATTTTTAATTAGCCTTCACATTTAAAGAACATAAAATTTGTGGTGGAAAAAGCTATGGTCTGTATTATTGGTCCCCAAATTTGAAAAATGGGTGCCAACCAGGACCTCGGTGAATAGGACAATAGGAGTGTAAAGGGACCTTTGGAGTATAATTCAAGGTATAGTGACAAAGGAATAATTTGGGTTCGGTTCGGCGGGATAAAAAATTCGTAATTCGGATATAATTTGAGTATAATTTGAGAATGATTCGGTACAACAAGGAAGCTCGTTTTATCATGAATAATTCGTGATTTGCGTTTTATTAGCGTTTTATTTGCGAATAAAACGTATTATACGTTTTTTTTCGTTTTATTCGGAGTTCAATTCGAAAACGTCAAAATCGAATAAAACGCAAATAATTTTTTCAGGATAAAAACCAAAACATTCGTGACATACTTTTTCCTCGGCAATTTTTGAAAACCAAAACAATATATGTGCAATGAATAACGATATGCATGTAAAAGTCAGAAACTTAAAATCAAAATTACATTTGATCAGGACTAAATTTTATAGGGGTCAAGTTTAATAGAAAAGAATCCATTCCAAACGATTTTGAATTGAAATTTATGAATAGAAAGTCTAGTGAAACAAGGGAAATTCATTGGAACGAAGTTACAAAGTAATGGATTTTCCGTTTTCGAATGCTATGAATGGTAGAGAGAAAAGAGAGATGAGATAGAGAGAGATGGAAATGAGAGGCAAGAAATGTATTACATTTCCTTGTTTTCATAGTGTATTACTACAAAAATACCATATTGTATAATGTATCAAATACGCCTACTCTATATACAGAGACGGGACTGGAAAATTTAGTTAGGTGGGCTACAATTTAAAATGCATAATTATTAATTTGTAGTTAGTGATATTTGAACTCAAAACCTCTTAAAAACAAATTAGAGTTTTAACCACTAAACTACAAACAATAATCTAACTACAAATTAGACTCTACTTAATTTACGAGAATTCTAGAAGTCTGCAAAGGTGGATTTTTGGTATTTAATTTCCTAATAGTTCAATAACAATATTTAAAACAATAAGTAAATTTTGGTTTGGTTTTATATGAATAAAAAGGGGTTCCTAGGGTTTCAGATTTCGTCTCAGCTTTGTCTCAAGGTACCCGGTCCGTGCACTCTCATGCACGGGCTGTGTGTAATGTGCACGGGCTGTGTACTTTCATACACGGTCCGTGTGGCCCTCGAGTTGATACAGCAGCATACTGGTTTCTGTGTCGATCTTGTGCAGGGGTATTTTGGCTGTAGCTAAGATAATAATCCTCAACTGTCGTTTGTTGTTACTTGGTACAAGACTCAATTTCTGCCCTCTTAGGGTTTTTAACCTCAACTCTCGTTTGTTGGTTTAATTAACCTAAGACACGTGTTGGTTTTGATGTCTCGTTATTTGACCTATAATTCCGACCAATTTCTGTACCAAACCTGTGTTTAAATCTATTAAATCAGTTGTATTTCATTGAATATCTTTAGAATGTGGTACTGCTGCAAGTTTATTCTTATTTTGCAGGATTCGGGCGAAATCGAGGAGAAAATCTGGAATCAAGAAGTCTCTACACGGTCTGTGTCACATTCCATACGGGCTGTGTCAACCTCGACTCGACCACTGATCCGACCACAAACAACTGCTGACTCGACCAACGAAGGAACGCAAGTTACACGGGCAGGACAAGAATTGACAGGCCCGTGTCAAGCAAATCCGGAAACAGATCCAGAAATCTGGAAAGTAGGCTATTGAAGGAAGGTTGACCAATTGAGCATATAATCGGGATTTCTCTCCAGGAAAGGTCATTCTGGAACAGGAGAGCACGTTCTAGGGTTTGTCTTTGGCGGCTAGGCTTGGAGGCGAATTGGAGAAGCGAAATACGCGAGTTTTCGATTGATCTTCTTTGTACTTTGGGTTTTGTCATGATCAACTCTACCTCTATTTGTATTTGCTGTTTTAGAACTATGATTGAGTAGTTTTCTTTGTTTCTAGGGTTTTGATGTAATCGAATGTTTTGTCTTGCATGCTAGTTATTGAATCTTTGTATTGAAATTTGTGTTTGATTGATTGAGTAGTATTTTAATTGCTTAGGTTGTAGTGTTTGACCTATATCGGTTTACCACTAGATGAATGATCACATCTATAAGGTATTCAAGCCCATAAAAGTCTCTCAACCAAACTAAGTACATGAGGTAGGATTTGTGACCCGAAAGGCGAAACCAAGTAGTAACCGAAAGGCGAAAATTACTCTCTATCGACGGATAGGAGTTACCTTTAGTATACCAATCAAGCAACTAGGTAATTCTGACCAAAACACGAAAGTTGAGGTTTAGAACCCGACGAGGGCATATATTGCAGTTTCCGTACCAAGTTGATGAACCAACAAACGACAGTTGAGGTTCAGAAACATTAGGTCTGGTCAGTAGAACCCTACACAAAGGAACGATACAAAGAAACAATAGCTGCTGCATTAACCCGAGGCTGACACGGACCGTGTAGCAAAATGACACGGCCCGTGTAGGAAATGACACGGCCCGGACAGGATAGTCTGAGGGCAAAACTGAGATGAAGTCTTAACCCTGGGAACGCTTTTATTTATTGATTAAAACCAGTTTAATCTTCTTTCTTGCACTTTATTATTGCTTTGAAACTGTAGGAAACATAAATAACCAAAATCAACCCTTTTCCAACTTCTAGTTTTTAATTAACCTAAGTAGAGTTCGGATAACACTTGAACCGTCCCTGTGATCGATACCCGACGATATACTACGCGGTAGGATTGTATACTTGCAGTCTGAACCAGAAGTGTATTTAAGGTTAAAAGGTACAGCTAGCTATACTGAAACTTTGTACTATACCTTTTTGGTAACAGGTTTACTAAAGATATCCTCGATCTCTCGACGTGAGGAAAAGTTCACCTCTCGGCTACTACTTAGTTTCACCTCTTGGCTCACAAACCTATCTCAAATATCTAGTTTGGTCGAGTGAATATCAAGGTTTTAAAATACCATCTAGATGTGGCCATGCATCTAACGATAAACCATTCAATTCAAACAAATTCAACTAAGCAATAAAACAATACACAACAAGCAATCACAAATTCAACACAAATTCAAATAAACTAGCAAGTAAAACAAAGCATGCAACTACATCTTAACTCTAGAAACTAAATGTTTAGTCTAACATAGCAAAACAACAAATAAAACAAATAATAAAGAGGAAGTTCATGACAAAATTCGAAGAATAGTGAAGATTCGTCGCAAAACTCTCGTTTTTCTCCTCTCTTCTTCTTCTCCAAGCCTAGCCGTCTCTTCCAAGTCTTAGCGTTTGCTCACCGCTCCAGAATGATTCTTCTGTTGCTTAGAATCTCACCTTTAAAGCCTTCCATTCACGACCTTCCCAGCTGGCCTCTATTTCCAACTTTAGTTTCTGTTTCCAGAAATGCCATGCATGAATGTACGGACCGTGTGCCTGTGTCCTGGTGAGGGGGAGAGTGCATGGTCGTTTGTCTTCGGTTTGTGTCGGGCAGAGGGTATATGGTCCGCATGCATATGGTGCACGGTCCGTGTATAGTCCTTCAGATTCCAGCTTCATTCTCCGTTTCGCCCGTTTCCTGCAAAATAAGAACAAAAGCGCAGCAGTACCACATCCTATAGATATTCAATGAAATAAACACGATTTTGGGGTTTTAGGCACAGGTTTTAATGCAAAGTTTGGTCAGAATGTAGACAAAATAACGAGCTATCAATTACAAATTTCAAAATCATAAAGTGACTTAGCACTCCCTAAGCATAGTGTAGATCTACCCCTGTCTATACAATATATAGGTACATAATATAGGTACATTAAATGCCGCTTAATAGTTAATATTAATCTTATTCTGTTAACTCAAATTCTAACCACACACACACACACCCACACACGCGCACACGCCCGCACACGCACGCGCGCACACACACACAGGAGCTGGCTACGGTGCTATGCATAGCATAGAGAGTCTCCATGCTACGGCTCAATATTTGAGTTTTCAAAATCCTAACGGTCGATCCGAACCATTCAACATGATCTGCATATGTATATGTACTTGCAAACCAACTTTTACATTTTTTAGAATTTTTTTACTAGTTCTTTAGATAGGTAGAAAAATATTTGATCTGAATGTACAAAATTTTCAGATCAAGTGATTTTCTATCTATCTAAAAAAATAGTAAAATTTAAAAAAAAAATGTAAAATTTGGTTTGCAAGTACATACTCATATGGAGATTATGTTGAACAGTTCGGATCGACCGTTAAAATTTTGAAAACTCAAATATTAACCCGTAGCACGGAGGCCCTCTATGCTATGCATAGCATATTAGTAATTTCCTATATATATTTTAAATAAAATTGAAAATACCAACTAGTGTTGATAGAGACTTTTTATATCTGACATTTTTAATCGTACGGCTTGATTTAGAACAATACAATATATATATATATATATATATATATATATAGAGTAAGGCTACGGTGCTTTGCAAATTAAAGAGGGTGTTTTACTTCGGGCAACTTTTTCAATTTGCAAAACTCAAACAACCGATCCGAACCGTTCAACATGTTCTAAATATTGAAATGTGCTTGGAGACCAAATTTTACATTTTTTGGAATTTTTTTACTATTTATTAAGCCACTTTGAAAATCGCTGATCCGACGGTAAACAGTGAAAAACAGTAAAATTTTCTGGACCACCGGATCAGCAATTGAAAAAATGGCTTAATAAATAGTAAAAAAATTCCAAAAAATGTAAAATTTGGTCTCCAAGCACATTTCAACATTTAGAACATGTTGAACGGTTCGGATCGGTTCTTTGGGTTTTGCAAATTAAAAAAGTGGCCCGAAGTAAAACACCCTCTTTAATTTGCAAAGCACTGTAGCCTTACTATATATATATATATAGAGTAGAACTAGGGTGCTCTCGAGTTCACCAAGCTCTTGGTGAACTCAAGTCCAAAACTCATCGGATCGGCTTCAAACGACGAATCCGACCGTTGAAACCCGTCTACCTTACGAGTGATGCGTCTACATGCAAAAATTTTAAATTTTAAAATTAATTTTGCATAGAGTCAAGTAGTCAAAAAACGTCAAAAAATGAATGCATTAAAATTAATTTATTAACCTTCTAATTTTGACCACTTGACTCTATGCAAAATTAATTTCAAAATTTAAAATTTTTGCATGTAGACGCATCACTCGTAAGGTAGACAGGTTTTAACGGTCGGATTCGTCGTTTGAAGCCGATCCGATGAGTTTTGGACTTGAGTTCACCAAGGGCTTGGTGAACTCGAGAGCACCCTAGTTCTACTCTATATATATATATATATATATATATATATAGAGGTTGGCTAATATCATAACGTTATAACTTCGGCCGAAGTTATAACGAGTCATTTTTGCAATTTCAAAATCCAAACAACCGATCCGAACCGTTCAACATGTTCTAAATATTGAAATGTGCTTCGAGACTAAATTTTACATTTTTTGGAATTTTTTTACTATTTATTAAGCCACTTTGAAAATACTGATCCGGTGGTCCAGAAAGTTTTACTGTTTTTTACTGTTCACAGTAGATCTGCGATTTTCAAAGTGGCTTAATAAATAGTAAAAAAATTCAAAAAAATGTAAAATTTAGTCTCCAAGCACATTTCAATATTTAGAAAAAGTTGAACGGTTCGGATCGGTTGTTGAATTTTGAAATTGCAAAAATGACTCGTTATAACTTCGGCTGAAGTTATAACGTTATGATATTAGCCAACCTCTATATATATATATATAAAATAAATTGAAAATACCAACTAGTGGCTGCTAATGGTTGAAACTCTCACGTGCCTCTTATTTTGACAGGCAGGAGCGAACGAGACAACGAATGATTGTATGAACTTCCTACGCCGTCACCACATTTTAATGAGCACTGCACTGTGGTCCGTTCAAGTTCTGTCAAATTATTCTTTTTGTCTGTTGCTTGCGTTTCATCATGCGAATTCGGTTTTGTATTTTGTATTTTGAAAGAGAAGGAATTGGTTTCAACCACATCTAAACAAAAAAAAAAGATCATCTCAAATTTTGATGGCATGCAACCACAACTGTGCATAGGCAAAGGCATAGCTAAGCGATTGTATTTTTGAATCACACGTGCTACACAGGCTTGTTACATACAACACAGTTTGTGGCTGCATTCAATCAAGACTAGAGACATAATTTTATGATTTTTTCCTTGGCAAAAATATTGTGATTTTTTAATAGAGAAGGCAATGGAGTTGCATGCAATGATGCAAAAAAAAGAATATATATATAGAGAGAGATAGACTATGGTGAGTTGTGAAGTAAACGTTTTACTTCACGTCATATTTTTATTTTGAAAATTCAAACAACCGATCCGAACAACTCAACATGTTCTCTATATTGAAATGTGCTTAGAGACTAAATTTTACTTTTTTTTTTTGAATTTTTTTACTATTTATTAAGCCACTTTGAAATTGTTGATCCACTGTAAACAATAAAAAACAGTAAAATTTTCTGGACCACCGGATCAGCGATTTTCAAAGTGACTTAATAAATAGTAAAAAAAATTCCAAACAATGTAAAATTTAGTCTCCAAGCACATTTCAATATAGAGAACATGTGAGCGGTTCGAATCGGTTGTTTGGATTTTCAAAATGAAAATATGAGCGTGAAGTAAAAATGACCTCTTACATCACAACTCGCCATAGCCCAGCTCTATATATATATGAAAATATGAGCGTGAAGTAAAAATGACCTCTATATCAAAAAAAGAGAAAGGGAAAACTAGAAAGAAATGCTGTCCCATACTAATTCAAGTCATGTAAACCACAGCGACAAACAAATAGTTCGCTTTTAGTTCGGCGGGTGGGTCAAAAATTCGTGATTCGGATATAATTCGGGAATGATTCAGTACAACAACGAAGAAAAAAAAATCTCAAAAAAAAAACCCACCCCCAAAAAAAAAATTTCGCGTTTTTTTCACGTTTTTCTTGCAAATAATTTGTGATTCGTGTTTTATTCGTGAATAAAATGTATTATACGTTTTTTCGTTTTATTCGGAGTTCGGTTTGAAAACATGAAAAAACAAATATAACGCAAATTATCGCGAATTATACACGTATATTGTCAGTATGATATAAACAAATTCATTTCTACATGTAGTGCTTATAGTTTGGGGTCCCCAGAAACTTAAAAAGTACTCTTATATTTAGCATATGTACCGACTTTAACATTGATATGTTTTTGACTTGTGAGATTATGGAACTAAAGTGGTCCAAAATGTGCAAAGTGCATCAAAAGTTATTGCTTGTGAAAGAACTTGTGCAATGTAAACTTGTTATGGGACAAATCGATAGTCTGGCATTTAAATTTCATGCAATCTAATTAGATATTGTTTACATCAAGCACCATCCATCATTGACCGTTGAAATTTTTTAAGTCATTTGATGTATGGTGAAAACCTACATCAAATTTTATCATATTTTATAGACATGATATATTGATAATATAGTTCACGTGTATAATGTTGGATTTCAATCTAAAACTTCATTGTTAAAACTGTTAAAATTGTCAAAATCAAGAATTGTTAAGGGACCCTCCTAAAAAATTAACATGCTCATATCCATTAAATGTTGTTAGTTCGGTTAGTTTAAATTTTAAACTTAATGAACTTGGTGTTACTTTAAACTTAAGTAGCTTTTGAGTTATTTATACAATTAAACACGCACATTTCTTTAAATTCAGATCCAGTTCGGTGTCAGACAGTGGAATTTCTAAATCCAAACTGTTCTCTACTTAACATAACACGGATCTCAAAACGAACCCTCTATATCTGCAATAGGTACTGAATTGCAATCACAATTGGAACTCGCCACATCTCTTTGTAATTCAGTGCGGTACCGGAGAGAATACGGACTTCATTTCTTCTTGAAAGCTCCTTAATTCAAATTAATACAGACAGAAAGCTAAGCAAAACACATACCTAACCTACTCCCCCCCTAGCTAGTCTAGCTAGCAATGGCATCATGTTAACCTGATGCCGGTGCTTAGCCCTACTAACCCCAACTCAAAAACAATCAGCTGTTAATATATAGTCCCACGTTGCAAATATATATATGAGTAGGGTTAAAATGCATCATTGGTTTTGTGCTCCAATCATGCTCCATATTCTTATTTTTATTTTCAAAGTCCGAATAGTCAATTTGAACCGTTCACCATGATCTTTGTATTAAAATGTGCTTGGAAACCAAATTTTATATTTTTTGGAACTTCTTTTACTAATTTTTTAGACAGGTACAAAATCATTGTTTTAAGAAAATTCTGGAACATCTAAAACAGTGATTTTGTACCTATCTAAAAAGATAATAAAAAAAATTTTAAAAAATATAAAATTTCGTCTCAAAACACATTTTAATATGAAGATCGTATTGAGCGGTTCGGATCGATTGTTCAAACTTTGAAAACGGAAAAAAAAATATGAAATATAATTAGAGCACAAAACCAACAATGCATTTTAACCATACTCTGTATATATTATATGCAAAAGGTACATGTTCAATCAATGTGTGTTCTTATAACAAAAAAAGGTACAAGCTAGTTAGTTAACATATAGACTAGCTAGCAATCTAGCACATCCATTTCTCCTTAAAAGCTCCATAATTCAAATTAATACAGATAGAAAGCTGAGCAAAACATATACCTAACTTGGATAAATACCCTCCCCGGTACCGTAAAAGATTTTCTTCACTTTACGGTTTGAGATTAACTCCCAGCTGCTTTGAGATTTGGGCTGACGGAGGGGGCAGTATTATTGGGCTTTGAGATTCACGCCAAGTTAAAAAGAACGGTCCAGATCAAATAATTGTAAAAGATTCCCTATTACGGTACCGGAAGTGATGTGAATTCTACCTAACCTACTCCCCTCCTAGTCTAGCTAGCAATGGCATCATGTTAACCTGATGCTGGTGCTTAGCCTTACTAACCCCAACTCAAAAACAATCACCTGTTCATAGTACCATGTTGCAAATATATATATTATAATTATATGCAAAAGAATTATAAGGCACATGTTCAATCAATGTGTGTACTTATCACCAAAAAAAGGAAAGAGGAAATCAACCGACATTTTTATTAATATTCAAAGTTAAATAGAAATTAATTAATATACCCATATTCTGTGGAAAATTATAAAACTGTCCATACCGTCCAAAATAGCCGGTACCCTATTTAATCAACTACCGGTCCGAAACAGTACCTATTTAATCTATTACTTGCCAGAAAATGGCCGGTACCCTTAATTTTTGTTTTTGGCTGTTTTTGTAGTATTTTCTGTTTAGATTTTCTGTTGTAGTATTTTATGTTTAGATTTTCTGTGATTGTAGTATTTTATGTTGTACTATTTTTGGTATTATTGTAGTATTTTCTGTTTAGCATAATCATGATAATTTATTTTATTTTAGAATAATTTAGTGTAACTTAGTTTAATTTAGTATATTCCTGATAATTTAGTTTATTTTAGTACATTCTCATTAATTTTAATTTAGTATAATCATCATAATTTATTTTATTTTAGCGTAATTTTGTGTAAGTTAGTGACGGAAAAAGATCTAAAAGAATATAAAAAAGCATATGTTCAATCAATGTGTGGTCAATCCTCGTAGTACCATGTTGCAAATATATGTATTGTATGCAAAAGGCACATGTTCAATCAATGTGTGTTCTTATCACCAAAAAAAGGAAAGAGGAAATCAATGAGTTCACATGATAAAACACTTTGGAGATACTTATTCAGATTAACGAGGTAATGTACATAATTAATTTGGTATCCCCAAATCTATTTTTGAATGGACTAATTTGGTGGATAGGATTTATGAAAGAATATCAGTGTATTTGTGGCATAAGAAAATCTAATAGCACAATTTCTTGAAAGGATAAACATTTAGGTTGTTATATTGTAAAGTCAGTTTTTGCATTTGGTGGGGTTTTTATCTAAAGGCTATCTGATCAGTATTAAAATTTACACAGACAGTTTAGATTCACGAGACCGTTTAAGTTTATTAAATTCTATGTCAAGGTGCAAAAGATATGACAACTACATTGTTACTTGGTTCATTATTACTCAACGATACATGCACAGTTATGGTTTGTGTGATTTTATTAAGAGTAGAGAATCCAAAATAAACAATTATTGATGATTAATTATATGCTCTATCCACATTACAAAAATTATAGTTTTATTTTTAAGAGCCAAATGAAGGTCAAAGCCTTTCATTCACCCTTCTGCAACTTGATTGCAAGCATCAAATTTTGAACATGTGAGTCTACAACCTCCATATCTAAACCACTGCATTGAGTGTGATTTTCCTAAAATAGTTATATATATATATAGAGAGAGAGAGAGATAGACTATGGTGAGTTGTGAAGTAAAACGTCGTTTTACTTCACGCCATATTTTCATTTAAATCCAAACAACTGATCCGAACGCTCAACATGTTCTCTATATTGAAATGTGTTTGGAGACTAAATTTTACATTTTTTTGAATTTTTTTTACTATTTATTAAGCCACTTTGAAATCGCTGATCCACTGTGAACAGTAAAAAACAGTAAAAATTTCTGAACCACCGGATCAGCGATTTGCAAAGTGGCCTAATAAATAGTAAAAAAATTCCAAAAAATGTAAAATTTAGTCTCTAAGCACATTTCAATATAGAGAACATATTGAGCGGTTCGGATCGGTTGTTTGGATTTTCAAAATGAAAATATGAGCGTGAAGTAAAAATGACCTCTTACTTCACAACTCACCATAGCCCAGCTCTATATATATATATATATAGAGAGGAGGGATCAAGTTACAACAAATTTGAGTTACAACAAAGTTACAATAACCATTTTTTTCATTTTCAAAGTCCAAATCTTCGATCCAAACCGTTCAACATGATCTCCACAATAAAATGTGCTTGCAGATCAAATTTTACATTTTTTTGAATTTTTTTACTATTTATTAAGTATTTTACAAAAAATAGTCATATTCAGACCATTGAATTTTGTACCCATCTTAATAAATAGTAAAAAAATTCAAAAAAATGTAAAATTTGATCTGCAAGCACATTTTGTTTAGATAATCATGTTGAACGGTTTGGATCCACGACAACAGTGTCGTTGCCGAACGGGCCCTGAGAGTGTACTATTCCAACTTCCCTCTTAGGCCAAGAGGCAAAATTTGGGACTCAGAAGTCCCTTTTACGCAATTAATGCTACATACCTAGTTGTATCCAGATGTTTTCTTTTCTGATAATAAATGATTAAATAAATAAATAATCACCTAGTTGTATGTATCCAGTTGTATCCAGATGTTATTTTTTTTCTAAATATATGAGAACAAAAATATGTTTTTAAGTAAGGGAACATTAAATAGAAAATTGGTTAGTTATTAATTTGCTCACCTCTGCCATATAAAGAAGGTCACAAACATATTTTTTTCATCAAGAGCCATAAATAATTTTTCATTACTGCATATTTATGGAAAATAATAAAGATATAAACAACACCTTTTTTATTTTATTTAACATACAATTGACAAGTCGCATATTTTTTATTTGACTTCTATGAAAAATAAGATAAAATATTAACAACGTAGTTTTGATTTTATTTAACATACAAGTCGCTTTTTTTTTTTATTTTGACTTTGTTATCTGTCAGAAGAAAATCAAAAGCTATCAATGTCTGTATTAACATTCAACGGAAATAATAATGCAGTCCCTGTGTTTCATTTGGCTAGTAAAAAAGGTTTATAATTTCTATGTTAATTTATTTATTGATAAAATGATACAACCACAGTTATGTTGAAATGTATAAAATTTACGCTTTAAAAATATTCAAACGAGTGTACATTTGAATTTATGTTTGACGGAATCAAAATAGCATTTAACATGCTTAGCATATGGACCATGTATTATTGTTATTTTTTTGTAAGACAGAGAGAAGAAATTGAAAAAGAAATTGTATTTGTAATTGTATTTTTTTATTATAAGTGTCTCTACTTATACTTACAAGATAATACAAAATTAGTCGTTGGAATGCACTATTCTCTATATTAGTTACAAAACACTATTTCCTATCCTATTAGTAATGGTACACTATTCTCTATTCTAGTAAATAAACTAGCCGTTATAATTTGAATCCTTATTTTATATTTCAGCACTCCTTCTCAAGCTAAGAATGTATATTGATGGGTCAAAATTAGAGCTAATAATATTTATAACCCTAATTATCTACTTTACAATCGATTCACAAGCGCATGAACCTATCATATAGTATAGATCGGGGTATCGATCCATATGGATAGTGTATTAAGAGATCTAATAATAAGCAAGTCTAGGTTTTATGTTGTTTTGGTTGTTTGGATTGTTTTGTTGTAGGAACAATTAAAACAGTAGTGAATATTTTGTGTATAGAAGATGGACTTCCAAGAATCAGGCTATCCATCATTCTTACTGTTTAATCTAGTTTTTAGTCACAAAAGCGAACTCATGCGGTGCTGTCACCAACCCCATGCAAGTGCTTAACCTGTCAATTATGGTTTCTAACTCCAATCGGTGTCGCATGCAGTTTGATCATAACTGTATGCGTCCTGTACTAGTATCAATTGCAAATCTGAGAGTTGCTAATTATATCTTAGTACTAATCACTGCTACGCTATAGCACCCTAACTGAGAAGGACTGACAAGGGGATGGTACCCAAACCTCATCCTAATTAATCGCATAAAGATCAATAATAAGTCTCCATTACCAAGACTAGAAAGATTTAAGTCCACAGTTACATCCATTATTTATATCTTCCGTAGTTGAAATAACTGAGATTACCCCACTATCAGTCTATAGAACACGACATTCATCTGCAGATCTATATCTAAATAGGTGCTGAGAAACTAGATATTGATAGCTGTAAATTTGATATGAAAAAGTTGATATACTCCTATCATATGCTATTTTTGTAGAAAATAGAGCAGAAACGGTGTAACATTTCACATTTATTCAGTAAATGGCTGTTTAGTGTTTACACAACAAGTCGCAAATCAAATACACATGTCTAATAACCTTTTATATTTTTCCTTTCCTTTAATTTTATTTAAAAATTTGTAACCTTTGATATCATTGGTGTCACGGTTAATGAAATTTGGATGCTAAACTTCTATTTATTTTTATATTTTTTTTAAAAGGAACGACCTAGATACAAAAATGTTAGAATTGTAAAAATAATTTCTCACATAGAAAAATGACTGGTGTGTTTTGATACAGTAGGTATTGAATTTGTGTTAAGATACGCACTAGATGAAAATCTAGTGTGTTTTGATACAGTAGGTATTTGATTTTAAAGGAGGGTTCAAATGTACCATTATATTTGTGCTCCAATATGCTCTACATTCTTTATCTCCATTTTCAAAGTCCGAATTGTCGATCTGAACCGCTCAACATGATCTTCATAATAAAATATGCTTGGATATCAAACTTTATATTTTTTAGAATTTTTTTACTATTTTTTTTTATAGGTACAAAATCATTTTTTAAGGAGATTCTGGACCATCCGATAAAGTGATATTGTACCTATCTAAAAAAATAGTAAAAAAATTCTAAAAAATATAAAATATGGTCTCCAAACATATTTTATTATGAAGATCATGTTGAACGGTTTGGATCAACTGTTTGGACTTTGAAAATAGAGATAAATGATGTGGAGCATATTAGAGCACAAAAATTATGGTGCATTTGATTTTATTTGTTTGTAGTAAATTTTTTTGAGAGACTGTTTGTTTGTAATATTTCTGAATCAATACGGTTTTTTGGGCCAAATTAATTCAGCGACAAAAATTAAACATGAATGTGACGGTGTGGGAATATTATCATATTATGGCTAGATTCATAAGAGGTACCACATGACATGACATGTGGAGTCTCTTTGCACCAAAGCTCAAACCTAATTAAACCTAGCTAATAGCTATGTTTATTTTAGTCCATAAAAACGTGCCTATTATTATAACCGACTTCAATTTCTGTTGCGATCATTCTAGTCATTTCAATAATTCAATTTGAAGAAAATTTTGCTATAAAGAATTGGTCCCTGAGAAAGACGGAATTCACATCACCTCATGTTACCTTATTCAAACAAATTATGATTGAACGGTTCTTTTAAACATAAATTAAACATGAATGTGATGTGGTACCTAATTAAACCTAGCTAATAGCTATGTTTATTTTAGTCCATAAAAACGTGCCTATTATATCCAACTTCAATTTCTGTTGCGATCATTCTAGTCATTTCAATAATTCAATTTGAAGAAAATTTTGCTAGAAAGAATTGGTCCTTGAGAAGGAGCCGACATTTTTATTAATATCCAAAGTTTAATAGAAATTAATTAATATTTCCAAATTCTCTGAGTATTTATAAAAATACCCCTACTGTCTATTTTTTGGCCAGTACTCTATTTATTTGCCTACCGGCTATTAAATGGTCAGTACCCTTAATTTTTTTTTTAGAGACACTATGAAGAGCAAGATGCTAAAATCTAACACTAAAAATTCGAATTTTTTATTTAAATTATTTGTTAGATTACTTCTTTTGATATATAATTAGCATATTTATACTAAAATACGCTAAATTACTTGAAATTATGTTAAATTACGCTAAATTATGCTAAATTACTCTAATTTTGCTAATTATACTGAAATACGCAAAATTTTGACATAATTTCAAGTAGTTAAATTCACTAGCCGCATGCGAACACTAAACTACATTTTTTTTTAGGTACTAAGTTTTAACAATTTCACTAGTTCAGGTTGATCCAGTTGTTTTAATGTGATTCAGGTTTCCTATCATTCCTAATCATCAGCCGCATACGACACTGTCACTAGCCGCATACGGGTCGTTGTGTGTCTACCGATGATAAAAAATTTTAACTCAATTTTGGAGGCACTAAATGACGTTTTTTTGCAATTCTGATTCCGTCGGCCCCTTAAGATGACCCCTAGGGCACTATTGCGTACGTCTCGTCTCAAGATTTTTGAATTAGGGTCGTACGCGCAAATTCGAGTTTCCTAGCCAAAGTTGTGGCCGTTAAAGTTTTTTTTTTTAAAACGATGCTTTCGTGCAAAAACACTGATGACGCACCGATGCTTGATGCACAGCTTAACGACGGCAGAAGTGCATTGATGTTTCATTACAAAAAAAAATGAGTTAAATTTTTTAGCGTAATTTAACATAATTTCAAGTAATTTAGCGTATCTTAGTATAAATATGCTAATTATACATCAAAAAAAGTAATCTAACCAATAATTTAAATTAAAAATTTGAATTTTTAAATTTCAGCATCTTACTCTTCATAGTGTCTCTAAAAAAAATTAAGAATAAATGACCGGTAGACAAATAAATAGAGTACCGGCCAGAGAGCCGATAGAGGAGATCTGAGTATATTAATTAATTTCTATTAAACTTTGGATATTAATAAAAATGTCGGGAAGGGGGCCGTCTGCGCTGCTTTTGACGAAAAGAAGTGGATCCTATGATTTGATCTCTCTCGTTTATATGACCAGTCCGCATGCACCGTTGTCGTCTTTTAGAAGTGAACTTTTTTAATATGAACCATCCATAAATTCGAATTTTTTTACATGCAACTCTAGAAAACACTCCAAATTTGAATCACGAAAAATAAATATTTACAAATTAAGTTTAAAATTCAAAATATAACCTTGCAAGTATAATTTATATATATCATGTGTATAAAATATATAATTAGATTTTGTGTAACTTTCAACGTACATCAAATAACTTCAAATTTTAACGGTATAAAATTAACGGTTCTTAATATATCATCAAATAATAATCAATTGTATAAAATACTTATTTGAAATTAGAAATCTGCTAACATTCTCCGGACATCAATCACTAGAAAATCTCCGGACGCAACTGAAAAGTGCATGTAAACTAATTCAACAAATCCTGTAAACATCTCTACGTAATACTATAAACATTCACAATGAATGCCAAACAAAGTAGCGTCTTTTCAAAAGTCGTTACATATCTGCGTGGTCCCTCAAAAAACCGTGTGGTCCCCCATAAAACCGCTAATCTAATGGAATCTACAATTCTCAATTGGATCACTTTGATCGGGACCACTGAGACCACCTTCTAGAAGATATCTAACGACTTTTGAAAATCATCAACTAATCGGGACCACTTTTAAAGTCTGCAAACATTTGTGTTTAATTCTGTAAACATAATATTTTATTTTTTTCCAATTTTTTTTTTTTTTTTGCATCTCGAAGGTACATTTAAAACTTTATAGCATAATTTGGTAAACAAATGTCATTAATCATGAATTGCGTTTAATCAGAATCCAAACCAATTTGGTTCGAGATACAATGCATGAGTTCACTTTTAATTAAAAAAAAAAGATAGTTTGTTGAATAATAAGTTTGTTGAATCTGGTTCGAGATACAATGCATGTATTCGTATCTGTGTAACATCTGATCTGTATATTATCTGAAAAATAAAAACAAATAGAAATATTATTTTACCGTTCTTCCGTATTCAATCCGTTTGCATCACATGTGGCCCCCTTTATTTGTTTAATTCACTGAATAATTTTAAGCCGAGAAAGTAGGAGTAAAACATGCAACATCTCTACCACACGCAAGTAGAATTAATGTCTTCCGGTGCAAATTAATTGATGCCTCTCTCCTCTTCTCTTCTTAAACTATTAATTTAATAGATAGTTGCTTGTACATGTAGATGGAATAAAACTTTAATGTTGCTAAGCTTACTGCCGGGTTCATGAACTTCAAACTAATATTATAAACGGTCCTCCAGCAGGACGGATTCAGAATTTTCGTCAGAGAAAACAAAAAAATATCCCGAGTTTAAACTCATTAATTAATTAGATACTTCATAAAAAACAATAGTTTAACTTATATTTTTTAACACTCTAACTTGTAATTTTTAATGCTCTAACTTATAATTATAATTACTAATTATAATTCACAAAATTTGTTTTAATTTTAACTATGAATTTAATCTGAATTATAAATCAAACATTCAGAGGAGTGCAAAATAATTCAGGAGAGAGCAAAGTCGATCGGAACGTCCGATCTATATTAAAACTCAAAATCCAGGGGGGCAGCTGCCCCTGCCCTCGTGCATGTGTCAAAAATTTGACAGCTTTAAAAATATACTAATTTGCCCCTTAGATTAAAACCTTAATAATAATCTCTTCTTAGATCAGTTGAGAGGGGACTTTATTTGCAGTGATGTGTGCAAAAAAAATGTTTCTAAAAACTTTGCATAAAATTTATAGTTGGAAAATGCATAGTATTGATGAAGCCAAAACATATAGCAAAAATCACTATTTTTTTTTCGAAAAATGGCAAAAAACGAATGCAAAGTAGCTATTTTTTCGATTTATTTACCGCAAATGTGTTTTTAGGTCTTTTCGGCAGGTTTTTGATAAAGTTGAGTATTTAGGACTGAAACATAACAAAAGTGTCATATTTAGACGATTTCAGAATAAGACGTCAAAATGGGACACTACATGGAGCATGCAACAGATGAGTCCAAAGTGAACTACTACTTTTAAATATTTATAAACCCTAATTTCTACTTACGTTCAGATCACAGACGTATGATCCTGCAGTGTAGTATGATCGGGATTTCAATCCACAAGGATAGTGTATTAGATTTTAAATACTTTTCACTAGTCTAGGTTATCGGGGGTTTTTTAAAAGTTTGATGCGGTGGCGCTAATTGAGTCAAGATTGAGGTTAAACAGTAAATAGAATGCCTCTATGGTTCAGGTTCTATCCTTCTTAATTATGCAAAATATAAATTTCGACGTCTCTCTATGTCGCATGCGGCACTGTCACTATCGCATGCGGTCTAGATTGTCGCATGCGGTTCAAAGACTAGGGTTAGAACCAAGTGGGCTCCCTTGGCAGAATAGCGTAAATTGTACATTTATATTATATTAGGAAACACTTAGATTAAGTAGGGTCTTTGGAATATTTCAACTACGGGGTAGTATAGGGAAATAATATAATTACGTACCTAAAATACTTCACTCTTGGTAGCCCAAAAGCCGATCGCAAGATCGAAAAACTTTTCAAATCGCATAAGTAAACACCCAGCACGCCCTGCGGGTAGTGACAGTGCCGCATGTAGCTGTGGGACGATCTAGGCCACATGCGACGTGATAATGCCGCATGCGACGTAAGACGTCGAGATTTATACTTTGCATAATTAAGAAGGATAAAACATGAACTCTATTTACTGTTTAACCTTAACTTTGATCACAATTAGCGCCACCGCATCAAACTTTTAAAAACTTCCGATAACCTAAGCTAATAAAAATTGTTTAAGATCTAATACACTATCTTTGTGGATCAACACCCCAATCATACTACACGGTAGGATCATGAGCTTGTGATCTGAATGTAAGTAGAAATTAGAGTTTATAAATATTTAAAAGTAATAGTTCATTTTGGACTTGTCAAGTTTCATTACGGGTTTGTACAATTTCAGGGGTGGATACATAAAAAGTTTGTCTGTGCATATAAATGCGCGGGCCCATGCAGGCTTTACCAATACCGTGTTAATTTCAACTTAATTTTGGGTACGCAAATAAGATTGTCTTTATTTGAAATGTCAGAGCTGAATGATAAACATAATAAGAAGTGTCGTGCGTGCACATATAGCTCACCAAGTTTCCATCTATTTTTGCAATCTTAATTTAAAAATGGAAGCCGATATGAGTACTCGCATTGTACCCGCATCCAAACTGCCATAACTGCTCGTGGGGACTGCAACCGTTCCAAAACTGTAATTTTATTTTACAAATATTAATAGTAACATTATGAAGTATATAGCGTAAACAGGACAAGTATTTATATCTATATAATGAACTAAATATATGTTATATGAATTTTCCTTAAATAACCGTACCCGCACCTTTTCTTGAAAAATCCTCGCGTCGTCTCCGCATTATTGGACCAATCAAACAGCATGTGGCTACCACTAAAAATTGTCAACAAAAATTGTTGACTACAAATATTGACCAAAAAATATTGACTTAGCTTATGTGCATGTAATAAAGTATTTATATCTATATATGCGTGTGGTATTTATACTTACGAAATAAAGTATTTATATCTATATTACGTTGGATGTATAACAACCTTAAAAAAGTGTTTATATCTACACAGGTTATAACAAACAAAATTCCACATATCAATTATCTTAAACAAATTCATATCATTTAAAACTCTAAAATTACCACATAACAGTTAACTTGACAATTACCAAAAACATATCAATTAGCAACATATCTCTTCCAACATGCATGTTCTATACTACATAACATTCATCACACAAACATATTAGTTATTACACAAAATTATCACAACAGTTTCATACCCAAATTAATAACAGTTCCAACTTGAAATTAACACAGTTCCAAACCCAAATTAAGACAATTCATTTCTATTATGCATCAAATTTTAATCATGTCTTTCCATATGGGGACCATTATGTTGTATGCATAATTCATCTCCAAAATACTCATTTAGATCAATATCCATCCTGATATTGAACAATAAAATACAAAGTATTTATCGGTTTAACATTTTATATATTACATATGCAAAGTATTAATATATGTTATAATTAATGCATGTATATGCAATCAAGTATTGAAATAAAGGTAGCCCAAGTATTCATACCTGTAATACTAAAATATACATGACTATTCTGTCAAGTATTAACACTAATTAAAAATGTGAAGTATTTATGTTTTTTGTAAAGAAGATTACCAGAACTGAATTGATCTAAGAGGAGGGTTCAAATGTCTCCATTTTTTGTGCCTCCACCATGCCTCCATTTTTAAAAACTTTAATAACTCAAAATTTAAAACTTAAAAATCAAAATAAAATCGTTAGATATGATCTACATCATTTTATCTATGTGCTCATAAAAAATTATCACATTTTGATTTTGTTTTTATGTTAATCAATAAGTTGAAAAATCAACGTCTAGAAATTATCCACATTAGTACATTTTTTACAAGCTCTTGATGACAACCAAAACAAAATTTAAATGTCATAATTTTTTACATGTGCATAGATAAAATGATGTAGATCATATCCAATGATTTTATTTGACTTTTAAGTTTTAAATTTTGAGTTATTAAAGTTTTTCAAAATGGAGGCATGGTGGAGGCATGAAAAATGGAGGCATTTGAACCCTCCTCTTGATCTAATGCCTACAAAAAGAAGTATTAACATAGATATAAAGGTAGCCAAGTACTCATACATGTAATACCAAAATGTAGATGACTATTCTGTCAAGTATTAACACTAAAAATGTGAAGTATTTATGTGTTTTGTAAAGAAGATTACCAGAACTGAACCGATTTAATGCCTACAAAAAGAAATATTAACAGAGATATAAGGAAGTATTAATACCTGTAAAAACAAAATTGTAGATTTACACATCACAAACAGATATATTACCCTACTTATACATCTATAAAGCAAAATATCTACACCTGCAAAAGATGAATATATTACCTGAAAGAAGATCACCAGACCTGAATTGATGTAAGACCTGCAAGAAGAAGTATTAACAGAGATATAATGAAGTATTAATAGCTGTAAACACAAAATTGTACATTTACACATCACAAACATATATATTCCCCTACTTATTATACACTGTCAAGTACTTATAACAAATAGATCAAGTATTTCCATCTCATACAAACAAACTCATACAAATTGTACTCTATCAAGCGATTTCTTAATAAAACGATGAAATTAACACAAAATAGACAATTACATCATCTTCGCAAATCAAATTGTCAGAAACATCTCAAAATTCAGCAAAACTAAAAAATAATTGTGTATATGAACTAGAAACGAAACGATCTATCATTATTAATTCGCCAAAACAAAAACAAACTCGAAATCAATAAAAAAACAAATATTAATCTCATTGATCATCTGTCAGAATCACCGATTCATATTGTGAGAACTGAGAAGAGAGCGTTGTCGCAAAGAGATGATAGATCGACTCAAAATTCACAGGAAATCGCTTCCAGTTTCGAAATCGCCACACAATCGCCTCAAAATCGCCGAAGGCTTCGAAAAAGAAAAAAATAGAGAGAAAGGAATATTTGAATTTCAAAATGGAAGGTCCGATATCGTTGTTAGTTAGATTGGTAGTTAGTGGGGACCACCCCGTACAGTTATGGAAGTTAATCGCGACGGAATATCCTACGGGTACGATGCGGAGACTCAAGTGCGGGGATTAGAATGATTATCCTTTAAAAATAGTCTTATTACATTCAGGCCGTTCAACTTTTAGTTCATCTGCTTGCTATTGTAAGCTTCGTAAAAAAAGAAAAGAAATAAGTCGCAATCAGAGTGAATTTTTTATTTTTCAAATCTAAACAAAAATATTATATTACCTCAGAGAATATAGATTCGTGCAATACCACATTTGAAAAAAGAGGGATGCTTCTATGGGCATAAGGACCTATTTGTAAAATGAGCATATTTTTATTTTCAAAGTTCAAACAGTCGATCTGACCGTTCAACATTATCTCCATATTAGAATGTACTTGGAGGTCAAATTTTACATTTTTCTGAATTTTTTTACTATTTATTAAGTATTTTACAAAACTAGTCAAATTCAGACCATTGAATTTTGTACCCATCTTAATAAATAGTAAAAAAATTCAAAAAAATGTAAAATTTGAACTCCAAGTACATTGTAATATGGAGAAAATGTTGAACGGTCAGATCGACTGTTTGAACTTTAAAAATGAAAATATGCTCATTTTACAAATAGGTCCTTATGCCCATAGAAGAATTTGCCTTAAAAAAAAACTCAAATCATTATCTATATTATTGAAGTTTGTTTATGTTGTTGATTCCTTTACAAAAATATTTTAGATTTCATCACTATAAAATTGGTAAATCATCAATAAAAATCCAAACTCCATCAATCTCATGTATACCGGCCATTAGTTGATAAAAAATAAATTACAAAATAACTTAAATGTTCGGTGGCATTGTAGGGGCGTGAATGATATTTTATATTCTTCATGGGTTTATGTGATATTGTGAGGTTTTGCTTTTGAATTTGCACTTGCGGCGTTGATCCACCAATCCAAACTCGCAATTTCGGTCGGTTTAAGATCTGAAAGTGGGACCCCAGTACAGGTAGGATCGATCATGATCATCAATTCATCAGGGGATAAAATATAATGGAAACGATAAAATCGTGAGAAGCACAAGGCGCCACGCAATTGGCAGAGATCAAAACTGTGTAGGAAAAAACCGAACCGACAAACACCTACTAACCTGTTTCTTTTGTAATACATGAAGTTTATTGCGGGTTGAAATTTGTTTATAAAAACCCGCTTCAGGGTTTTCAGTTAAGAATGAGTGACAATAAATATCATTCCTATAATTTCCCTGTTGGATCCATCCCGTCAATCCCTCTGCGTTTTGCTTTCCTCTTCAGAAATAAATATAAAAAAATTCAGAAAAAAAAATCGATTCGCGTTGCACAAGTTCTTCCATCTGTTGATCTCTCTCTCTCTCTTTCTCTACCCTTTATTTATAGAGCTATTATCTGATGAAATAGATTGGGTTGGAGACTCGGAGTTCTTCGAAAATTTGGGAGAGATTTGAGAAAGAGATCTATCTTCACCTTTTTAGTTTTCGATTCGCGTGGAAAGCCATTTTAGAACTTTTGTTTGTTCGTTTCTCTTTACGCATTTCACAACTCTTTTTTTTTTATTTTAGATTTTGGTGCTTCTGAATGTTAGGAGCCGCTCTCTTTCTCATATCCACACCTTGCTGTTAATTTATTCCTGAGGTCATCTTCCCTTTAGTTTCGTCTTTTTGTTTTTTTCCCTTTTTGAAATTTTAAGGCCAACAGAAAGACTATTAAACAAATCAACTTCTAGAAGATTCCTCCCAGTTCCATCCCTTTTGAAAGGGCGGAATTCGTTTCCCTGCCTCTCCCCTTCTCTGTCGTCTCAATCCCCAAATTCATTGAGGGTTTCCCCAAATTTGATTGACCTGAATCGAATTTCCTTCAAATCTCATCATTCCCAATTTTATGGTTGCGGTGGCCACCGGGGTGCGGCGGCCGGGGTCCCACCGCAGGCGCTCTTCGCCATTGACCCGTAGGCGATCCGCTAACAAATCCAAGCAGCAGCAGGCTTTACTCCTATCTTCACCAACGGAGTCCCTTACGAATTCCCAATCTGAGGAAGAATCAAATTGCACTATGGCTGCCTTGGAATGCATGCTGGGACTGGCACGGGTTTTTGGGATGGAATCTTGTTTGTTATCAGCCGATGAGAGGACGAGCGCCAATGGGAGCACAAGTCCCGCTTCGCCGGGTAGGAGGGGGAAGAGAAGCACGAAAAGGCGCCCTGGTTCCAGAGGTTCATCTGTGGAGGGATTGAGAGGGACACCGGGTCGATTAGCTGGATGTGGGTCCAGCTCGAGCGGCGCAGCTTGCATGTTCACGCAACAAGGAAAGAAAGGGGTCAATCAGGATGCCATGCTTGTTTGGGAGGTTAGTTTATTTTCATTTTTATCTTTTGTTTTGCTTTATTTGTAAACTTCATAGAGAAATGCCATCATCATATTTATGTTTGATGGTTTTGTAGTCTTAAAGGGTAATGGGTAAAAATGGGAAACTGAGTATTGTGTATACAATAATTCATGTTTTGTTCCCTTTGTGATTTTTTAAATGTTTTCTTTTCGTTTATCAGCATCTTTTATGTGCTTGTTGGATGATTTCTTTCAGTTTCTTTCATTCCATAAATTTTGTTTTCATTTCTGGTGTTAGTATCCAAATAACAGCTTTTAGACTTGTTGAATGTTTCAACATTGTAAGCTAGTCATATTAGTTCCGTCTTTTGTGGTACTAAGCAAAGTTGAGAAAATGGAATAATGAAGCGACCCTTTCTTGGTTATTGTCAAGGATATCAGGCCACATAAATTATTTGCAAATTTCTTATAGATTCAATGTTTTGGTAATTGAATTTTCTCTGCCAATAGGTGGGGCCCTCTTCATGAATCTCACCCTTATCCTGATTCAATCTGACTTGGTTGCTCTTATCTATGTCAACCAACTAGATTGGAGATGTTATAATTTAGAATTTTAGCACATTAGTACTTCCCTTCATTTATGTCGAATTGTCAATGCTACTAATCCCCTGTTTGCTCGTCAGATAGACCCACTCCTTTTAAATTATATATTACTGTGTGTATAATGGATAACTTTTAATTTTTTTATAAATTTCTGAAAATGACTGGTTTTTTTATGTCCTAGCTGAGGAACCAATTTGGGTCCGATGCCCATCGGACTTAAAGTGAGTTCGATGGGTTTGATGGCCGTCCGATCAGCTTTAAGATTCACGCCCGCAACTTCTGCATATGCTTCACAGTTTGTGCGCACGAATCTTAAAGTGAATCGGACCCAAGCTGTTCTCCCTAGCTGAAGTTTGAGTACTAATTTCTGAATTAAAATATAATAAGTACCATTTTCAAATTACCATTTATATTTGGATTATTTTGTAGAATTTTGGTCCTCGATCAGACACTACATTATGTGGAGTATTTGATGGTCACGGGCCTTTTGGACATTTGGTGGCGAAGAGAGTGAGAGATCACCTCCCTCTAAAGCTCAACTCCCACATGCCAACTGAAGATATTTGCGATAATGCCTCTGGTATTGCTTCAATCAACATAGCTACTGAAGAGATCCCGTTATCTACAGACGCTGGATCTGACAAGGAAGAAGAGAAGAGCGCTGATTTTTATGCTGTTATGAAAGATTCTCTCTTGAAGGCGTTCAAAGCTATGGATAAGGATTTGAGGCTGCATGGAAATATTGATTGTTTTTTTAGTGGCACTACAGCTGTTACTGTTGTTAAGCAAGTAAGTTTGTTTCTTTCTTTCTTCCTCCATATAACACTAATCTATTCTTTTGTTAGTTTGTTTTCAAACAGCATTTGATTGTTACGAGTACCGAATAACATACTATACTTGCAATTACGCCCCTGACATTGCTAAATTTACAATCTAGTTGTAGGAAATGACTAATTTTGATCTCCTTAGAATATCTAGATAAGGAGATCAAAACTGGTAATATCTTCAATTCTGTTGTTCTTGCTACAAAAAATGCTATTTATTTGATATGGTTTGCAAAAGCCTTCCAGCAAATGTTCTGTTTCTGATTTTGATTGCTATGTTTTTCTTGTTTTCTCTGTAGGGTCGCGATTTGGTTATCGGGAATTTGGGTGACTCGAGGGCAATATTGGGAACGAGAGATTCTAACAATCGACTGATGCCTGTTCAGTTGACAGTCGACCTTAAGCCAAATGTTCCAAGTATGGTTTTTTTCTTATTGTTTTCTGTTCCTTGCTCTGCACTTCACATATAAATGTTTGTGGGAATTTTTTGGATGTCCATATTTTGTTTGTGTGAATGCTTTTATGAAGATGTTGATGTCTGCTAATATCTGATGTGGACTTGTCTTTGACTTATTCTTTATTTTTCTCAGAATGTAGTTTCACGTGTTAGTGCAATCATGCAACCCAAGCTATACAGTATTTGTACTTCTGTACTGTTCAGTACCTGATTATGTCACCCTCCATTAGCACTGTTTATGGCTGAATTAATTCATGATAGGTCAAAGGTCCAATTCAACACCAAAGAAACACATGAGGCATGACCTTGAATTTTTGTTATAGACTATTTAAATGAATAATGATATACGTATCAGATGCTTGGTGATAATATATATTTGGCCTGTGAAATAGGGACATGATACTTCTTCAGTAATTTCCATTTGCAGTTGCAGTTTTATCTGTCAATATGAAAAATCATAAAATATGGAATTATCAAACAAAATCTTCTGCATTGCAAGAGCATTGTAAAGCAGGCTGAAGGGATTAATCTTTTTGGCAGGGGAAGCAGAGAGGATTAGAAAATACAAGGGACGGGTATTTGCACTTCGTGACGAGCCCGAGGTGGCACGTGTGTGGTTGCCAAACTATGACACACCAGGACTAGCTATGGCTAGAGCTTTTGGAGATTTCTGTTTGAAGGGCTTCGGTCTCATCTCTGAGCCTGAGGTCTCCTACAGGCGTCTGACCGAAAGGGATGAGTTCGTTGTTCTGGCAACTGACGGGGTAATTCTTCTATTACTAAACCATTGTTATTTATCTTAGTTTTATTACCTTCACTGACTATTTGTAGATGTCTTGTCAATGTTTCTGAGTGATGTTTGGTAGGCTAATCCGAGGCAGATTCCCATAATATTTTTAGGAGAGGAGGCATGCCTGTGATTAAATTTTCAATGAACATAATACAAAAGGGATTTTCCTTTTTTTTTAGGTTTGGGACGTTTTGACCAATAAAGAAGTTGTGGACATAGTTGCTGCAGCACCAACCCAGTCCACTGCTGCAAGATTGCTTGTCGAGTCGGCAGTTCGCTCATGGCGCCATAAGTACCCAACATCAAAAATCGACGACTGTGCTGTCGTGTGTCTCTTTCTTGACAGTGACTCTGTCGCCGAAGCGGGTACCAGCCTCAACTTTGAAAGAACAGAATCTGAATATGATATCAACAATGATGATGGCAGTATTATGCCTACAGAAGAAGAAAATTTGGTATCCAGGGCAGACACACTATTCAGCTTGCCTAGGTATGTATCAGGAGGTAATCTGGCTATTAGCGCGAAAAAATCATCTTAGTAAACATCCTCTCATGATATTTCATCATGCCCAACATCATTCAATTTTAGATGGTGTTTTTTTCATCATTATGAAGTTAGAAGAACAAGGCATGGGACAGTATGGGGGTGTTTATGTTTACCAAGTTACATTTCTGATATTACTTTGGTTAAGGAGGGTGTGCCGGCTTTATTAGCATGTCGGGTAATCCTCTCTTTTGCATCGTTGCACGCAAGTGTGGGTAGGGTTGCATTATTTTTGTTTTGTAAAATGCCGACTTGTGATTTGTTCAAGTTTTTGTCTATAGTGATTTGGTGCAACTTTTATTGCTGAGAGGATCTGGCAGAAATTACATTATAATGTATTCTTTCAACTGTTATTTGAAATTACAGCCATTTGTTAATTTGTTTATTTATCGTTTGGCCCCGTGTTTGAACATTAACAGATAAAAAAAATAAAATAAAGTGATTGCTTGTTTTTCTGACATAAAGTGTTGCTTGCTTTGTTTTTCTATTGGAGCATTTACGGGCTGTGATTTATTTGCAAGGAAATCTTGATGCTAGTTTATTCTGGCTTTCGTAGTTTTTATCAAACTTCTCCGAGAAGCATTTGTCAAATTATAATGACAAACTGAGAGGCCTTATTTTCAGCCGAAATAACAACAAAAATAAGAAATAATAAAGAAAAACAATCCGTTAATCCTTTTTTATCATTTAATACTAGATTGTTGTTCCTGATAGCCACCTTCTGTAGAAGGCTAATGCCTCTTTCGGCTTGTACTCTGGAACAGCGTGCCCAGAACCCTGTTAAACAGTCATGGAACATGTGCTTAATTAACTTGTCCAAATAACCATCGAAGGACTGATAGGTGAAAAGAACAGTGAAGTCAGGGAGGGCGTACCTTTACAGTCATAAAAGTAAGATTATGATCATAACCTCGAACATACCTGCAACAATCCAAAGTTGTAAAATTTGATGATAGTAGTGTGGGCATTAAAAAGCAGGTTAAGTTGAAAACCATTAATATCCAAAGGAGAGCGAGAGGGGAGAGATTACCCAGCTACTTGGTCATTGAAGAACCAAGGTCTCCACTTATCAATTGTTTTATATCCAAGTTCGCGGGTCCATGCTTCTGTCCCAGTAAAAGGTATGCACAGATCATGATCTCCACTGAAAATGACAAAAAAAAAATAAGCACAGCCAATTTTAACCTGTCTTAATTTTATCATTATTGTTTTTGCTATCATTCCATTCAGTTTTGAATGGAAAACAGCGACCTTTGGTGCTTGAATATTTTTAATCTGGCTAAAGTACCTGTATATAAGTGCACGGTAGCCTTGAGTAGTAAGGTTCTTGTGATACTCTAACATGCTTCCAGTGTCATGTGTGAAATCTATTTTTGCTGTGTACAACTCCCATGGTCCCGTTATATTTATCTAATTAAACAAAAGAAGGAAATAAATTTAGTGTTCTTGAGTGAGCATTCCACTAAAATCAAAGTTATATAATGGGCATATACCGTCTCTGCATGAATTGCAGAACGCACTGCTTGGTTGTTGAGCCATGAACTAGCAATCTCATCACTCTGCATGAGAGAGAGAGAGAGAGAGAGAGAGAGGAGATCAGTAAAAGGCGACCACCATATGCAAATATGGCATCAAAAGCATTATTAAAAAATGTGGCATGGTCCAAATGTATGCCTGGCATTAGATGCTGAAATTGCATAGGCACTAAGAACCTTTATCTTCCTGTGGGCCTGGCATTGGACGCTGAGTCTGTGTCTACATTTAATTATGTGGAGTTCTTTTTCAAATAGCCGGGTCATAATGGTATTTGCTATGCTTTCAAGCAAGCCTCTTATGGTAGTAAGAAGTATAAACAAAGAAACTATTTTTCTAAATATTAATACCGTGCATGGAAGTGATCTTCCCAGCTCTGGCCAAGTTGGCACCCGACCTTGTTGCACCATCAAATTCAGAGGCCATGCACGGCCAAACATTCTTTTTCTAACACGGAGTGGTCGTTCTGTTTCACCTAGCTTTCTAAAACTTGGAGGCAACTGACTCTCTACGAACTCAGCTTCCTGTTGCTCAGGACTGTGGAAGCATGGTTCTAGGATGTGGTACTTGTTCAAATCCTTCAGCTCCTAATTTAAGAAGAGACTTTCAAGATGTCAAATTTTCAAAATTTAGGTTGCAGATCAGGCAGGATTTCTGTTTTCCAGTTTTCTTTTGGTCAATTTTGGTAATCTTATTCTATATCTCATATTTTTTGGTAATTTTGGGATTGTTTATTTTTTGGTTGAGTGATAGTAAGTGCAATAATTAGCTCTATTCCTCGGGAACAATTGGGTCCAACGCCCATCAAACTCAAATTTGAGTTTGATGGGTTCGGCGTCCGTCCGATCTGCTTTACGATTCGTGAACATTGCTTCAATATTCATTCGAATCTAGTGCGCACAAATCCTAAAGCGGATCGGACGGATGTGGAACCCATTGAACTCAAATTTGAATCCAATGGGCGTCGGACCTAAATTGTTCCCCTATTCCTCATGTTTATTCCTATGTGAGTTAAGAATACCAGGAGTTAAACATCATGACAATTAACTCTTTTCCAGAGGAAAGATCAACTCAACGCCCCTTTTGCTTTAATTTCCACCTTCATTCAAATTTTCATTATTCCCAAAAATACAAGTACCGAAAAGTGAATCATGAGTAGCATTACCAGTCGAACTTCAGCTATCTTCCCTTGGCAGGCTTCATTTGCATTCATATAGTAGCTTCCTGCACATACGGTATGGACCTCCTGAAATGCAACAAACTGAGTTACCACTCTTAAATCTTATTCCGAGTAGAATTGAAGAATATACGGGCCCAGTTTTTCTATGCCCAACATAAACCCAAATCATCCAAGTGGCAACCACTTCTGTGTTTTGCATGGTGCCTAAGGATTTGTTGGGAGAAGTAATAAGCATGACAGCTAAAGAAGTTAGTAAAAAGAATGCAATAGGCACAAAGCCTTCCAATTTCTACAGCCGATCAGTAACTATATACAAAGAAGAATCGGGTCTCACAGTGGGCCTGGTAAAATAAGTTCAGGAATGCTACAACTTTTGTCTCCAATTAATGCAAAACAAATATATATCTAAACTAATAAGTAGATTCCATAATATCACTATGAAATATTAAAAACTCATATTCTGACATACTTCGTACATATCTTCAGATATAAGGCCCATTCCATGAGCAAATGGAACAAAAGAATTCCCATCATATTTCACATCAGTGAATCCATTGCCAATCAAATAACCCTGAACAAAAGAAATGTTGGTGTTCATGACATACAATTTCTTTCACAAGATCAATGTAATATTTTATAAAAACATTCGAACCTTGAAGTTAATAACAGGCTTTACACCCTCTGCTATCCCTATTTATCAAATGCATATTAAAAAATTCAAAGATGAGTTAGTCAGCAATCAAGTAGCATTTTCATAATTTGGTAATGCTGTCAAAATAATCCTTAAGATTTTCCTTATATCTGATCCCTGGTGAATTTTGTTTCTCGTAAGTGGATAGATGACATACCTTTCACAACCTCAGCAGCTAGGGTCGGTATATAAACTCCAGCATATGACTCTCCGGATATATAGAAAGGATTATCAGTAAATTCTGGGTACAACTCGAACCACTGCTTGAAAGTGAAAAGGCAGGAACTTTTAGGTTAATTATTTCTACAGCCAGAAAGGATATACTACTGTTGAAGAAATCCAACTGGTGCTGGTGCAGCATCAGCTAGTATATCTCTGATGTCCCTGAGAGTTGCATTCAAATCTAGTACAGTTAAACAATAAAAAAAAGAAAAGTGACCTTCAAAAGAAACTTGTGTGAATCAGCAGCTGTCTTGATGTCTCCAGTGGTGTAATCCGAATGGTCAAGGGAATAAGACAGCCCAGTTCCAGCTGGAGAGTCCAAGTAGATTATACTAGAGACCTGATTGGATGAAAATAAATCAAAGCATGACTAATTTCTTCTGGGCCAAAATTACACAATACTAGAAGGTTGCCTTACAAAAAATGAGCATGGAAAATTAATTGTGAAGGTAAAGAATGGTGCCAATTGGGGGCAATTAGTGGGTAGGAAGTTGAAGTAGCTAATAAAACAGTGGTTTCGCAGCTTTATTATTGGCATGTACTAACTCTGTGATTATTAAGAACAACGGTTAAAAGTTAAAAAGGTTCCTCAAGTTGCAAAATTAAAAGTTGGTGCAAAACCTGGAATTAGTTTCAAATGGAAAATTCTACCAAAAAGAAAAAAAGGTTTCGAAAAGAAAAAGTTGACAATTCAGCCCCTGAATTACAAGAATATATTTTTTTTAATTTTTAAAAAGTACTGTACAAAAGCCTTCATGCAAAACAAAGACCTTACTTTTGACCAGCTATAAGGATTGAGATGCAACTTGGGGAGGCCTCCTGAGGTATTTCCAGCCTCAAAATTAAAAGGACCTGAGAAAGAAGGCATCTTATTGTTGCTTCTTAACAAAAAATTAGTATGCATATCAAGAAATGTGATATTATATATGATCCCCCCCCCCAAAAAAAAAAAAAAAAATGAAAAGAAGGGAAAAACCATACTATTCTCATATTCTCAGTCTAGATCCAATTATGCTTGCAAATTGCAATCGAACTATGACCATGCAATTAGCACTCGATTAAGCTTCAGTTATGCAATCAAACCTTGAAATAATCCATTTTCTACTATTAATCTATTTCTTATACAATAGTGTGCGATCTAGCCTCAATTTTAATGAAGAGCAAGCAGTGTTAAATCTCAACTGGTTAGCACAATTACCAACACCTGACCAGACACAAACCCGCCTGAAACATAATGGTTCCTGTCATACCAGCCAGTGCATTTTGGCCACAAACTCTATTAGTAATATGTACGATGTTATCAAGATAGAAATTCTCAAGGCCTCTCAGGCTATTAACAAAACCAAAGATCCGTACCATTCTCATACACAAATCCATCAAAGCTAGAGCACCCTGGCCCACCATTCATCCACAGTACAACAGGGTCCACAGCTGGGTTCCCTTCAGAGATCACTAAGTAGTAGAAGAGATTCCTTCCATGCTCCTCGTCCACAGTTATATAACTTACATAGCAAATAAAAAAATATGAGATGAGACGAAAAGGGCGAAAATTAGCAACCTCGATCGAAAAGGAAGTAGTGGAGAAAAATTAATACCCGGAATAGTGGTTGGAGGGGAGAGAACCAGAGAAGCCTGGAAGTTGACTGATGAAATGACTCTGAGGGGCAGCAGAGATCGAGGCGAGAGCGGCAACAAAGAAGACGAGAAAACACAAGGGAGCAAAAAAGGCCATGGCGATTGGGGAAGAGCAGCACATCAACTCACTGTTGACTGTTATTGGATTCGTTCGTTTTATATTCCTTCGGCTATTTTACAAGGAAAATGTTTCGTGCCACCCTTCATGTCCCCACTTGCGTCCATACTTCTTCTATTTTTAACGAGTCCGGCTAGTATGACATCGGTGTCATGTGACACTAACTTCAAAATTGATTAAATAGACTTTAAACGACTAATTCAAACCGTTCAAACTGATTTACTTTATGAGTGATGCATTTACATGCAAATTTTAATTTCGAGTTATTTTAGTATCAAATCAAGTGGTAAAAAATGTTGAAAAATGAATGTATTAAAATTAACTTAAAAACTCGCACATTTGACTACTTGACTTGATACTAAATAAATTCGAAAAATTATAAATTTTGCATGTAAACGCACAACTAATAAAGTAGATCGGATTGAACGGTTTGAATTCACCGTTTGAAGTCGATTTAATAAGTTTTGGAGTTGGTGTTATATAGGCTGAAATGACACTGATGTTATACTAGTCAGACTCATTTTTAACTATTTAACATATAGTTATCAAAATATGATCATATGATTTAATGATTGTATGCCTTTAATGTTAAACTAATAATGTTCAATCAAAATATCATGTTTAACAATTTAGCTCGTTTATCTCGTTATTCATCCTGATTTGGAGGAAACTCAAAATGTAAAATATGTAAATCATTTTTTTAGCTTAACTCTCAATCATTTTTTTCAGCGGGTCACGAAGTATTTTTGCGGGTTGTACAAAAGATTAACCGCCGTGATATATAATCAAAAGTCTAATTTATTGTGCAAAGCATTTTTCTTCGTTGAAATTAGAAAGATTAGAATGTGTGCATATGCGGAATGAGGCTATGGTAATATGCATATTATGGAATAATTTGTGTTATGAATTCATATTTTTCTATTTTTATTTTTAGAGTTTAAATAGTCAATTTAAATTGTTAAACATGATATTTGAATGAAAATGTATCTAAAGATCAAATTTTTACATTTTATATATTTTTTACTATTTTTTTAAACTGATAGAAAATCACTTGGTACTAAAATTATGGACCATTCGAAAGGAGTAATTTTCTACCTCTTTAAAAAAATAGTAAAATTAATCTTAAAAAAAATATAAAGTTTGATCTCCTAGTATATTTTTATATGGAGATTATGTTTAACCCTTCATATTGACTGTTTGAATTTTAAAAATAAATATATAGATACATATTGATATGTAATATGCATATTACAGTAACCTCAACCGTACCTATATATACGTGTATACAGAGGCGAATCAAGGATTTTGGTCAGAGATAGGCACAAAATACTGACAAGAGTACATATTTTGTCCAAAATATTAAAAGTTGTAATAAACATTATTCTTTTACATATAAAAACAATAAATATAGTAATATCTAGCTAGTCGAGACAAGTCACTAGAGGTTTTCATATTTTGAAATTTTTGCATGATTCTTTCATTATCAAATATCACTGAACAAATCTTTCTCACTATAAGTAACCAAACAATCATTCAATTTGTTGATCTCTCATGTTATTTCTTGATTCAATTTCACCACATACATTGTGGAAAATACCTTTTCAACATTAGCGGTAGCCACCGGCAATATCAAAGAAGGGAAAGAGTCGAGGAAATCAGAGAAGGGAAAGAGTAGAGGAAGAGTTGAGGTCAGGGAAGGAAAATGAAAAGAGTCGGACCGGCAGGTAGGCTTGGTCGAAATGAGGGGTGGTGACGCAAATCATCTTTTTTTCTCTAATATGACAAGTGGCGACACAACATGCAAATCACATTTTTTCTTTCTTTTTGGCAACACAAATTATTATTTTTCCCTCGTGGCAAAATCGGAGTGGAGTAGCAGACCTTCTTTTCTCCTGATGAATCGGCGATTTTCTTGAGCGAGCAATGCGGACTGCGACTTTTTCTTTCTTTTTTTTCGCAAATCAGTCTGAGTTGACTTTTTTTTGCACGATTTTCTTTTGTTGTGTTGTGAATTAAATCCAGATAAAAGTCTTATTTCTATTCAGAAATACACACAAATATAAAATACTACTAATTTTAAAATAAATTCAAAATTCAGAAGTAGCAAATGCCTACTTGTAATCCTCTTTGGATCCGCCAATGCGTGTATACATGATAAATTGGGAATTCACATCACCTCAGGTTACCGACTCAAGCAAATTACGATCGGACGGCCCATTTAACATGGCACAAATCTCAAAACAGACCCCCTACCGTCTCAATAGGCACCGAATTGAGTTTGGCCTAGATAGAATTAATCTGAGCCGGCCGTTGCAATTTGCTTGAGTCAGTTACCTGGGAGGATAGCTGTCCATAAATTGGATGATTGGATAAAATAACAGGGTGTCTTGTTTTTTACTGAACAAAAGTTAATTAAGCAGATACGACAAAGTTACAGCGTCCTGTTTAGATTGGACATCTCTATTAAATATCTATGATAATTTTTTTATACAAAATATAAGTAATATGATTATTTTTAAAAATGTAAATTACTGGAAATTCAAACACATGCGTGCAAAAATATGTGCAATTATTTTACAGATTAGAAAAATAGTACTATCATGTGTGCTAATTATCCGCACGAATATAAATATTTATGAAACAACAATTTTATTCTTCCGTGCTATTTAAATATTATTTTTTCCAACACTATTAATAATACAAGTTATTCTTTAATTTGTCAAATGATCTTCTATAGAATATTACAATTGAAAAGAGCACAGTAGAAAAATATACATGTGCATAGTGTTATTTGAAGGGGAAATTTCATGTATACTCCTCAAAAACTTCAAAATTATTCAAAATTATGTATTTCCCCCCTCTAAACTTCATAATACCATATTTATCCTTTTAAACTTCAAAAACTCACAAATTTATCCATTTTATTACCTTTCCTATTAAAATTCATTCTAAATTTATAAAATATCCAGTTTACCCTCCATTAAAAAATAAAAAATATTTAAACCCTTTAAGAAAAATCTCAGCCTTCCAATTAGAAATTCATATCCTCTAAGATACCTCAATTTTTAAGTTGATAAATCTTCACCGTCCATCTAATTCCATAGATAATAATTTCATATATGACTGAATATATTGGTAAATCTACATGTCTTTTAAAGAACCATATTGCAGTGGAGCCTTTTGTATTGAAAAATGCTATGAACACCGTTGTTAAGAATTTAGCTAACCTAGATGGCTTGTGGGGTAAAATTACTAGGAGGTTTCAAACCATTAGTTAATTTATGAGATCATGAAAGAGTTACCATAATTTAATTTGAGATTTTTTGAGTTTTTGAAATTTAAAAGGGGAAATACAATATTATGAACTTTAGAGTGGGGAATATGTAATTTTGAAGTTTTTGAGGGGTATACATGAAATTCTCCCTTATTTAAAAGTCATGGTTGAAGACTATATTTCAACTATTCAATACGTCAACAATTAGGTGATGAAAGAGTTGAAATGGCAGTGAAAAAGTAAGTTATTTTCTCTTACATTTTCTTTTCTGCCTCCTTTATTTGAAAGAGTGAAAAAAAAATATAAAGACTATTTTAAATTATGAAAATGTCTAGCATCTTTCTTGCACCGAATATAATGACGTCAAAATTCTTTTATTAATAAAATCTTTCAAATGTAACCTTTGCTATAAGGGGCGGAACTAGAAAATTTTAATAGGGGTGGTTGAAATTAAAATGCACAATTATGGTGAGTGAAATTTGAACCCAAAACCTCTCAATCACAAAATAAAGCTTTAACCACTGTGCTACAACTAAACATTTGTTATTTATTAAGGGTGGCTGGGCTATATAAATAGTTTTAAAAAGATAAAAGTTCAATTAAATTTCTAGAGTGAGTCTATGGTACTATGCATAGCACGGATTGGTCCGTACTACAGATCAATATTTTCATTTTCAAAATCCTAACGGTTGATCCGAACCGTTCAACATGATTTTCGTATGAGAATATATTTGTGGACTAAATTTTTTTTTTTTTAAGAATTTTGTTTACTATTTTTTTAGATAGGTAGAAAATCACTGTTTTTGGAGGGTTCAGAATTTTCTGATCAAGTGATTTTCTACCTATCTTAAAATATAGTAAAAGAAATCGAAACAATATAAAATTTAGTCTGCAAATACATATTCATGTGGAGATCACGTTGAACGGTTCCGATTGACCATTAGGGTTTTCAAAATAAAAATATGGCTCCGTAGTACGGACTAATCCGTGCTATGCATAGTACCATAGACTCACTCAAATTTCTATATGCATAATTAAAATTTTGAAATCATAGGGGTGGCTTAGCCACCTTTGGCTAAGTCTTAGATTCGCCCATGTTTGCTATGCGGTAAAACAATGCGCTATGTAAAGCTGGGCACGAGCTAGCCTTTTGAGAATCCGGATCCTTCTAGGTACCTGACTCAAGCAAATTGAAATAGACGGCTCAGATTAACTCAAAACGATGCCTATTCGGGATAGCACAAGAGCTAGTATTATTTGTGCTATGAGATTCGTGTCAAGTTAAAAGGACGATCTTGAGCTGTCCGTTTCCAATTTCCAATTTGCCTGAGTCACCTAGGGTGACCGAATCCATGTTCCAATTTGCTTCAGTCAGGCACAGGGGCCAGTATTATTTTTTTAAAATTTTGTTTTTTGAACTCATATATATATATATAGTGCTTGGCTATTATGCTTATATAAGCATATGCCCACATATGCTTAAATGAGCATTTTTTCGTTTCCAATGTTCAAATGGTCGATCCGACCGTTCATCTTGTTCTCCATATTAATATGTGCTTGGAGACCAAATTTTACATTTTTCTGAATTTTTTTACTATTTATTAAGCCACTTTGAAAATTTCTGATCATATGGTCCAGAATTTTGGAAACACTGTTTTTACTGTTCACCCAGATCAGCAATTTTCAAAGTGGCTTAATAAATAGTAAAAAAATTCAGAAAAATGTAAAATTTAGTCTCCAAGCACATATTAATATGGAGAACAAGATGAACGGTCGGATCGACCATTTGAACATTGGAAACGCAAAAATGAGTTATAAGCATATGTGGGCATATGCTTATATAAGCATAGTAGCCAGCCCCTATATATATATATAATGACTAATATACAAAAGTTTGTTCCTGGACTCAGGAACAAACGGTTCGGTTCTCCGATTTTCAAAGTCCAAACAGTCGATCCAAACCGTTAGATATTCAATCTATATTAAAATGTGCTTGGAGACTAAATTTTACATTTTTTAGAATTTTTTTACTATTTATTAAGCTGGTTTGAAAACCACTGTTTTTCAATGCTGCAGAAATTTAATAAAAAAAACAGTTTTCAAACCAGCTTAATAAATAGTAAAAAATTTCAAAAAATGTAAAATTTAGTCTCCAAGCACATTTTAATATAGATTGAATATCTAACGGTTTGGATCGACTGTTTGGACTTTGAAAATCGGAGAACCGAACCGTTTGTTCCTGACTTCAGGAACAAACATTTGTATATTACCCATTCTCTCTCTGTATATATATTTTAAATGTTTGTTGTGAAAATTGAATCCGTCTCTAAGGGAATCAGATCCACCACTGTTTATACTAAATTTATAATAATGTAAAATAATATTTCTTAAGCGAGACTAATTCAATATCCAGTTAGCCACTAAATATAATTAATGGAGCTGGATTTCTTTTTAGGTGTGATATGATGACTAGAGCTGAATTTTGTTTTGTTTTTTTAATTAGTCTTCGTATGAACTTAAAGAAAAATATCTCAGGCCCAATAAATGCAGCCACGGTCTGCAAAACTGCAAATATTATCTGCAGCGAAGCACGCGTTAGACGCAATCTCAGCCGTCAGATCTAGGAGATTTTAAATGAAAAGTTGCACGAAATTCAACTCCGCGAAGTTCGCCCAGCAACTCGTGCAGCGAGGCGGAGCATGCGAATCCACCGCTTCTTCCCCTTGGATGTTGGATCCCATTCTTGCGCAAAATTTTCTCAAAACTATTGTATCTAGACCCGTTCCTCATAGACCATTGCTATGAACTGTGGCCTTACCGTTTCGTCAGGCTTTTCAGCGAGCGGTCACTCTCTGAGTCTCCAAATCAGTAATAGAACAAGTTCGTATAAGAACTTTTCTCTTTTTCCCTAATAGGACCGAACACCAAAACGAGTTCACTTTTTCTCTCTCCTCTGACCTCTCTTGTCCCCACAACCTGTCTCTCTCTCTCTCTCTTCCCCGCATTTTGGCTGTATCCCTTTTCTTAACCCTTGAGTGGGCTCTCCGCACCTTTTTGTTTTATCATTTTTCTACCGATTTTTTTAAATTAAATCCATGGCGATGATCGGCGCTTCTAAGGTCCACCAAATGGTCGAAAGATAGGTTACGATCTGCTCGGTTCTAATCTACGAGGTTTCCAATGTTCGAAGCACATGTATGTGTTAATACTTTTGGTCTTCAATTTTTCGTCAGTTTTAATATTTATATTTCTTTTCTTTTTGGAGAAAAATCCAACAACCTGTAGAGGAACATGGATTTGCCTCTGCAGGGCTTGCTGATACCATAAGTTAAAAAGGAATTTATTGTTAAAATAAGCAACATTCTTTCACGACTGAGACCGAAATCGTATGATTTTGGCCGGACAAAGGTCGTCTAGTGCTAATTGAAATGAAAAAAATAGTGGAGGGGCTAAACTGAAAGAATGCAAATGGGCAATAGTCATGGTGATACTTGTATCAGTAGTAAGAACTCAGTGAGTCGTTGCTGCTCAGCATTTGGTATGAGCTATTTGATCTGATCTTGCTAGGACTATGGTTTAAACTACATGCCCATGCTTTGTACTGTGTTATGATTGAATCGTCTGAATTTGTATTTTGCGGAATCAAAATTGGATAGTTGTTGAATGAGTATCACCACATTTGCCAGTGTTGTGGTTGGAGGTGTCCCTAGTTACTATGGTTAATGTTAGTGTATGTAAAGCAAATTCTGGCCGGAATTTGGTGGAAAATCAAACAAAGGTAAAAATGGTTTTGTTCCATACCAGGTTGGTACTGGTCCGATTTGAACCTGATATTAACCATTGTAAAAAAGTCAGATTTCTGGTACTATTCAGGAGGGCTGAAAATTAGTGATTTATAAATTTTTCAGAATTTCTGTAATTGGTTTGAGAAAAGTTTGATATATATCGGTCAGCATTTTATTAATCTACGGTGATATATACCATAAAAAGCCATACATATGAAAATGTGAGATAATGAGAGGGAACGTATGGCCTCACATGAAGGCTAGTCTGTATACAGCAACAGGCTAATTTTTATGTTCCTTTTCCATTAAACTCGAAAATTTAAAAGCACTTGTTTCATTTGTTCCCTAACAAATGTGGTATATTCACTTTCTGAGAAAGATATTTGTTTGCCAAGGGCTGCAATCTTGATTAATTTGTGAATTTTTGTGAAATATGTATGGGTCTTCTTTGTATGGTATGAACAGGGTGCTGTAACAATTTCTGAATATATAAATGCTTAATGAAACTGAAATGCTAAAATTTGAGAATCATAGTGAATTGCTTCCTTTCATGATATTTTTTTTTCCTTATAATGATTGCTAATTTACAGATTTTACCAAAGATTTAAATTGATAGTTTTGTTTGATATATAATAAATGCAATTGCTAATTTATAGCACGGATTATTCTTATCTTATGGTCGCTGTCTCGGTTGGACAGGTGTCACGTCTGCTGAAGAAGTACTTGGGTGATTATGTGGAGGGTCTGTCAACTGAAGCCCTTCGTATCAGCGTGTGGAATGGTGCGTGTATTTCCCTGAAAGCTTTGTACATGTGATGGGTATTTCTGCAGTTAGAATTAAGTCAACAGACATTAGTCTCAAGAGACAGCCAAATTTAATTTGCAGTGTTTGCTAGTAGGCCGTATTTATTTGCACTTACTATTCACCCTCCAGATTAAGACCATGGAGATGGTATATCCTGCTGAATGTTGATATTCTGCCTTAAACTTTTAATTAGGCTAAAACCTAAAAATTGACTTAAACCAAGTAAATTAATTTTTATTCATCCAATTTCTATGTACTGGACATATATGATATGGTTGATTTAAAATTATAAATCAGTGTCAAATTTAGTCACTCTTGGCTTGATTAAACCTTGATTTTAACTCAGTTATTATATGTAAGCAACACCAAAAGTTGGGTGTCAGTTTCAAGTATGTAAAACAGTAGGAAAAACAAGAGAATTTACGTGGTGAATTTGCTGATAACCTTATCTGCAATTTTGTGGATTAGCATCTTCTGGACATGTTACTGTCATTAGATGTTGAGGGCATTTAACACAATATGTTTTTTTATAATAACAGGCGATGTCATGCTTAAGGATCTGAAGCTGAAAGCTGAAGCACTCAATTCTCTGAAGCTTCCAGTCACAGTCAAAGCTGGTTTTGTTGGTACAATAACTATAAAGGTACTCTTTTCCATTTCTCCAATAGTTACACCCTTTTGTTTTTTGCCTGTGTACTATTGAAACAGTTGGGGGATACCAGTGCATTTTCATGCATTCAATCGGTGACCATGCCTTTTCTTTTTTGAGGAAATATCAGATTAAATACTCTTCATTCTTCATTTGGTGCGAAAATTGCAGTTTTGCACTTTTCTTGTTGATCTTTTTCTTCTTTTTCTGCCTAACAATACATCAATTGTACATTGAAAGGTTCCATGGAAAAGCCTCGGTAAGGATCCTGTTATAGTGCTGATTGACCGTGTCTTTGTTCTTGCGGAGCCTGCTCCAGATGGCCAGCACAGCACGGTAATATATGCTTTTTCAAATGGGAAGTTTCTATATACTCTTGCAGTATCTTGAATTCTCATGTGCAACTGACCATATGAGAATATCCCTCGGAATGCCCGCCCCCACTTTATTCAATGAAATGATGTTTTTTCTTATGTCAATTAAGTGAGATAGACACGGTGGTTTGGACATCTTTGTCTAATAAATCCTATAATGTTGGTGGGGTGCAGCAGGGATTGTTCTGTACTCATTAGAGGGGTATTTGTTAACATGCCTTGTAGTCCTTACCTTTTAATGATCCTCATTATACCTAAGTTGCCATCAGAAGCTTTCATCATTACTAATATATATATATTTTTTAAATTTGTTTAAGCCTGAAGACAGAGAGAAGCTTTTCGAAGCCAAACTCCAGCAGATTGAGGTTTGTATCTTAAACATGCTTCTTTAGATGTATAAACTATTCTTACTAAAAAAAAATCAGATTTTGGATTAATGATGTTTAAAAGCCTTTCTAAAGTTCTGTTATGATTGGACATGCAGGAGAGAGAGGCAGCGACCCTTGAAGCTACAAGCGGATATTCAAAAGATGGATCAGTATGGCGACTTGATGCATTACAGTTAATTCTTGTCTAAACACTTTTCATGTCAGTATTTACTAATGCAATATTACTCTATGACAGGCATCCTTTGGAACTGCATGGGTGAGTTCCCTAACTGCTACAGTGCTAGGAAACCTGAAAGTTACTATCAGCAATGTGCATATTCGGTTAGAGGACTCTGTTAGGTACTTTTTTCTTTTTTCTTTCCTTGTAGTTTCTTTCTTTTTTTGCTTTTGGAACAGCGCTGAAGTCTTTGGTCTTTTTTATGAACATACCTGATTTATATACTTTAGCATGGTGTCACGAGGTTGTACCGTTTGGTTCGTGCTTGTTTTCATAATTTTTTCTATAACAGACTAGTTATACATCTGGGCATTTTAGACAATTTTTTGAATAAGAGAGAGAAAAAAAACAAGATAAGCAGATGCCCCTTGTGACTAAAATAATTGCAAGCGTTAAGATGATCAGTTCACTAATACCAGGGCAAGGGTATCTGTCTGTTGTTATTTGGTATTAATATTTAAACAGTACACATAGTGGTGTATATTATTCTCCCCTTAGAGAGAGTTGAAACTACTTTCTCATTTCGACGCATGTTTAGTGACATGTATGTATGGACTGATTTTTTCTTTCAGCAATCTAGGCCATCCATTTTGCTCAGGCATCACTTTGTCAAGACTTGCAGCTGTCACAGTGGATGGGAAGGGAGATGAGACCTTTGATACAAGTGCTGCACTAGATAAGCTACGTAAGGTAAGCACTATTTGGCTTTATGTTTAGTGTCTTCAAGGCATACAAATAGATGTAGTTTGGCTAAAGAGCCCTTTTATTATTAAGTATCGCCAAGAACTATTTGTGTTTTCAATGATTGTGAAGAAGCCCCTTAATAATTGCTGGAGATTAAAAATGGTTCATGCCGTTAGTTAGCTAGTGATATTATTAGTTTTTTGCACTAAAATTGTTCTCTTATTTTTTGATAAAATTAATTTCAAATCAGAAATTAAGATCAATTTTACAAGATGACAATATCATAAAACCCTACAAGCATGAAAACTCAACTCTTTAAAGCTGTAATTTCAATCTTTTATGGTTGGAGAAAGCAGGTAGCCTTCTAATAGTAAATTAATCAAACATATCAACTTTTTTAATCAAATTACCTCTAATTCGGTCAAAATAAAATAAAAAAAATTGCATTTTCCTGGTTGATTACTCTATTGTCGAACCTTTTAAAGTCAACTGCATTTTAAAATTAGGTGGTATTTTAAAAAAATTGCATTTTAAAATCAAAGAATAAAGAATATTAGGTGGTATTTTAAAATTTGGAGGTAGGGGAGTGAGAGAGGGGGGGGGGGGGGGGGGGGGTCAAGGAATTTAAGGGTCCTTTTGATAAAAATAGTGACAGATTCAAAGTTATTTATAATTGTTGTGTTCATATGACTTAACCTGTAGTATGGTTGCAAACCTTAATACTGGCATAGATAGTGACAGTGTATTTGCAGACTTGAATTATTATCTAATTCCTTTTATAGTCAGTTCAACTGCATAGATTGGCTGTATATCACGATTCAGACTCTACTCCTTGGAAAATTGATAAGAAGTGGGAGGACTTGAGTCCTGCTGAATGGAGTGAGGTTAGCTTTTCTTCGTGCTATTTGTTTTGCTAACTTGAAATTGATGTAAAATTGTCTCATGCATTTTAGTTTTTTGTGAATGCATGCTATTCTTCTGATTTTTTATGGCTGTAGATTTTTCAAGATGGGATAGATGAATGCTCACCTGGGTCAAATTCAGTTTGGGCATCTAACCGACAATACTTGGTTTCGCCTATAAATGGTGTCCTTAAGTACCAGCGGCTTGGCAAAGACGAAAGAGGTGACCCAAATAATCCTTTTGTGAAGGCATCAGTCCTCCTAGCCGATGTTTCTTCAACTGTCACTGAGGTAAGTTTTCTTTCCTTCTATCATCTCGGCAATTTGTTAGCTTAGGATGAGTTCAAACATTTTATTTAAAGATATGTTCTCAAAAATTATCAGGCTCAATATTATAACGGAATAAAGTTGTTAGAGACCTTTTCAAGATTCAAAACACGTGTTGAGGTGTCTCACTTGAGGCCTGTGGTGCCAGTTTTAGATGATCCTCGTGGTTGGTGGCGGTATGCTATGTTGGCAAGCTTGTGTCAGAAGAAATCATGGTACGAGCACATGTATATTTGTAAAATAAAATTGATTATCTCATCTATTATTTTCCTTCATTCTCTGTTGAGTCCAGAAATAATTAAATAGTGTTGCACTACAACTGAGGTGGTCATAATTGTATTTTGATTTGCACGAGGAATATGGTCATAATTCTATTTAATTTCTATTCTCACCAGTAGCAAAGCATCACAAGGATTGTACAATCTGCCAAAACTGGAATTTAAAGTACCAAGTGCAAAACAGTCCTTATCCATTATTCCTATTCTTTCCTTTTTGGTAAATAATATATGCTCATACTTATTTATTGTGTGTTTTTTGGGTCTTAGCTACTTCTTTTCTTGGGAGAGAATCAAGGACCATTGTCAGCTCCGTCGGCGATATGTGCAACTATATGCAACTTCACTCCAACAGCCGGCAACTACAGATGTGTCTGAGCTTAGGCAGATTGAAAGAGTTCTTGACTCAAAGGTCATCATACTCTGGAGGTAGGTCCCAAGTTATTAATAAAGGGCCTTTATCCTCTGCTATTCAAATTGCAGAAATGTACAATTTAACTGGGTTCATTAAGAAGAGAAAAATCCTATAACAAAAATCAATAGATCTACAGCCTGCTTTCCAGTAACACTTGACTTCCAGTTCTTATGAAAATAAGCAGGGTGTTGATTTTCTGATCTCATTTAAAAAGCTTCCATATTTTATTGGTTAATTCTTCACAGACCACTTGCTTACTTAAGATTGATCAGCTCCAGTGAACTGGAGTTCAATTCGAACTCATGCTAATCGGTCAATTGACAATTACTTAATCGGCAATCAATAAATCTTTTGATTTGATCCCTATGTGGTATAATAATTCTGATGTACAAATTCGCAAAATGCCCGTCTCTCATTTATGCTTCTTAGGTTGCTGGCCCATGCCAAGGTTGAGTCAGTGAAGTTGTCAAGGAAGAAGGCTTCCTCCAAGAAAAGCTGGTGGCCTTTAGGATGGTAATGTATTTTTTTATTTTTAATTGTATTATTAAAGTAACTTATTGTAACAGGTCATTTGTCGTACCTACTTCTTAGATCTCATCAAATTGTAAGAACAAAAGCCACTTAAAAATTCTTTCTTTATAGGTCTTCTGGAGAGGCTGCTTCAGGACAACAAGACACATCACTCGAGCCAGTGCTAGGTGATGAAGAAAAGCTAACAAAGGAAGAATGGCAAGCGATCAACAAACTGATAAGCTACCATCAACAAGAAGATGATACCCTTTCTCCGATGGGCAAGCTTTCTCCAAACATGATCGTCTTCCTCCTAGATGTTTCCATTACTCAAGCTGCAGCCCGTATCATCAATATAGATGGGGTGGAGGTCCTTTGTGGTAGGTTTGAGCATCTCCATGTGGCGACAAAGTTATATTCTAAGAGCATCTGCTGTGATATGTCACTGAAGTATTGCGGATTGTCTTCACCTGAGGGCCCGCTTGCACACAGTGTTGTTAGTGAGAGAAAGAGCAATGCTTTGATTGCCAGTTTTGTGCATGCTCCCCTGGGAGAAGACTTGGACTGGAAGCTTTCAGCTACTATAGCTCCTTGCCATGTCACGGTAACCCTTTACAAGATAACTATATTAGTTTGATAGAGGCATCCAGATCAGGGGTGGAAGCAGAGGGTATAATACTAAAATCATTATAGATGTTGAACGGATGTCAAAGTTCAAAACCGTGCTAATAGGGATACAAGATATTTAGTATAATTAATGGTACATATTTGGAGTGAGTCAAACTTTTTATGGATAAAGATGCAAATACAACAAATGCAAGCGCTTTAATAATAGCTTATAACTTCAGCATTGAAAATAGATAATAAGCTTGCATATAATATTTGACTTGCATGATAATAAGTTTGCATGTATAAAAATATTAGTATTCCAATATAAGTAAAAGAATTCAGGAATTCAGATGACTGATAGAAATCCATCTGTAACCATATCCTTTTGTAAGTGATCTATCCGATTTTGTAATTGTATCTTTTCACCTTAATATTAATATCCCTATTCACATAATTATTTCTGTTCATATCTGTGGACATACGGATTTAAATCAGTATCGCTCTGGTTTCATCCGTAGTTCGGAAAGGATCAAATTAGTAACTTTTGGCAGATGTACAATTTGCATGCATCTAGGTTTCTTCGATAGTCTTACAGAAATTATTTTTATGAAGGGGGTATCTTGAGCCTTTTAGTTTCTGTTTGTCATTTTTTACAATGTTGGATGACAAATGGTTTTTGTTAAGGATTTTCTTTCCAGATTTGAACATTGAGTAAAATTATTTTTGAACTAAGTAATGGATATGCTTTTGCACTTTCTTAATCATTCCCTGCAACAGGTGCAAAGGATCGAAAAAAAAGGGGCAAAGTAACTTTTACTTGATTTTTGCTATACCGTACCTTAAGTATCTAATGAGGTGTTAAATTACGAAAAGTGTTACCAAAGATATTGTTTGTATGCTAGACTTCGGAGGCTGCCTCTGTTCAGTTAGTATTTTGCCTTTTTGTTTCATAGGTCTCAATGGTTAGCTATGAAAGGTTTCTTGAGTTTGTCAAAAGGAGCAATGCTATTAGCCCTAGAATCACAATGGAAACTGCAACAGCTTTACAGGTAATGGACAATTACATTTTTTATTTTTGTGTATATTAGGCAATTTGATTGAGTACAATCTTATAGGTTGATTCTCTTATGTTTATCAGTCCAAGTTTGAGAAAGTAACAAGAAAGGCTCAAGAGCAGCTTCAGATAGTCTTGGAAGAGCAAAGCAGGTTCCCCCCCTCCTCTCTCGTGTTAAATTCATCTTAAATTAAAACATTGGTTACATTAGTCAGTTGCTCAACAAACATAAAAACATCATCAACACAGACATCAATCTACCTTGACATCCAACAACAACACACCTCCAATAACTCCATGAAATACCAACCAGTAACAACAAAAATCAAGACATATCTAGAGAACTGAAGAGTGCAAGTCCTAACCTAGCAGCAACTGTCTTCCAGCTTTGTCATTGCTCTGTAGTTGCAGCTTGGAATCTTGTATGGTCGCCACTAATGGTCTGTGTGGCCTCAACAACAGTAATCATAAAGCAGCTGCAGCACAAACGACCAACCACCTACACCCACAGCAACATCAGTTTCTTTCTTTTGGGTTATTTCTTTGTTTTTTTTTATAAAAGAGCTGTGGGAAGTGGTGGCGTGGGAGGTTGGCAGCCTCTCCGGTCAAGAGTTTCACTGTCCTCTCTCTGTGGGGGTGAGGTTGGGAAGACAGTGAGAGGTGGTACAGAGTTGGGTGGAGGATGTAGAAAAGGGGGTAAGGATTAGGGTAAGGAGGAGGTGGCTTAGGAGGCTGGTGACTGAGGCAACTAGGCTGGAGGAGACCCTCTGTCTCTCCATGCCTGGAGCAAGGTTTGATCTCTTTCTGAGATTGGGATTGCTGCTAGGAAGTAGGAATGCTAGGATAGGGAGAGGCGGAGTTGGAGGTGGGGTGGGTGGAAAAAAGACGGGGTGGAGCATATGTGGTGGTGAAGAGAGGCAGGGTTGTAAAACCTTAGATTAGGGGATGGTGAAGGGAGCTGCTCTATTTTCAGACTTCAGAAGTACACGACAGACTGTGGCCTTTACTATGCTGGATTTTTATTCCTCTGATGTTTGGTCTTTTTTTGCATTGATTTATGGTTGCAGGGGTCATGAATTATTATCAATATGATATTATTTCGATTTTCTGTCACTGGTTGTCCCACTATCATTCCAAACCGATTAAATTGGCTCTACTGTTTGATTTTTTTGCATATTGGGTCCATTTTTGCTATAAACTTATTTTTAACGATGTATCATTATTTCTGGTTCTTTTGCATAGGTTTGGACTTGATATCGATCTTGATGCCCCAAAAGTCTGGATTCCTTTGAGATCTACTGAGTCTTCATTCGGAGATAGTAACTTCATTCTTGATTTCGGTCATTTTACATTTCATACTGGAGTAAGATATCTCACCTAAAATTGATTTTATTCTATTTTTTTAAATGCGGAACCGAATTAGCAAAGAGAGTTATGTTTTAGTTATGTAGAACTCTCTTTGTTTCTTTTATAAAGATTTCAATTTACTCAGGATGGTCCAAGGGATGACAGACAGAGCATGTACTCCCACTTTTGGGTATCCGGAAGGGACATGGCAGTTTTTTTCAGTGACAGCTTGTCACAGGGTCAACATGTCTCCAATGCAGAGAATACAAGTCAAGCAAGACTACCAGTCTCTGAAGGTGATTCTGGACAAGTGTATTCCATTCTTGACCCATGTGGGATGTCACTCGTATTCGACCAGGTTTTTTTTTTACTACAATTTCTTTTTAGTTATTAATTTCCTTTAATTTTGGAAACTCGATTGGATCCAAAGTATGTTTTTTTTTAATTTCATCCTGGTAAAACTCTAGTACTGTTATATGTTGCCGGCATGACTAACACTACGTGTTTACTTCCTGCGATAATTGGTTTTACTATTCTACAATTCCCATTTTAATTTGATCAAAATGCAATAGGTGATAATTATTTTGTTTTTCCATGTTCTTGTAGATCAAAATCCCTCACCCACACTATCCTTCATCTCGGATTTCTGTTCAAGTGCCAAATCTCAGCCTCCATTTCTCACCCGAAAGATACCACAAGATCGTTGAACTGATGGATTTATTCTACAACTCAAAAGAAAACACTGACCAAGGTGCTGATGAAGCTGATCTTGTTCTTTGGCATCCTGCTGATTTGACTACTAATGCTAGGATTTTGGTTTGGAGGGTATGTATTCAGTTAATGCGTTATGTATACTTGCATACGAGGTTTATTTGTGGAATTCTCAAAGCAGATACTAAAATAATACAATTATATTGGTTTCCGGTTATATGAAAACCATGCTTGTAGCCGCAACTGTGGTAAGATACTGGCATGAATAAGTTGAATGCATATGCAAATTTTCACACTTTTTTACTTTTTATGTGATTGGTGACTTATTTCGTGCTATCTACTTGGTTTAGGGAATAGGCAATTCTATGGCTGAGTGGCACCCTTGTCATCTTGCTTTATCCGGGTTGTATCTTTATGTTTTGGAGTCCGAGACTGCCCGAACCTATCAGAGGTGCTGCAGGTTTGTACACTGGCTCTTCTTTTGTATATCTTTCTCGTGCGCAGTGATACCGGAATCTTGGTTAACTTCAGAACAATTATATCATTCTGAGACTGTAGCGATCCAATGTTTATGTGTTATGTGCTTATACTGTGCCTATATAATTTAATATGAGCTTTGATTGGAGTTCACTTGTTTTGTCCAAAAGTATCACCAAAATTTCTAGAATTGGCTGCATAACCCAATCAGTTGGGATCAGTATTTACTACAGTTATATATGATTAAAGTAGGGTTGTTTGTCCAAATTCAACCTGTTTACATACCAGCAGAACATTCAGTCCCCGTAAATGTTGTGCTTTATGAATGGAAATCCCTGATTTTGAATTTTTTGTCTGTGCTGCCCTGCTGTTAACCTACTTAAGCTGTTCCTGTAAAGTGGTGTTTATGCACTTACCAAAAAACGAGCTGTTATTTGTAGCATGAATTATTTGTTTCTGGCAGCCATTTAATCTTTTGCCCTTGTTTTTCAATCCTTCATGTAAAGTGGAGTTTATGCACTTACCAAAACAGGAGCTGTTATTTGTAGCATGAATTATCTGTTCTGGCAGCCATTTGGTTATCAAACCTTTTTGTTTTAATATAATATCGCATGGCAGCATGGCTGGTCGGCACATATTTGAGGTACCTTCAGCCAGTGTTGGTGGGTCTCACTATGCTATTGCAGTTAGTTCCAGAGGGCTTGACATGCAAAAGGCAAGACAATGTTCCCTCACTCCTTTAAATGCTACCTTTTCTATTATTTTAGTTAATGTCCTTATTTTGTTCCAGATAGAATCTTGAGCTTGACTGATAGTACTTTGGTTCAAGCAAACCACAGCCTATTCAATTAAAAGTTTAAAACAATAAAATATGAGATCAGAAAAAGTGCTGGTCGGCTAAGAAAGTTTTAAACTTATCAGTGTTGGTACTTTTATATGAGATTGAAGTTGAAACTTTTTTATATTTGCATCTGCGAGTTGTATGCGACTACGGTGTGGGTTTCATTTCTAGCCTACCCCAACTTGTTGGGACTAAAGGCTTTGTTGTTGTTGTATCTGCAAGTTGTATGCCTTGTGATTTTCGCTCATAAGTGTGTTTTTTTTTTTTGTCATTTATGTCAGGCTCTGGAATCAACAAGTACACTAATTATTGAATTTCCTAGTAATGAGGAAAAGGCTATTTGGATGAAGGATCTTGTGCAAGTGATCTACAGAGCTTCAGTATTTAACTCCTTCCTTTTATATCATATATGTCAATATCATATATGTGAATATCACTTACATATTTGTCCCTAAATTTATTTTTCTATGTAGGCCCCAGCGGATATGTATATACCTGGAGGTTCTGCTGATTCTACCCCGAGAGGAACGCCTGTCCAAAAATTTGGTAACGTTGGGAGTGCTGACTTTGTTCTTAATGGCTCTGTTGTAGAAACAAAATTGTCTTTATATGGAAAGGTAAGATAATTTGGGCCATCTTATATTAACAAGTGCCAAAGTGACCAACCTAATTTGATTGAGCATATGATGTGCTTTCTATTTTGGTATTGCAGTTGGACAGAAAGAGTGAAAATGCTGAAGAGGTGCTAATCTTGGAGCTTCTCGGTAATGGAGCAAAGGTACTACATTATTAATCTTTTGGACAGAGCAAGTGGTTCAGCTACACACGGAAACATTATATTCTTCATTGGAGTCTTAGGAACCTTTTGAGGCGCACATCATTACTGTTTTACTCGAACAACATTTTAGTTTAGTATGTTAGTAAATTGAATAAATGATAAACGAGCAACAAAGATAGTCACTGCTCTCCATACCGGGTATCATTTGCTCAGTGTATCTTCTTTCTCTACCTAAACCGTTAATTTTAGAGCCTGAATAGATTCTGAATCTTAATTCTCACAAGCCTTTAATTTTCAATAAAAAAAGCCAAAATAAAGGAGGGAAATAGAATTGAGAATTGTAGCTTCAACCTGAATGAGACCAGTACTGGATCTAAAATGCATGTCTTCTGGTTACAAACATAATAGAATCTCCATTCTTGCATGTGAATGATGCTGTTGGCACTAATTTATTACCTGGTGATAACTGTCCACTTTTCATCTCTTTGTGCCTAGGTAAATCTTGCAAGGTACACAGGTGACCTCAGCATAAAGACAAAGCTACATTCTCTGAAGATACAAGACATGCTCCAAGGTCGGCTGTCTCCAACCCCGCAATACTTGCTTGTGTCTCTGGCAAACGAGGAAAATGAGGAATTGCATGAAACTCACTCCCCCATGCTTGATTCTGAAGCAGAGCATAGTAGCTTTTTTGTAGAAGAGGATTCTTTTAAGGATGCGTTGGCTGAATTTACAGCAACTCCGACAAACCAGGTTTTTTATGTGCCCGGGAGCGACATGTCTGAGATATATTATGAGGCAACCGATGACAGTGGCACGGATTTTGTTGCGTTGACGTTCAGAACCAGGAGCCCTGATTACCATCTCTATGATGGTATTGACACTCAGGTAAATGTATATGGATAGGCAATTGGCATTTTCTTCACAAGCTTTGTGTTAAATCTAGCTTCTACTTTCAAATTAAGACACATTAAAAATTGTCATTATTTTTTTGTTCGTCTCCCGAATGACAAAATCCTGGCTCCCTTGCAACTTATGTCGTTGCAAAGACTTGAATTTTGTTCATATTCCAAACAAAAGCAACCTGCATCTGTGTCCTCCGAGAAATCCCCAATTTCCAACAACGCAGATTACGTTGGACGTATATTGTTTAGATGCCATTGATTAATTATTGAATAGAACATTGTAATTGTAGAAAAGAAAACTGACATGATCATTACATGATTTCTTGGTCACTCCTTTAAGGACTTCTCTATTCCGATTGATTTGCTGAATAGAAAAATGTATTGTAGAAACAAGAAATGATATGATCATTCCATTACTTGTTTGATCCACTCCTTCATGGCTTTCTCGGTTCTGAGTCACGTGAGGTATTGGGTGTGTATTTATCTTTTCTGTGCAAGTTTGAAGGTTTTTTTTTTAAGGTCAAGGGGCGAAATGCCCACTAACAATTTGTATTAATGAAAGAAAAGTTTACAACCTAAGTAGATATTACAAGCCAGTTATAAAGTAGAAGTACAGCAAGTAAAAAATTTGAAAGTTTTGTCACTCTTTGAACTATATTTTGTTGAATTTTTGCCGTCTCAGATGAGCATCAGGATGACCGCAATGGAGTTTTACTGTAACAGATCCACAGTTGTTGCCTTGATTGATTTTGGCTTGGATGTTAGCATGGTTAACTACGGGACTGATACTGAATCCAACGCTGCTACGACCACAAGCACTACTAAAACTGTAATGACTTTGTCTTCAGAAAATACTAAGAGCTCAGAAAAGGAAGAAATTACCTTAATCAAGGGTTTGCTCGGACATGGTAAGGGCAGAGTTATTTTTGATTTGAGAATGGATGTCGACCAAGTTTCTGTTTTTCTGAACAAAGAAGATAGTTCTCAGCTTGCCATGTTTGTGCAAGAGAGGTTCCTCTTTGATCTCAAGGTAAGACAAAGATTTAGCATTTTGCACTTATGGCTTTGAATAATTTGTCATGTTTTAATCTCAGCATATGAGTCTGGACTCAGGACAGCTCTTCATATTTGCAGGTTCATCCAAGTTCCATTTCCATTAATGGCACTCTGGGAAATACTAGGCTTTGTGATATGTCCCTTGGACCTGATCATCAGTGGGGCTGGCTCTGTGATACTAGGAAAGACGGCATTGAATCACTTATTGAGGTTTTGCTTTAAGTGCAGTTACTGTTGCAGTGTTGCATAATGCAAAATATTGGAACTTTCTAAACCTTGCTTTTTGTTCCTTTTTATACACAGTATACATTCCAGTCGTATAGTCCTGACGATGATGATTACGAGGGATATGATTACAGCTTGACTGGGCAGCTTTCAGCTGTTCGTATTGTTTTCCTTTACCGGTTTGTTCAAGAGGTATGCTGTCAGTATTAGCTGCTTAGATATTATTTTTATTTGTAATCTGTCGGTCCGGTTGATGCTTCATGTAAATGAGGTAGTTATTAAAAAAGTGTTTTTGTTGGGTTGAACAATCAGCTCAACTCTAGTGCGTGTTTTATTTCATCAGACTTAAGAGTTGGTCCAAATAATGTACTATGCCTGCATTGCTTGGCATTACAATTAATGAGTAACATTTTGACAAAGTCAGTTTGAATCTAAGAACAAAAGCACTTTCAATCTTATTAAAGGATGCTTTGGAGGGTCGAAGTCATACTATGCACTAGAGTCGTTGTCAAGTAATTTATTTTCACCAATTTCAAATGGCCATTGATGATATTTCTTTTCCAGTTTATGTCATACTTTATGGAGCTTGCTTCGCCCCATACAGAGGAGGCTATAAAGTTGATTGACAAAGTGGGGGGTTTTGAATGGCTGATTCAGAAGTATGAGATTGATGGTTCCACTGCTGTAAAGCTCGACCTCTCTCTTGACACTCCAATAATCATTGTTCCCACTAATTCAAATAGCAAAGAGTTAGTATTGCTGTATCTAAGTTCACTGCCTTCAATTCTATTTATATTTAACTACATGATATCAAGGATACTATACTTTGTGTTACTTAACAATCCATCTGCTACTGGTAATTTATCAGTAGGGTGGTGTTAGAAACTTGTTTAAAGTCGTTGTCGTTGTTTTTTGGCTTGTTGAAGAATTAGTTGGTGTTTTATGCATGAAGGCTTATTCAATAGTTAGAGACTCCCCATAATTACTGCTTTACATTATGAGTTGCGTACGAGACTATGCTGATTGGGATGCCCGTGCAATGTGTTTGGGTTGTCTTTGACCTGTTTGAACTCAAATTTACCTTTTCTTGTTAATTGGTTTTCTAATTGAGCTAAAGCATTGATCTTCCACAGCTTTACTTTCTTTCTGGGGTCTTTCCTTTTTCCGGAAAAAGTAATTTTTACTATTTTGGAAGTCGTAAGCAATCTTGATTTAAATATTGTTTTTTTTTTATTCCATGTTTCCCTTGTAGTTATATGCAACTTGATTTGGGAAAACTAAAAGTGAAGAACAGTTTTAGTTGGCATGGGGACAAAGATAGTGACCCTTCTGCAGTGCATCTTGATATCCTTCTTGCAGAGGTTTGTATGAACATTTTTCAAGGATGTGCAACAATTCTCTCCTTTCTGTGCTGACATGTGTCTTTGTATAATAGATAGATGGAATTAACATGGCAATTGGAGTTGATGGTACCCTAGGGAAGCCAATGGTTCGAGAAGGTCAGCGCATGCTTATTGAGGTCCGTCGGAGCTTGAGAGATGTCTTCCGGAAGGTCCCAACAATGACAATTGAGGTTCAGGTGCGCACCTTCTACTTGTCCGATGATTTTTGCTTGGCACTGTTTCTTTGGTACTTTGTTATGTCATGAAGTCCTTAATTTCTCTTTGTTTATATGAGGCTGCACAAACTCTTTGGTTCTTCTATTTAAGTTTTTGTACTGCATATTCTTTTATCTGTGAAAATGTATTTTCCAATAATTGTTAATTTATGAAGTTTAGTGGAACATGATCTACAGAAGCTACAATGCTGTACAAGGGAATTTACTAGTTTAATTGTTTATGCGGGGTTCTTATAATTGAGTAAAGCTTTATCAACGACATAATGTTAAAATTTTGCCAAAACTTGAGTGTGAAAGCCCGACACAGTCAGTCCTCTCTATATTACTGTTCATTTTATACTTCCGCTGAACCGAATGGATTTTGTGATGTGATTCCTGCACAGGTCCCATTGCTTCATGGTGTAATGTCTGGCAAAGAATACAATGTGATTTCAACCTGTATCTCGATGAACCTGTGTGAGTTACCAAATATACCTCCAAGCTTCCGTGAAAACCCAACGGAAACAAAGGAGTCAATTCGCATGCTGGCAGACAAAGTGAACCTCAAGTATAATAGCCAACTGTTACTCTCCCGCACTGTTTTTGTAATTGGGGTTGACATACAGTATGCATTGCTAGAGCTGCGAACCGGGCCTGATGCTGAGACCCCGCTGGCCCAGATAGCCGTAAGTAGTACATATCATAATTTGTTCATTTTTCTCTTTCCTCACTAAATACATTCATTTTGTGCCGGGAACCAAGAACATACGCTATCAAGGTTTTTTTAGTACATTGTTCACACTCATGGTAAATAAGGTGACTTGGTTCATGTCGACACTATAACAGTATGGCATAAGAATTTTCACATGTAAATGGTTGGATTTACACTAGGATTCTTTCATGTTGTTCAGTAAAGTGTTCTATGGTAAATGACTATTCTACCATTAGTTCTCAATAAAATTTACTATGAAAGTAACAGTATTAAATTTTCTCTCCAAATTGTATTAATACACTGGGATGCATGACTGGCAATTAATTACTTCCTTTTATTTGTTCATGCAGTTAGAAGGTCTTTGGGTGTCATACCGTACAACATCCCTCTTGGAAATGGACTTGTTCGTGTCCATCCCCAAGTTCTCCATCGTAGACATCCGCCCAGATACAAAGCCCGAGATGCAGCTCATGCTTGGTGCCGATTCCTCTGACACCTCTCACTCTAATGTTCAACCCCAGGAAGTGTCACTTGACACCAGACTAAGTTCCAATGCACCTGGCAATGAAGCCTGTAACCTAACGATGCTGATAATGGACTACAGATGGCGCACTTCCTTCCAGTCTTTTGTAATTCGGATCCAACAACCCCGCGTGCTTGTGGTTCTCGACTTCCTTCTTGCAGTGGTTGAGTACTTTGTGCCTTCTCTTGGGATGATAACAGGACGAGAGGAGGCTATGGACCCGAAGAACGATCCATTAACCAATAGTGATGACATAATCATGCATGAGACGGTTTATCACCAGAGTGAGAATGTTGTCTATCTCTCCCCGGCTAGGCAGTTGATTGTGGATGGGGTTGATGTGGAGGAATTTGTGTACGATGGTTGTGGGGGTGTTTTATCTTTGAGTGATGAGTTTGAACGGAAAGGGCAATGGTGTTCTGGCGGTACTGTCATTATGATTGGGCCTGGCAAGAGGTTGCGCTTCAAGAATGTCAAAATTGAGGTAGATGCATCCGTTGTTTCTTTCAATTGAGAAATTTTTTTGGGTACAACAATGGTATTTAAGAGTACTTGAGATTTACTTGACTCCCTATTACAGAAAAATAAGATCTGGCAAAGTTAGTCTTTGTCCATGCAATGTTGTAGTAACACTTCTAAATGGTATTTAAGCGATACCTTGCCTCCAGTATGGATTTCTTGTATTGTAGAGATATGGAAGGTTCCTTTTCCGTTGTCACATTGTATATTTTATTGATTGTGTTCTGTTGTTATTCTAGAATGGTGCGCTTTTAAGGAAATGCACTTACTTGAACAACGGGAGCAGCTTCTTGGTTGCTGAAGAGGATGGTGTTGAGATCTCTTTAATAGATAGTGGCCCATCAAATATGGAGGAAGAGAACGAGGGCCAAGAAGATAGTTTGAACAAAGACACAGATACTTCTGAGAAAGCTACTGATATTGTATCTAGCGAGATTGTTAGTTTCTCTTTTGAGGCTCAGGTAAGAAAAGAAAGCTAACTAGTTTAGTCATTTCTTGCAAAAGATCACCCTTCTTACCAGTCCATACTGAAACCTGTAAAACAGCGATCTTGACAAAGATACAAGTGGACCACAAAATATATAGCACACATAAAAATGCGCACAAGTCTTAGTTCCATTTTTAATCTTTGCATTTTGCACATGCAAATCTCAGTTTCATGCTTACAATTTTAGAATTTTTATACCTGTAATTTATTCTTCTTCTTTTTGGCTATAAATCCAGATTGTATCCCCTGAATTCACCTTCTATGATAGTTCAAAGCTGTCAATTGACGATTCCTTGCAATTTGAGAAGCTTCTTCGAGCAAAATTGGACTTCAGTTTTATGTATGAACCTTCCCATCTATTAGCTTGCTTTGTTGCCGTGAAATTTTTTTCTCCTTTCTTATGAATGCTCACATAGGCCGGATTTCAGCATATGCTTTGATATCTTATTGAATGCGAAAGTCTATTCTTTTCAAAGGGATGCTTAGCTAAGATGTGCAAAAGGGAACATGTGACCATTTATTTTGTATTGTTGTCCTGTTTTTGACAAGAAAAGCAAATCAAAACAGGTATGCTTCTAAAGGAAATGACGTGTTTTCACGGGCAGTAGTTAAAGATCTCACCGTTGAGTCTGGTTCAGGTGTGGTAGTTATCGAGCCGGTTGATGTATCTGGAGGCTATACCTCTGTTAAAGACAAGACAAGTGTGATAGTGGCATCTACTGACATATGCATCCACCTCTCTCTTGCTGTTGCCTCCCTTCTGCTGAAGTTGCAAAACCAAACCATATCGGCATTGCAGTTTGGAAATATCAATCCCCTTGTTTCTTGCACAAACTTTGAGCGGATTTGGGTGTCTCCCAAAGGTAAATTAGTCGAGAGCAAAGCTAGCGTGTGATGTGCTCACCAAGAGGGTTTGGTGAGCACAACTCCAAAATATATCGGATTGGTTTCAAACTACGAATCCAAACTGTCGAAACCGATATACTTCATAACTGATGCGTGTACCTACAAAATTTTGAAATTTTCGAATTCATTTAGTACAAAGTCTACGGGTAAGAAAAATGATGAAAAATGAATGCATTAAAATAACTTATAAAACTTCATTTTTTGACCGCTTGACTTTGTACTAAATGAAGCCAATAGATTTTAGAGTTGTGCTTACCTAATTCTCTTGGTGATCTCATCACACGCTAGCTTTACTCGTTAGTCAAACATTAGTTTTTTCTTTCGAAAAGAAAATAAATTTTTTAGCCAAACAGTAATTGCAAGTTTTTTTTTCGCTTTCATACGATGAATTCATTAGTCTCTATTATAAAAGAAGTGAGCCATATCCAATAAAACGGAAGTTTTTTTTGAAATCTTGGAAGAGGCTTCCAAGGTTTTGTATTAAATTGAAAAGGGTATCCATACAACAGTTACAACATGGCAGTATACAGACCACCCAAATTATGTGATTGTCTCACTAAAAAACTATTCTACATAAAAACAAAATCCAAGTCTACGTGAACAGTGGCATGCATACTGGGCCATCTCCGATCCTTTTAGAAAAACAAACTTGTTAGCAGTGCTTGAGCCAAAGCTTTAAATCATTTATACATCTCTCGGCAGCCATTGTTGGGGGCAGCGCCTTCTCACCAAATACCACCCTATTGCGCTGTTTCCATATGTGCCATACGGTGCACATGAAGCTTGTTGCCCATTTCTTGCGACTCATGCGGCTACCCTGCTTAATTATTAACCACGAACTCAGCCAAGTTTGCTGTATCGAATCAGCCTGAGTCATGATCCTCGGTACATGCAAGATAGTTGTTACTTTTCCCCAAATTGCTACTGCATAGGAACAGTAGAATAGCATGTGCAGTGTCGTCTCTCTCGGGCATGATCGGCAGAGGGCACATGCTAGGCCAATTTGCATTCCCCTCCGGTTTAAGACATCTCGTGATAATATTTTATCATTAAGCATGAGATATGTGAAGATCCTAACCGTGGGCGGTACAGGACACTTCCAAGTATAGTGAAAAGGCCACCTGGTTTTTCCTGCACTCGTGAGTACCCTGTAGGCCGATTTAGAAGAGTATGTGCCCCCCGGTTCCAAGTGCCAATTTATGGTATCTCTGCTGTCATTGAACTGAAAATTGTTGTGAACCACCAGCTCCGGATTTATAGTGTGTAGGGACAACCATGCATCTCGTAGGTTGATGTTTGGTTTCGGCAAACCATAGCCACTACCCACTTTACCGGGCTCCCCATTCCAAGAGTCAAACCAGAAGGATATAGACTTGCCATCTCCTATATTCCAGTTGGTACACATATTGAAGAGGTATTTGAGTTTGTGGAGCTGGTTCCAAAAGAAAGAACCATTAACTAGCCAAATGGTGGGACCCATACTTGCTTTCCCTTTCTTTCTTAGCATATGGATGGTAACTGTCCAGAGGCAGTTTTTGTCGAAGTGAGCTTTCCACCACCACCTCAAAAGGAGGGCCGTGTTGAATGAATGAAGATCAAAAACCCCCAAGCCTCCATATTTTTTTTGGTATACACACCATTTCCCAGTTTGTTAGGGAAATACCCTTTGTGCCACTCTTCGGCTTAGCCCATAGGAATGTTCTTCTAATTTTGTCAATACGTTGAATGACCCACTTGGGCAAACAAAAACAGCTCATGTGGTAAACCGGTATTGTCGATAGAACCGACTGCACTAATTGTAACCGACCTCCTCTCGAAATCATTTTTCCTTTCTAACCACCCAGTTTACGCTCGATCTTTTCGATAAGCGGCAGGAAGGCCTCTTTGCGTGGCATTGCTATTGTGAGTGGCATGCCAAGGTAAACTATTGGGAAGTTGGTTTGTGTACACCCCAGAAGCTGCCTAACCCAAAGTAAGTCTAGGTCGGGAATGTTAAGGGGGATGAAGCTGCTCTTGTTAAAATTAACTCTTAGACCCGAAACAGAGGCAAATAGCCTGATGGCCATCTTCAAAGAGATTAAGGTCGTACTATCTCCCAAGGCCACTATTGCCGTATCATCGGCATATTGATAAGCTAGAATTGAGTCCCTTATTTTTGAAGTGATGCCCTCTTGCAATGTGCTATTTATGGCCACAATGATTTGCTGAAAAACATCAACCGCGATATTAAAAAGCAGCGGGGATAGCGGATCGCCTTGACGGAGGCCCCTTTTGTGTGGGAAGAAGGGGGATGCATCCCCATTAGTGAGAACCCGTGTCCGGAGGAGAGTGTGAATCCATTCGATCCATTTAGGAGGGAAACCCCGTGCCGACATTACATTCATCAAAAATTCTCAATCAATGGAGTCAAAAGCTTTCGCAAAGTCCAATTTCAAAAAGATGGCCGGCCTACCTGACTTGGATATGTGTTGGAGCACTTCTCGGGTGGCAACGAAATTCTCTGAAATTTGACGTCCTTGTATAAAGGCTGTTTGCCTTGTGGATACCAACGCCGGCATTTTTGTTTTCAGTCGGTTCGCCAAAACTTTAGAGATTAGTTTGGGGATAAGATTAAGGATACTTATGGGTCGGAAGTCTCCAACAAGTTCCGGCATTTCTTTTTTAGGGATCAACACTATATCGGCATTGTTTACTTGCTTCAAATCAAGTGAGCCGTTATGAAATCCAAGCATGATTTGCATGATATCCTCCTTGAGAAATTGCCAATAAATGTGCATAAATTCATTTGGTAGGCCATCCGGGCCCGAGGCCTTGTTCGTTGCAAGTTGACGCATCGATGCTTCAATTTCATGTGCAGTGAACGGGTCCTGTAACCCCATGAGTTCCAGATTCGGTTCGGCCATATAGAGGTGCAGTGGGTCAAAAGGCCGCACCTGAGTTGTTACTCCCAACAGATCACGCATACTCTGAAAAAATGCCTGTGTAATCAGCTTTGGGTCCGTGAGAAGTGTACCTTGATGTGAGATAGATAGAACCGAGTTTCTCCTGTGCCGAGCCGATGCACATGCATGGAAAAAGCGAGTATTTTTGTCTCCTTGCCTAAGCCAATTACAACGCGATCTCTGTCTCCATTTCTCTTCGATGTGTGAAGCCAACGCATAAGCCCTCTCCTTAATCAAACATCTGAACCGGAATTCATATCCAGCGAGTATGCGATGCTCCTCTATCGTGTCAAAAAACTGCACCGCTGACTTACAAAATGCTAGTTGGTTTTCCATGTTGCTGAAACCCTCCTTTTGCCACTGTGCCATCGACTTCTGTAAACGTTGTGTGTTAAGATGAAACTTATCTAGTGATGCTTGGGGTCGGGTTGAAGGAGATTCCCACAGGGCTTGTACCGCCAACCTAGGCGCTTCATATTTGAGCCAAAAAGTTTCAAATTTCAGCCTTCTCTTAGCCGTGGCACCACTTCTACATGATAAAACTAGAGGAACATGATCTGATACGACCATAGGCAAAGCCTCGAGCGAGATATTGGAGTATTTCAAGGTCCAGTGAACCGATGTAAGAACGCGATCCAGCTTTGAGAATGTGGGTATCGGTCTTTTGCTAGACCACATGTAGGCCCTATTTGTTAGTTGGATATCAATTAGACCAGTGACTCTGATGAAATCGTTAAACAAATCCATCAATCCAAAATTTAGAGAAGCTCCCGAGCGATCGATCATCCATCGAATCAAATTAAAATCACCCGCCACAATCCATGGGTATGATACCAATGCAGCAACTATTTGTAGTTCGGCAATGAAAGCCGGTTTCTCTATCTCCACACTTGGGCCATAAATGTTTGTATATTGCGCTGTTTCTCCCGTGCGTTGATTTATGAGTGCTACCGTTAGTGTATTTTTCGTTGCCCATGAGTTTAGGAACCGGTAGTGTTTCTTCCATGCGATCACCAACTCACCTTTCAAACCATTCGCAAGATTGTATGCCACGTCATAATCAAAGAAAGAAGGAAGAAAAAGCGAAACATAGTTAAAGGTCATTGCATTCAATTTCGTTTCTTGTAACATACAAATGTCACCTCTTGACTTGCGAATAACATCACACACTACCCGACACTTGTCCGGATCCCTCAAACCTCGGCAATTCCACGTAATTAATTTAAATTTTTTGTGAATCATTAAAACGATAAAAAACATCACTCATCTACGCAAGATAACAAGAGACCGCCTAAACGGCCTCGGCCTCCATGTCACTATCATCATCCGATGCCGGATCGAGATTGACTTGCGGGTTATCAAGTTCCTGGGTTTGCACCGTAGCAGCTTCTGTCAGCACTGTGAGCCTTCTTTGTTCATTGTCTTCGTGCAAAGCATGCATTACAGCAGCCTCTTGAAATCCACATGCAGCCCCTATCTTCAAACAATGGTCTTTGGGGACTTGGGCTTCATAAAAGCCTTTCGGATCTAAAATGATCTCAGTGGCAGCAGCCTTTTTCGGTTTTGAAGACCCGGCCATGTGCCTTTGGGCTTGGGGAATGGTCTCATTTTGGTGACTAGGCTTCCTCTTTAATATCTTTGGGCCTTCGGACTGTGCTTGAACTGGTATTTGGCCCATTATGTCACTAGTCATGATAGCACTATCCTCTGTAATCCGAATTGCCTGCTGCCCTCCACGTTTCCAAGTAAAGGTCCTTGCTGTGGTTGCATCATTCTCCCATACACCGTCTGATGTTGTCCCGATATGTTGCGGCTTGCGTCGAAAGTGATCATGCTGCTGACCTGCCTCCTGTCTATGACTGTGACCCGCTCCAGCTCGGCCTCGACCTCGGCCCAGCATTAATCTGAACCTGTTATGGGTTGAGGTACCGAGACGCTGAGTGGGTTTCCTCTGGGCAGTGCGTCCCTGGCCTGTCGGGATCGCCTGTGGCCGCGGCCTCGCAACTTCCCCTATTGTTTCATTGAAGTCAGTAGCAGACTGACCCGCCCGATCAGAACTCGCATGGCAGGCTTCACCATTCGATCCAGTTCCATCAAAAGCAGGTGGTTTTTGGTTGTTTCCAATTTGGAGGTCTGAAAGAACAGTACCTTGTACTGAACTCTCCCCAGCCTCCAAAATTGATATCATTCTTGTTTCTTGTGGCGTGCTTCCTTGCGTGTACCGAAGTCGGTCTGCTTCGGTCAGACAAGCTGTGATGGGGTCAGGGTGGCAAAACGGTGTAGCTCCGTGTGTAGCATCTGCATTCCTATGATCTGATTGGCTGCTGTTGGTGTGTGGTGTATGATTCTGCATGGGATTTTCTGTGGCCTGCATCAAGTCTTGCAACGTACGCATGGAAAATTCACTGACTGAGCTATCACCCTGAATGAAAGGGTGCAACTCCGGCGGCAAAGCAGACAAAGGCTGGCCTCGGCATAGTTCCCTAATAACCCGCCTGGAGCAAGCTATTAAGGTGTCATCTCCTTCTTCCGGGGCGGCGGCGACGAGGAAAGGGTCATAGTCTTGCTCGGGCTCCTTGACCGGCGGCCGAGAGAAACGTTGGGGGAGGACGGGGAAATCAGAGGTGTCATATATGGGCCCTTGTGTCCAGTGCACCGGCACAATTTCTGTGGGGTATTCTAAGCCACCAACCACCAGTTTGAGGGACTCCGGTATGTTGTTTAGATCATCCGTACCAACTGCTACTCTCCACGCCGTGTGGTCTGAAGCGTGTTCTGGCATTACAGAACCGAGATATACCCCTAACTGGGCGATACCCTTGATAATAGTGGTCTCGCGCCGAAGGTGAGGTGGGAGACCAACAATGTCCAGCAGAACTTTAAAACGCGGCATTTTGATGTTGGCTTCATCAAGAAGGGACCACTGCTGAAAGGTGAAACCTTGGTCCCAAAGGTCGGCCGGTAAGGCACGAACGAACGTTTCGACGGCCAATCCTCTAGGGAGGTGAATAAGAAATCTCTCGCCCGCCAGTTTTGCAACCCGTACTTCTTCCGGCCGCAGTAGTTTTGTGTCGACTGCCATGCGCACCACTTGATGAGCTTCAAGAGCTAGGACCTGACGGCAACAGTACATGACCACCGCGTTGCTTAAACGATCCACCTCAGTAAAGAACGCGTCGTCGCGCTAAATAAACACCGTTATCTCCTTTGGCCTTCCATCAGGCATGTGAGGTTTGGGTGGCTGTGCGTTTCCTTTAAGCAGTTCCTCAAATGGCGGTTCAGCTTTGGTAGGATTGTAAGCATGGACAGTGGGGTGAAATGGCCTAGCTGCTGGGTTCAACATAGGCACTCGGCATTGGTTAGCCACATGGCCACTTTTCCAACACTTACCACACTTATAAGGGTTACGGCATTTAGCTAAGCTTGGGTGTGGCCGGTGCGGCAGCAGCGGAAGCAGCGACCGCGCCATTCCGGGAAGGTAGATTGAGGGGGGAACCGCAAGAGTGTGGGGCTATGGGGCGAATAGTAGAACTGTGCTCCTGGGGGGGTTATGGGGGATGAAGGTTGGGACGAAGCTGGTGAAGTTTTGGCAGAGCTAGAGGTGTGACTAGAGTTACCCGACCCATTGGTGGAGCTGCTGGAGCGGGCAACTACCTCTGCGAAGGTGGGTTTTGTCGAGTACGGAACGTAGGGACGGACCTTGTCAAGCTCCTCGTTAGAGGGAGTGCGCCAGTTGTCGGGGTAGCGGCGGCAGCGTCGGACTACTTGCCAATCTCCAGTGGTCGCCATCTTCTTGCTGATCTCAATAGTGCCTTTTTTCTGATCAATAAAACGGAAGTTAAAGAGGACAAAAGAAAGATTGAACTAACTGGCATACTATGTAAAAGTCTTAAGAAAACAAAATTTAAGGACAAGTGAATGAACCTGCAGGCATGCAAATAGCTAAAAAGTTCCTGTCTGTTTGCCTGTATCCTTCCAATTCCTCTCTGTAAAATCTAAACTAGAGCTATTGACCTATTGTTAAAATTTAAAACCCAAAACAGAGATGTCTAAAACATAGGAGTGGAATGTATGTCTGAAACATAGGAATGGAATGTGTCTTCTTCTTCTTTTTCCCCTTAATACTATATTTTTTATGATTTTTCTTGGATTGCTTATAGGTAGCATGCCTGGTTACAATCTTACATTTTGGAGACCCCAGGCTCCTCCCAGTTATGCTATATTGGGAGATTGTGTGACATCAAGGTTTGTTACACTATATAAGATTTTGTGGCTCCAATTATTTCTTGTGAATACTGCATCAGGTCTTTCTATTAAATCCACATGTTTTGTCTATACGTCCTAACCTGTAAGAGCAGCAACATGGTTGGCTCTGTCTCCAAATCCCACTTTAGGTACCCCACTGAGCGATCTGAACCATTCAGTGAAAATTAAAGACCTTTAGTAGGAGATGACATTATACATTTTTGAATTTTCTTGTCCCATTCATTGGATAAGGTAAGGTAGCATGATAGAATTGTTTAGAATGCAGTGTTTGTTTATCTTTATTAGTGTTTACTCTCATTTGGAGGTGCTTTTGGGTGAGTACTTTGTTCAGAACTAGTTCATCGGTACTTATTTCAATTGTTATATCATATTTCTTTTCTTTTCTTAACGTGATCTATTTATGACTATCATGTATCAGTCCAACACATGTTTTAAACCAAATAAGATATACTAGATTCTGATTTTCAAGATCACATGGGGCTATCAAGTGGGATTTGAACTGAAATTTTATCTCCTGTTCAGATTAATTGTTTGGGATAGGTGTTATTGAAGTGAATCCAATAGATCTTTTGTCTGTGAAAGTGTGGAGGGAGTATGTTATAGGGCCCACCCTGGATCTCATGAACCTTAGAACCAAGGAAAATAAAGAAATACTCTGTCTAAAAGCAAGAGGAAACCCAGATAGAAAACAATAAAGAAGGGGGTTTAGATGTAAGCATGCTAAATTGCCTGTTTGCATTGGGCCTTATTCTATCCCTATTTTCTTATCCTGTTTGGTTTCTCCTCTTCCCAATTTGAAATTACTTGATTGTAATTGTTTTTTACTGGAAGCTTGTCCAAATGACCCTTGTCAGATGGGATAAGAGTTGGATCGTGTAAGTCCTCATCATTTATAAAAAGTAAATATAGTTTTGTAATATTCTTGAAAGACGCCGATGCCTTTCTCTAGGTAGGGAACTTGACTTGAAAACAGACCAATACTTTCAAAAGCCACTAAAATATTTTTTTGTGAAAATAGAAATGTTGCTTTCTCTTGCAAATCTTGCCAAGCATGTGTTTCAGGGAATTTTCAAAGAAAAAGTTCCTGTTTCCTCTTCATTTTCATCATCCTGTCCTCAGATCTCCTCTTCAACCTTTTTGGCCTTCTCTGTTAATTAAGTGACTACAAAAAAATAATTCTAGTTTACATATTAAGTGGGGTGCTTTGTGATTGCTTTTTTTTTTTTATTTATAAATTTCTCTATTTCTGTTCATTACTATATTTTGTACCCACTGTGAAATGTTTCTCTGGCAATGCCCCTGCTTGTGTGTGTGTGTGGCCTTGAACATTATCATTATATTAATTATAATATTATATTTTTTACTACTTGGGAGCTAAAATTCCAGATTAAGATGTCTAATTTAATATATATTAACAATATGTAGACCAGTACCTCCTACACAAGTGGTGGTGGCAGTGAGCAATACATATGGTCGTGTAAGGAAGGCTACTGGTTTTACACTCATTTGTACCCTCCCTGGCTCTGGAAGTCAAAATGACTGCTCCATCTGGGCTCCGATTCCGCCACCTGGATACTCAGCTATTGGATGTGTGGCCCACATGGGTAGATTGCCACCCCCAAATCACTTTGTTTACTGCCTTCGCTCAGATCTCGTAACATCGACAAAATTTTCGGATTGCATATCTTATGTTCCTGCTCAACAAGGGTACTTCTCTCTTTTACTATATGGTTTTTCATATCTGCAATTCCTTGCTGATGCCAGAAATCCGTGCTTTATTGGCAGGTTTCCATCAGGATTTAGTGTATGGCGTGTTGACAATGTTCTAAATTCATTCTATGTGCACAATTCACTCGAGGTTCCTCCTCAAGGGAAGTCTCTGGATCTCCACCAAATAATCCTCCGAAACCCAAAGCATTACACCAGCAATGTACCTGATTCAACAGCTTCTTCCAAAAACAATGAGACTACTCACCTATCTGGTGGGTCCCAAAAAGGCAGTTCAGGATGGGATGTCGTCAGATCCATATCAAAGAGCAGTAGCTATTACACATCAACTCCACAATTTGAGAGGATATGGTGGGATAAAGGCTGTGATGTCAGGCGCCCAGTTTCCATATGGAGACCAATCACGCGTCCTGGTTTTGCTCCTCTTGGTGATTGCATAACAGAAGGGTTTGAAACTGATATTTGTGTAGTTTTTGCTTTTTCTGTACTAGTTCTTAATGAGGTTGCACCACTATAGATGACTGAATTGTAGTGTGTCAAGCTAGCTTTGTAATGAGGAGGGTTCAAATACCTCTTTCCTTGTCTTCGTTTTCAAAGTCCAAACAGTCAAAGCTGAACCGCTCAATGTGATAGACTAAATTTTATATTTTTTTAGGTAAGTTCAAAATCATTTTTTTTTCAGAAGATTCTGTACCATCCAAAAACAGTGACCTTGTACCTATCTAAAAAAATACTAAATTTTTTTTTTTCAAAAAATATAAAATTTGGTCTCCAAGCACATATTAATGTGGTGATAATGTTGAGCAGTCCGGACGTTTTGGACTTTGAAAAAAAGATAAGGATGTGAGGCACAAATGAGGCATGAAAGACACGAGGCATTTGAACCCTACTCATACTAGTAACAGTACAAACTAATTTGTACCAGTGGAGTTATCTATGCATCTATGATGAAAATTTACATCGTTCTCTTTGCCTCAGGTTGGAACCACCTGCTCTAGGTCTAATTTTCAAATGTGATAATAGTTCGATGGTCTCAGCAAGGCCGAATCAGTTCACCAAAGTTGCACAAATTATCAGGAGAGGTGGCGATGATGCATACTTCTGGTACCCGGTGCCGCCTCCTGGTTACACCTCAGTTGGTTGTGTGGTGACCCGGTTTGATGAAGAACCAAAGAAGGATTCAGTTTGTTGCCCCCGGATTGATTTGGTTAGTCAGTCAAATGTCAGTGCCGAACCAATCTCTAGGTCATCCAGCACAAAGGGCTCAAACTGCTGGAGCATTTGGAGAGTCGAAAACCAGGTTTATAATTTTTTATTTAACTTTTAAGTTCACTGTGGATAATATTATAGTTCTAAATCAACTTAAACAATGCTTGACATTAGTTCCCATAGTGAACCTTCAGGTACCTTGAGAATGCATGGGTTTGGCTCAGTGCTGATGTTATTCTCAGACTTTAGCACAGCAGCATGGTAGCTTTGCTATGCCATATGTACTCATTGTCTCAAATATATACATGTCCAATAAGATAGCAAGCGGCAAATAAGTCTTGTGTCATCAAGATTACATCTCATGTCTGATATTTTGCCGAAGTTCATTTGACAACTTTCTCCAAATGATCTATCATAATGAAGTACACAGAATTGAAGATGTAGATGCGCATTCCTTTACAGCAAATTTACATGCCTATGGACTTTGTTTTTCTTGCAGGCTTCTACCTTTCTTGCACGGCCTGATCTTAAAAAGCCATCAGCAAAGCTAGCATACAGTATTTCTGACTTTGTAAAACCAAAAGCACGTGAAAATTTGATAGCTGAGTTCAAGCTGGGTTTTCTTTCTGTTAGCATCCTTGACAGCTCTTGTGGAACGGTATGCAGCCTTTTCAAGTATTATTTGTTTTTTTTTTTTTTGTAAGAAAAAGTGAAAAGAGGTCTGATTATAGTTAATATGATTTATTGAGGTAAATGCCTCAAATTTGTTGTGGCAGCTGGTTTTCCATCCTGATTGTATAATCCCTCCCTCCCCTATTATACTGAAATGATCAGATCCTGGTATTGTAATCTCTGCCTTTGCTATGCTGAGCTAATTGTGAGTGTTGTGTAGGTGACACCACTTATTGATGCAACTGTGACAAACATTAATCTGGCATCACAAGGGAGATATGAGGCAATGAATGCTGTTGTCATCTGTTCAATCGCGGCTTCCACATTCAACCGACAACTGGAAGCTTGGGAACCTCTTATTGAACCATTTGATGGCATTTTCAAGTAAGCAGTTTCCATTGGTTTTCCTCCATTTCATTTGTTCAATTGCTAGAATCAGCAGTCGGAATGCAAAAAGTTGGTTCTGACCTTTCTTGGCATATTACCAGAGTTTCCATATCTACATCTAACAACACTCGCATATTTTTAGGATTCATAACGTCCATTGTTTGGTTCAATAAAGATGAATATACAACCTTCGTTTAACAAACAAAGTTCATTTATACCAAAAGATGTATATACAACCTCCATAATCTTCCTCAGAACACCACATACAAAGCAACTCATTTCAATTTGCTTATTTTATTCTGTTATTCCTTATTTGAAATATATATTTATTTAATTTGGTTATTGGGAGGCTGGAGACATATGACGTAAGTGAGCATCCCCCAAAAGTTGGAAAGAGAATTCGTGTTGCTGCGACAACTCCAGTTAATCTAAACATAAGTGCTGCCGGCCTGGAAGCCTTGATTGAAACCTCAGTTTCCTGGAATAGACAAAACGAGCTAGAGACTATATCATCAAAGAAAAGTGAGGTTGTATTTTATCTTATATCACAAATCGGAAGCATTATGTTCGAAGTCTGCCATCATATTATTTGTTACTGTTTCTTTACCAAACCTACTTGGTGGTGTATGTTCTCGAATTTTGATTTCATTTGATCACTTGACCTGTCTAGCTGAGATTGAACATTATCTAGTGTGTACACATCTTGGGGTTTCTTTCAGGGAAATTATGTTGGGCTTTTGTAAGAAGGTAAGTCGACCCCTTTACCCCTTATTTGGTAAATGAATTTAATTAAAATGAATCTGGGCCACGCAATCAACTGTAAGCTGGCCAGTCAGTTTCATAAGACCTGAACTGATAATCTGACAGGTCTGATTAATCATTTGGTCAAGAAATTCTTCATGCAATCAATTAATTTTTACTATGGTTCTGGTTATTAGGAAGCTCGGGAAAAGCTTAAGAAGAACACTGCATCCTACTCAGCATTAAATGAAGACGACTTTCAGAAGGTCATTATTGAAAATAAGCTTGGATGTGACGTGTACTTTAAAAGGGTGGAAGACATGGAAGAGACTATTGGGTCCCTATCAAACGAGAGCCAGGTTTCTCTATTGATGCCGCCTCCTAGATTTGCTGACAAGCTAAATGTGGTCACAAAGCATGCTGAGTCAAGATATATGTGGCCATTCAGATATTTGAGTCCAAGGTTGCATCTGATTTGTTTTCTTTCGTTCATTCTTCTGTTTTTGTTATTACTATGTTTTTATTTGCTGTATTGTTTCATTTCATATTATTATTTGCACTCATTGACAAAGTCTAACTTTAGACCATTCAGGTATCTTATTATCTCAAATGTTACACATATGCGATGTTTTGAAATAAATAAAAATAATAATAATTAACAAATTACAAAATAGATAGAAGTAGGAGGCAAGCTTTAACTGCACAAGAGTGTCTTTAGATGCTTGTGTTATTGGGCAAAGTGGCATAACCAAGCAACAGAGACTAAATTAGGAACTTTCTAATTGTCAAAGTTCTGTTTCAGGGTCTACCGATCAAAGATGATGGCAATAATCACGACTACTTCTGTGCATTGAGGTTGCTGATGGACAGCACTGCATCGGAGCAATACAAGCTGGTTCCACAAAGTGCAAGGACTAGATGTGTGAAGCCTCTGACTTCTCATGAATCTGAGGTCAGCAATTGGCTATGCAAAATGGAATGAACTTTTCATTTTTGAAGTCCCTGAGAAGGTAACATGGATAATTAAGAGCTTTGGTTTTGGAACCTCAAATTAGCACAAATTAACTATTTGAAAAACTAATAGCTTAAGAAATATGAAAAATAGTCGGATAAGCCATATGTGAGTTTGAAAAGGCTGATTTATCATTTTGAGTTGAGATTAATAAGCAAGGGATGCTTTGCCTTGGTGTGGAACTCATTTTGAAAGCCAGTTCTATTGCTATGTGCTTTTGCGCAACTTTTATTAATTATTGATTTTTTTTGTTCTCAATACTTCATCAGAATTTAAGAATGAATGTCCCTTCCCTGTTAGCTAATGGTACCTATTTAGTCTTATCAACGGAGACACGTGTAAGTTTCCAATAATTGTGACATTCCTTATGAGTTACTGGATCTCGGTCTGATCTTCCTTTGCTAGGTAACGATTATGTAACATGTCTGTTTGAGAAAGGGCAGCAGTGTGACAAAAGGCCATCTGTAGCTGAGCACTACTGAATAGTACTGATACATGCATGTGCTTTTATATTTTTCAGGGATTGGCTCGTCTTGAAATTGAGGTTACTAATCTTGCTTCCAGGGCTGGGAAAGGTAACTCTTATCGCCGGAAACCTGAATATTCCTTATAGTTGCATTTTTATTTGCATTGACTTGTTATATTTTATTGGACCTGTTAAAGGTGAAGTTTAGGTTCACTATCTATACCTGTGGGTCGTAGCATGGGTTCTCTGAAGCGTGCCCCTTCAATCAAAGTACTCCATCATGCACCTGACTTCCACCAAGCTACTGCGTACCCTCTTACGGCGAAGGTTACCTATTTAATACCATACATTTTCCTAATTGTTTTTTTTTTCGGCATTTGTGCTTCCTAATTTTTTTTTATATTCCAGGGGGAGCAAGATAGAGAATGTGGTATTTTGGTTCTCTCCACTTGCTTTATTGAACGAAACAACCAAACAGACTTCAATACTGAGAAGGGCATAAGAACAATGATGATAAGGAGATTGGTTTCTTGATTGGCCTCACCCATAATGGTCCCTGGGAGAGCTTTGGCTCAGTCCTTCCCCTATCTGTTGTACCGAAATCACTAAATGATAACCATTTTGCCTTTGATGTTTCCATGCGTGATGGCATGAAATATGCTACTTTGAGAGCACTTGCAGTGGTATCAAATGATTCCGATGTTAAACTCGAAGTGTCTGTCTGCCCTTTTGGGTTGATTAGCAGCCTCCAGTCTCCGAGCTATGAATCTAGTGGATCAAATTCTATAGTAGAGGAGGTGTTTGAAAACCAGAGGTACCAGCCAATTTCTGGCTGGGGAAACAAGTCGTCCGGTCAACGTGGAAACGAGTCATGGAATTGGAGCAATCGAGACTTCTCGCACTTATCGAAGGTGATAAACTTCTTGGCTTTTTCATAATAGTTAGATACCCGTGTTTCAATGCTGCTTGTTATGATTCTGCTTGCTGTAATCATTGTCAAAAGCAAAGGGTGCATTTTTATTTTCTAACAACACCTTGTAGTAGATTTTAATTGCCCATTAGCACTTTAGCAGTACTCCCATATTTTTCATTTTGCGCTAAATTTTAGCAACTAAAAATCCTCATAAAAGAAATAGATATACCAAACAAAGACGAAAAACAGAAATGGAACATATTTCATGCCCATAAATACGTATATTATACTAAGTGACCTTTGTTCAATAGGATTTCTTTGAGCCTCCTCTTCCAGCAGGCTGGAGATGGGCTTCACCATGGAGAATAGAGAAACCACAGTTTGCAGACAAGGAAGGATGGACATATGGTACTGAGTTGCAAGCCATACGATGGCCTCCTACGTCCTCTCAGTCTTCTTCCAAGTCACCACTTGACTTTGCGAGGCGCAGGCGCTGGATTCGTACCCGTGAAAAATTGTCTGACAGCCTTACCAACAGTAATGATAGTGGTGATACAAGGAAAGTTATTGGTGTAATAAATCCACAATCATCCATGTTCTTGCCATGGACAAGCATGATAAAGGGGATGAACTTCTGCTTGCAAATTCGTCCTTTCAGTGAGAAACCCCAAGGGTCATACTCCTGGGGTCAGGCACTGACTCTGGGTCCCACAAACCATCTGGCCAACCAGCAAACTTCTGGCCTTAGGCTGGCCCAGCTTAAGGAGAGTGACATGCTTTTCTATTGCAGTGGTGATTTTGGTGCCAGACAGACCTTCTGGCTTAGTGCTGGTGTTGATGCATCGGCCCTTCAAACTGAGCTTAATGAACCAGTCCCTGACTGGAAAATTTCAGTAAATTCTGTTTTTCGTCTGGAGAACAAGCTACCATATGAGGCTGAGTATGCTATTTGGGAGAAAGCAGGTGATGGTAATTTGGTGGAACGACAGCATAGTATTGTGTCATCTGGTGGATGTGCTTATATTATTCAGCTGATATGCGCAAATCTATCTACCTGACAATGTTTGTTCAAGGCGGCTGGACACTAGAAAAGGTACCCTCTGAAAATGATTTCACTTGCCTTTATTCACCCCACAATGTATGAAATATACTTTTGTTGAGTGTTAAGCTTGTTTTCAAAATGCCCCGGCCAAGCTTTTTAAGCAAGGGTTATTGTATTCCACCTTAGGTTAATTAAGACTAAATACGATAAAAATTTCAGTACTCCCATCTGCTTTCCCATTTTGACATCTATTGTTAAATCTAAAGTTACATGAAAACTACTTTGCTATTATTTATTTGTTCTAGGAGGTGGTGTATATGTGGGACCCACAAGGCATTAATCATGTCTTGTCGTTCTGGATGGTTCAGAAGCAAAGCAAGAGGTTTGAAAATAATTTTTTTATCCTTCTTAGTTTCCAGCTTCAGTTTCCTCCGCCTGTAATAGATGTTATGAATTTTCTTCTGACTTGTTATTTTTTAACTTGGCACACTCTGTCATAGGAGGTTGCGTGTAAGTGTGGAGCGTGACTTTGGTCGATCTGTTACCGCTCCGAAAACTGTTCGCATATTTGTGCCATATTGGATCCAGAATGACTCTCCAATACACCTTTCATACCGAATAGTAGAAGTTGAACCACTAGAAAGCACCGACACTGACTCCCAGTTACTAACACGGGCAGCCAAATCGGCAAAACTGGCACTTAGATACTCTTCAAAGGCACTTGACAGAAGAGGCTCTAGCTCAAGAAGGAATGTTCAGATACTGGAATCAATTGAGGATTCTAATCCTAATTGCATAATGCTATCTCCACAAGACTACTTAAACCGGTCTGTGGTTCTTCCATTTCAGTCTCGTGGCGAGACTTTCGCAACAGCACGTGTGGGCATATCTGTGTCGATCAGCAATTCAACATACTTCAGTCCAGGGATTTCACTTCTGGAGCTAGAGACCAAGGTATGTAATTTGTATTGCTGCTGAATGGTTTGTTTGGTGTCTTTTATTCTTGCTATTAAGAATCAATAGTATTTATTTTGATTGTGGGGTGCAGGAGCGCACTGACATCAAAGCTTTTGGGTCAGATGGTTCGTATTACGGGCTTACTGCACAACTTAAGATGGCTTCTGACAGGACAAAGGTTTGACCTATTTCTTTTTATATTTGTTTCTTATTCTCCAGCTTATTACTGGATTAAATATGGTGTTTATCTGTCCTAACTTAATTTCCTAAAGCACCAACTATAACACATGATTTCAATTCCTGCGCAGGTGGTTCATTTTTTACCACGCGTACTGTTTATTAACAGAATTGGAAGAACTCTTTCTTTGTCCCAGTTTGAGACCTCAAGTGAGTTGCAGTTGCGTCCTACTGATTCTCCCCAACTTTTCAGATGGCAATCTAATGTCCGAAGTGAACTCCTGAAGGTTTGCAAACCCCTTTATCAATATATTGTTTGTTTCTCGAAGGGAAATTACCCTTTGAATCTCAATGTCTTTATTTCTTTTACAATTTTGGGAAAAGAGATATAGTAGTCCTAACATGGGAAATGCTTCCACGATTCCTCATTTTCTTAGTAAAATACCCATTTTGCCCCTCTTTCATCAAATCTTCTTCGCTGATCATAATTGATAAAAACAGGAGTAATGGAATATTTTGAGGTTTTGCAAGGTTATACGGGAATGTTTTATCTTTTTGTTTCTGTTTGTATTAACATTGATGATTGCGGGATGTAAATTTAAATGCAGGTGCGGTTGGATGGATACAAATGGAGTGCACCATTTAGCATTGAGAGTGATGGTGTAATGTGCATTTGCCTGAATAGCCTCACTGGAAATGATCAATTTTTTATCAGAGTACAAGTGAGGATTGGGGCCAAGAGTTCACGCTATGAGGTTGTGTTTCAGCTTGCTTCCTTATCAAGTCCATACAGGTACATATTATCCTCCTATTGTTAAGGGACAAACATAAACTACATAAATTCAAGCTATGTAGTTGGGTTACAGTATTTACTGAACTGGGCTACTGTTGTCATCGGTCCTCACAGAAAGTGATATTTCTTTTCTCCTTCCGCTATTTCCTTTTCATTTTCGAGCTTTTTGCATTTTGTTTATTTTAATTTACGTGTTGGGGGTTCTTTTAGTTGGGTTTGTGTTCATGTTGTCTGCACTTTTACTTCTTTGAAACCTATTGTTCAAATAAATTTGATGTCCAAGAGACCCTTGTAACTTTCTTTTAAATATTTTCATAATTTAACAGGATTGAAAATCGTTCGATCTACTTGCCTCTACGTTTCCGTCAAGTGGACGGCTATGATGATTCCTGGCGCATTCTCCCTCCCAACTCTGCCTCTCTGTTCTTCTGGGAGGATCTCGGCAGAAGCCGCATGCTCGAGTTAATGGTTGATGGCTCTGATACCTCAACCTCTTACAAATACAGCCTAGACGAGGCTTCAGACTGCATTCCCTCTTCATCCAGCAGTGGGCCCAGGAAGCCCCTTCGAGTAACAGTTTTCAAGGAGGGGAAATTGCAGGTAAACCGAGTTACTGACTGGATGCCGGAAACAGGGACCCAGCTGCAGGCGATCGAGAGGGTAACTTCGCCCATCTTTCAACCATCAGAGATTGAGTATGGGCAATCCTCAGTTGGACCAGAAAGTGAGGTCCATATGAGCTTCGAGCTAGCTGAGCTGGGGCTTTCTATTGTTGATCATATGCCCGAGGAGATTCTGTACCTGTCAGTTCAGAAGCTCTTTGTTTCCTACTCGTCTGGCATGGGTTCTGGCATCAGTAGGTAAGTTTCATTCTTTTTATTTTATCTGTTTCTTCTCTGTCTGTTGATGATTGTGCTTAAGTTGAGTGTCATTTGTGAGAACCTTATTGTTGTTTTGCTCATTACTTCTTGTGTTCTGATGTCAGGTTCAAAGCAAGGATGTATTGGCTTCAAGTTGACAACCAACTGCCCTTTAGCCCAATGCCTGTATTGTTTGGTCCCCTGAGAGTGGAGAATCAACCTGACTACCTTATTAAACTCTCCATTACCACTCAAGTCAATAATTCTTTGGATCTGTGTGTCTATCCATACATAGGTTTACAGGTATATTAAATTCATTTTTTGGACTATCATAAACTGAATTTGTCAACGTTAGGAAGACACCTCCATGGACATGTGAACCTATCAAGAGTCTAAAGCTTGAAAGCCAATTGAAATAGAACGAACATTAACATTGTGGAAGCTAACAATCTCTACAAGCTCTTATGTTAATCATCCTTTTTGTGAATTTTGAGGGCATTCGTTGAAAAGTTGGTACGTTTACTGGATTATATTTTTCATTGCTTTTTCACAGGCTCCAGAAAATTCTTCATTCCTGGTGAATATTCATGAACCTATTATATGGCGTTTCCATGATATGATCCAACATGTTAACATCGGCCGCCTATCTAAATCTCAAACTGCAGCTGTTTCTGTGGATCCTATGATAAAAATTGGGTATGTAAGCATACACTTAGTCTATTAATTACGATCAAGATAATTTTGTTTTGATGAGAGAAGTTCCACCTTGCTACAGGCTTCTCAATATATCAGAGATAAAATTTAGGGTGTCTATGGCCATGTCGCCAGCTCAGAGACCAAGAGGGGTTCTCGGATTTTGGGCCTCTCTCATGACAGCATTAGGAAATATGGAGCATATGCCGGTAAGATTTATGACGACTTGTGTAAATTGGAAATTTTCATCGTATTTAAAATTTAGTTGGTCATATTGTTCCAAACCTTGCTACCTTGATGTCCTTTAGGTTCGAATCACTCAGAGATTTAGGGAGAATGTGTTAATGCGTCAGAGTGCACTTACAAGTGCAGCAATTTCGAACATCCAAAAGGATCTCCTTACCCAACCTCTCCAGCTACTTTCTGGTGTGGACATTTTGGGTAATGCGAGCAGTGCGCTTAGCAACATGAGTAAAGGCATTGCCGCTCTATCCATGGACAAGAAGTTCATTCAGAGCCGTCATAAACAGGTTATTTTCTCCCCTTCATCAATATATTAGTTAATTTTTGGGAGTATCTGAGCAAGTATCAATGTGCCTGTTGGTACAAGATCTTCCTGGTGTTGAATTGAACCAATGTAATATAAATCACTTTCTGGTACTTGATCAATTTTAGGTAAATTACAGTGTCTACCTTGACTTTGTGACTCCAATTGGGTTTCAGTTCTAGCCTACCCTAACTTGTTTGGGACTAAAGGCTTGGTTGTTGTTGCTGTACGGTGTCTATAAAGGATTCCTTTTGGTAGTTTATTGACCGAAACTAATGCCATACGCCTTTCAATGTCTGTGGCAGGATAGCAAAGGTGTGGAGGACATAAGCGATGTCATAAGAGAGGGAGGTGGGGCTCTTGCCAAGGGCTTCTTTAGAGGTGTCACAGGAATCCTAACAAAACCCCTCGAAGGTGCCAAAGCAACTGGAGTAGAGGGATTTGTTAGTGGAGTAGGAAAAGGATTGATCGGGGCTGCTGCCCAGCCAGTCAGTGGTGTACTTGACTTCTTTGCTAAGACCACTGAAGGTGCAAATGCGGTGAAAAATAAAATATCTTCTGCTATTAATGCAGAGGAGCAGATATCTCGGAGGCGCCTTCCCCGAGCGATTGGTGGGGACAATTTACTGCGCCCCTATGATGAACATAAGGCTGCTGGCCAGGTAAACTATCTGAGCACCTTATAGGTTAAGGAATAACTTATGTGGTGCATAATTGAGACAAATTATATTTTCTTTATTTTCTATGGTAAAGGCTATCCTGCAATTAGCCGAGTGTGGCACATTTTTGGGCCAAGTTGACCTCTTCAAAGTCCGAGGGAAGTTTGCATTCACGGATGCATATGAAGATCATTATCTACTCCCTAAAGGAAAATTTCTTTTAGTCACTCACCATCGGGTCTTGCTATTACAGGTATGCACTTGAAACTCCCCCTCTGATTGTGATTTGGATGATTTTCCGTTTCCATGTTGCAAAATAATTTAGTTTCCTTTGTCTGGTTTCAGCAACCTACACTGACCCAAAGGAAGTTCAACCCAGCCAAGGATCCATGCGCAGTGCTGTGGGAGGTCCCATGGGATGAACTAGTGACAATGGAGCTTACAAAGGGAAAGAAGGATCCTCCTGGTTCCTTGCCTTCACACCTTATGTTGTACTTGAGAATGAAACCGAATGACAGTAAGGAGGCTTTTCGCACTATCAAGTGCACCCCTGGTTCAGAGCAAGCCACCAATGTTTATGTGTCAATTCAGCAAGCTTTGGATACTTATGGACCTAGTTCTTCCAAGGTTATCTATTAATCCTTTGTTGCCTTGAATTATGGTATCAGTATGTTATGGTACTAGACCTGTCAGCATGGTTATCATTTTCGCTTTATAGTTTCTTGCTTTTTTCGTACATGATTAACCTTGCCCCTGGCTTCAATTAAACATTGTATATGCTAACAAAAATTGAAAGTCTCCTTTTAAGCGTCTCCAAGTGGGCATGGATCAGGTACCACATGTTATGCACCTATAATATCAAGTAAATGCAAGTACATAGAAAGCACATAGATCTTATGAATTGTTAGTAATGTCTTGTATGATATATAATTTACTGGCTGCTTGGTAGAACACTGCAATCCCTCTGCTTGCATAGGAAAAAAACATGGTTATGTGTTTGAGGATGCTTACGTTCAAAATTAATTACATTATTGTAGGACTTGTTGAGAAGGAAGGTGCCCAAACCCTACAATCCGCATAGTGCTAGCACGTCTGAAGTATTCCCAAAAGAGATTTTTGGTAGTTGGGGAAGCAGACAAGATAGTAGCAAGAGCTCAGACCAATTGGATCCGTCTCTTGTCATGGTCCATGGGCAACCTATTCCAGATTAGTGCAGGTGTTTGTGGTTTTGTTGGCTTTAAGTGGATACAAAGTTTTTTAGTGTAGTTACTTGGGCAGAGTAAAATTTTGGGTGTAATAGGTTCATACAGCTGGCAGACTCCTTATGTGAAGGTAAAAATCTTTATTTTGATACACGTATTTTAATGAATGCTTAAATGTTTATTCCAGGCCAAAGTTTTTAAGTTAATAAATTCCAAGAAACTTGTAATATGATACAGTTCCTGGTAAAAACCAGTCAGTACTAGCTAGCCGAGTTAGCAAGCGTCAGAAGAAATCCTTTTCATTTATTAGAGAGATCCTTGAACCAAAATTACATCCAAGTGTTTTGGTATGTTTTAATTGTTGCTTTGCCTTTTAATCATTTCTGACCACATTTCTTTTTCATTTGTGCAGGATTTGGAGCAGCCATGTTTTACTTTCTGAGTTTTGTTATTTTGGTGTTGATAATTGGAAAAGGCATCCACAGTGTGTAGAACAAGTGTTCTGAACTGGTTATCTTTTGCTACTCAGTATACTTGGATGCTTGATATGAGCACATTATATGATGTACATAACTAGGTAATTATAAGGGAGCATTGTAAAATACAGTACATAATAATTATAAATTTTTGCATGAAAAAAACATATTTTTAATGTTCTCTCTGTAATGTCTGTGCTTCCAAGGGCTGTACCAATTCGCCTATATAGAAAGACTCTTACTGACCTTGCCTACTTGCCATCAACACCAACTGAAAGCGCCATGAATATCAATCGTGGCTTCTTTTTGGTGGTGCGGCCTTTGAATATCAATTGGGCTGTACCAATTCGCCTGCGGTAGCTTTTTTTTTTTTTTAAATTAAAAATAATTGTTGAGAACTAGACTTGATGGATCAAAGTTAGAAAACTTGACCTCCATCTTTCTATCTCGAATTTAAAATATATGTTAATCTTATTTGAAATAGAAGAATAGATCTTGGTTATAAAACTCGTAACGTCCAAATATAAACGTAATATATCAACAACAATAACAAAAATGAATTATGTACAAATTTAAAATGATGATGGTTAGCATCCTTCTTATTTTACGATTGAAAAGGCAATGTACCCAGTGCATTGATAAAACGAAACTATTACAATACCTACTTTTAATGTGGTTGGCCCCTTCCCCCACCATGGGTATGATCTTGTGCGATGCCTCTTATAAAAATTAAACAAACCACGTCTACAACGACAAAAGCATTGGCAAATCAAACATATATATCAAATCCAACCACATTCTCACAACAATTTGCAACATGCACTTATTGTCAATAAACCACAAGATTCTGCATGATTTTGCTCAAATTAAAAAGACGATCAGAACCGATCATCATTTATTATTTCAGCCTATGAATGGTTTCCATGTCAGCAGCTTCAGCCAGGGTTGCTTTCTCAAGGTGGTCCCACCATTTCATGAGAAAGTTATCCACCACCAGGCGGAACCAGGGGGACAGCTTGATTCCATCCTCACCGGCATCGGCTTTCTTAATCAGCTCCTGGAGTTGCACCTTGCTAACATACTTCACATCTGCTACTTCGTCTGGGTTTGGAAGCAGCTTCACATCCCGCACAATAAACAGCAGATAATCCACTAGCAACGAAAAAAATAAAAAGAATAAAATAAGGTAAATAGGGAATTTAACCGGTGAAGAGAAAAAAAAAAATGCCCTTACATTCATGCTCTCCCCATTTGCCATCAGATGGTGCCTTGTACAGCATCCGCCCGAGAGGAACAAATTGGTCTATTGGCACGTCTTCAGCTGGTATACCCAACTCATCCAACAACTTCCTCTGCGCTGCATTCTTGACCCCTGAATCAGGAATCATTAATCACCACAAGTTAAAAAAAAAAAAAAGAATATATATCACAATTCTACACTACTAATTGTTCAAAATATATCTCTGCAAGGGCCAAGGGGAACTATTAAAAATGAACAATTTAACCTCCAAAAAGCCTAATTATATAAGAAAAGCTTGGCTACAAGACGCCAAAAACGGAGTACAGAACGAAGCAATAAATTAAAAAGATGCCTAAAGAAAAGCTTTCTGGTGGAGCAGACAATGTTATGCACTAATGATCCAATAAGATTCTCAGCCTGTTTAGAATTATTATTTAATTTGCCATTTTCTTTTTTCCTATCCCAAAATATAATACCCTGAGGTGTTGGAATGGTACAATAGGAACTTTCAAATTGCATAATCAAGGAAGTTACCGAGAAAGTTCTCATCTATGAGCTCAGATTCACGGTAGAGAGGATGGCTGCAGCAAGTGTTTGTCCAAACAAGAGGAAATGTTACCTTTGTTGCTGATCTTTGCTGAAAATAACATTAGGACAATGGCTAATGAATGCTAGAATACTTGAGAAAAGAGAAAAAAAGTTCACTAAAGGATCAGCTTTGACAAACCTGTAGTAGCAGCTCATGTTTTGAGTTGAAAAGAAAGACGCTAAAGGCCCGATGGAGCAGATTCTCAGATTCAATCTTCTCCATCAGATGACCTATCAGTTACAAAGTTATACAACTAGATGTGAGTTATTAGAAAAATAATTTAAACAATCAACAAATTCAGCAAATAATATTAAATGTTTTTCCAGTTATTCAAATAAGAATTAATATACCATAACGTTAAAAAAAAAGAACTAATATACCATAACCTTAAAAAAAAAGAATTAATATACCATTGTAGCATCAAAGGGAGTATATTCACAAACTATCGTAAAGTTCAGATAGTTTCATCTCAAATTACGCCCAAACTCTAAACCTCTAACTTGAATTGAGATAACCAACTAAAACACAAGAGACATTATAAAAACAACTGCATCCTTGTGAGGTGAAAAATGGTACTTACAGTTGTACTTAGATTCATGACCCACAACTTTGTCTTGCTCATCGACCAAAATGCACCTGGATGATCATTGATATGTATTTAGTTGTAAAAACAGTATCCAGAATACTTAAATGACATGAGGCATAACATAGAATTCAAAATTCTGCAAATTAGTCCCATTACTCCATTACCAACTACCAGAAGCTCAAACTTCAAAATTGTTATCAAATTTGTTGCTTCTCTTGGGGTTTGTGGAAAACATAGAAATAATTTTGCTTCAACAAAGTCCCCATAAAAATCTGGTGCTTGGGTAAATTGGATAGTGGAAGTGAAGAAATAGCAAAAAGATGGATGCCAAGGGACTTTGATAAAATCCCCATCAAATCACTAGAGCCTCCTTTAGAATGGAGGATACAAGCTGGCTGTTGATACCTGTGGTACCACCTGCAGTGAGCTGAAACTACCAAAAGGCAAAGAGCATGAAAATTTATCTTTATTTTATGGATATATTGGCAAATGATGTGGTGGTTACAAATGCTTTGTTTGCTGGTTGGGACAAATTTGCTTAATTGCTGAGGTAGGAAGTACCAAGCACTATTAGTGGTACAAAGGGATGTGTTTTTAATGTGTCTGGTCAATGTTGCCAAATGTGGATGAGATTTCGACTTTTTCCTCTTAAAAGGATAGGGACCAGCAAGGTAGCAATGGTAAAGATCAAGATTCTGGGACCAGGGGTGTTAAGCGGGTGTGTGTGTGTGTTATAAATCAGGGACCAGGGGTTTTAAATATTTTATCTGGTGTTTGATCGTTGCTTTAGTTAGATATGATACATGTAATATATAGAATTTGTTTCAAATCAATGAAATAAAGGGTAGTTATTGTTGCCTTTTCTACAAAAAAAAGGTCGTTGCTTCTCATTTTGATTTGTTAAAATATTTTACCAAACTTCTGAACTAAAGCACGTTGTAAAAAAGCTCCTCTATTAAATTTCATATTAATATCACAAATCTGAAAGGGGCTTTAATTATAGGAGAAGACTACTGTAGTGTCTATATCATTTTCCGTAAAAAAAAATCAATAATGGTTAAAAATTGCATTGCGGATTCAGAGTTCAGACACACTAAGAGAAAGAGATAAATTCACTTGGTAATGGAACGTAGTATGATCTGCTAATAAGCTAATTCGAAAACCTGCTCATAAAATTCTTCTTGAGAGCATTTTGTAGGAGAAATGATCGGAGAATTGCAATGCGGAGTTAAAACAAAATCAAGAGAGCGAGAGAGAGAGAGAGAGAGAGAGAGAGAGCCGTACTCATCCTCGAACATGAGGCGCTTCTGGACCTCATCCATGGATGCGTCGGCGTCGACGTCAGCATTGGGTTTCGCCATTGGAGCACCTCAACTGATTTGATTTGTGCTTTATTTAGTTCGCAGGGGATGCGACAAGGAGTCAATGGGCACACACACTGTTTATACAGATTAAAAATCAATCGTCATTGATTAATTTATAAAAATGTGCTAATTAAATAGAGGTCTGCATTTGGACAAGATTTGCCAGCGAAAAGATTCGCGTCTCCTAATGCTGTATTTGGTTAGAGCAGGTTGGGTCGATGGGTTTGGGACCGTCCGATCTGCTTTAAATTCGTGCGCACGAATTTTTAAGCAGACGCGAAAGTTGCTGACGCGATCATAAAGCAGATCGGACGGTCCTCGAACCCATAAAACTCACTTTTAGTTCGATAGGCATCGGACCCAAATTGACCTCGTATTTGGTTAGCATGATGGGTGAATGAAAAGATTCGCGTCTCCTAATGCTGTATTTGGTTAGGATATGATGGGATGAATGCAAAAGATTGATTCGCGTCTCCTACTTGCTCTGGCTGCTTAGTGGTTTGACACTACCCATCAGGGGCTGCCCGAACCCGTGCCCGGGTATACCCGGGTAAACGGGTACACGGGTACGGGTTTCAAACGGGCAGGTCACTTATTTTTGGAGAAAACCCGGGTGTATCCGTACCCGAACCCGAATACCCGTGTACTCGAACCCCCCCCGGGTGTACCCGCACCCGTGTACTGTAGCACTGTACCCGAATCCCTTTTTTCAAATTTTTTTCCCTCCGGTTCTACAGTGACCGGTTCAAATATAAACCTATTTAGATTTGAATTTATATTTAATTTAGATTTATATTTAATTTAGATTTGAATTTAGATTTATATTGTTTTTTTTTTCTTTTGAAATTCGGCAGAGGCACCTGCCTTGTTTTTTTTTTTTATTTGAAATTCGGCAAAGGCTGAAAGCCAGCAGAGGCTTCATGCCTTGTTTTTTTTTCTTTTATTTAATTTAATTTAGATTTAAATTAGATTTGGATTTAATTTAGATTTATATTTAGATTTAGATTTAATTTAGATTTGAATTTATATTTAATTTAGATTTATATTTAATTTAGATTTGAATTTAGATTTGAATTTAGATTTGAATAGGTTTTATTGTTTTAAAGTAATTGATTTAAGATATTTTTTATTTATATTTTATTTAACCTATTAAAAATAAATGAACGTTTAGAAAATATATTATCAATTTAAAATGAACGTTTACAAAATATATTATCAATTTAAAATGTAAACTACAAATTTCGAGATATAAATAAATTATGAAACTATATAATTAGAATGCCGATATTTTTATTAATATCCAAAGTTTAATACAAATTATTAATTATGTTGAATATTAATATCCAAAGTTTATTAATATCTAAAGTTATATTACTTCTTTTGATATATAATTAGCATATTTATACTAAAATACGCTAGATTAATTGAAATTATGTTGAATAACATTATATTATGTTAAATTACGCTAAATTACATTACATTACATTAAAATACGGTAAATTACGTTAAATTACAAATGAATAGAGATGATATTTTTCACTGAAAAGGCAAAAAACGACGGCGAAACTTCAAACGGTCATAAAACGGCGCTCGAGTGTCCGATTTCAGCAAATGACCACTTTTCGGAAAGCTTGCGAAAATGCGCATGCGTCTGTGCCAGCTATGCTGGATTTTGAAATTCAAAATCGCCAAAAAACAAAGGAGAGCCTCAAAACTTGAGTTGAAGTTTCCGATTAAGATTTTCATTTCTATCATTCAATCCAAGTAGCTCAGTAAATTAGTTACATAATGAACTTACAGATTACCAATTTTTACTATTTTTGGAATTTTTTACTATTTTTTATGATTCATGAAAGATGAGCAAAATCAGTCTACTATAGTGTAATTTTGTGTAGTTTAGTATTTTTTTTACCGTATTTCAGCATAATTAGCGAAGTTATTGTAATTTAACGTAATTTAGTATAATTGAACATATTTATTGTAATATAGTGTAATTCAACATAATTTCAAGTATTCTAGCGTATTTTAGTATACATATGCCAATTATACATCAAAAGAAGTAGTATAACAAATAATTTAAACAAAAATTTCAAATTTTCAGAGTTAGGTTTCAAATTTCAAATATTTTCTTCTGCATAGTCTCTCTCAAAAAAAAAATGGAGTAATAATTTTATGTATATATATATACAATATTTGATATTGAACTATTCAGATTTTAAAAGTCGAATTATAAACACGTGACGTAATAATATTCGTACGACACTGTAAAAAAAATAAGAAAAAAAAACAGAAAACAAAACAGAAATTTTTGGCAGAAACAGAAAAAAAAAAAAAAAAATCCGTCTACCCGCCTACCCGTCTACTCGTCTACCCGTCTACCCGAGACGGGCACGGTTTGAAATGGGCAGAGCAGACTTTTTAAAAAAAAAAACCCGTCTACCCGTGCCCGTTGTACCCGAGTACCCGTTGTACCCGTGCCCGTTGTGCCCGCTACCCGTCCCGGGTTTTGCCCTGCCCGGCCCGAGGTACCCGAGAGCAAATGCCTATGGCTGCTGAGCAATTATCTCATCCGATTCTGATCTCAGGGTGACCACGCACCACGCGATCAAGATGAGATCCCGTGTGTCATGTAAAATTTACCATTTATGTAGTGAGTCGTTGACATTACAAATTATTAACTATTTTCACGCTATGATTAAGTTGTCAGCGAATATACATCTCCATGTGATTCACAGAGAATCTGAGTACATGCGCTGCACGCGCATTTTTTTTTATTATTGACCAGAACAAGCATGACAATGGATTTAGGTGAGAGCACATGAGGATACTTATTATGCCGACATTTTTATTAATATCCAAAGTTTAATACAAATTATTAATTATGTCCAGAATCGGACCTGATACGTCCCTTCCCTGGAGGGCCGGGCCGTACTTGGACTCGGTCCAGTAAGGTGCAGGCGCATCCTGTTCCTAGGGAACATGCCGTGCGGGAGTTGGAGACAGAATGTGTAGCTCGTCCCGGTTCAAGCGAAACGGGCCGAGACGGTGGACACGCGGGGTGTCGGAGGGGTATTAACGCTCTAACCCTTTTTAACGCCTCCTCTGGCTATAATAAATGAGATTGATCCCCTTTTCTGTGGGATTCTCTGCCTTAAATAGGGGGCGTCCTACTGTAGCGGGGTCTTGTCAGCATTAATGACGAAGGTCCGTATACTGTTGAGGGCGCCCGCATATTAGGCTGTAGCATTCGCATAATTTGTCTTAGGCCGAACAGCGAGGCCGTGCGTCGGCCTACTCTGACTGTTCGGCACGTTAGGCTTTGAGCCTTGTTTTGTTTGGTCCCGAGCTGGCCCTGGGAGGGGTCCGAATCTCGGCCTGTACTTGGTCTCAGGCTGGCCCCGGGAGGGGGTCCGAGTCCCAGGCTATTTTCTAACCTCGGGCTGGCTCCGGGAGGGGGTCCGAGTCCCGAATTGTCTTTATCCTCGGGCTAGCCCCGGGAGGGGGTCCGAGTCCCGGGTTGTCTTTATCCTCGGGCTGGCCCCGGGAGGGGGTCCAAATCCCAGTTTGTTTTTGGGCCGTGGCCTGTTTTCTGGGGGGGCTTTATTCTGTTTCGTTCTGTTTTGGGCCGGCCCTATGTGTCTTTGCATCTGGAGTGCTTTATTTGGGCCAGGCCTGGGCTTTCTAAGGGCCATTGATGTATGGGCCTATCAGAATCCATTATCGAAAAATACCCAAGCCGGCCAGAAAATGGCCGGCTTACTCCCTCCCTAAGCCGGCCATTTTCTGGCTGGCTTGGTACTTTTTTTTTTTTTTAAACCGCATTATTTGTTTTAGGTGATTTCTATTAGAGTCAAATATTTCATTTCTGAGTTTCGTACAAAATAATAAAGTACACAAAAAATGCAAATAGAGTCCACACAATTTTTACAACATGCATATAAATCACCTATTATTGCTACGTCTAAAAGGTAATCCCCGAAGTAAACCACTTGCGAAAGATGCCCTACGAGATGGTCTAAGAGATGGCTCTGGTTGCTCACTAGATGGGCCGGCCTGGGCTCCAGATGGCGCTGCTTGGCTTGTAGATGGGCCGGCCTGGGCTGCAGATGGCCCTGCTTGGCTTGTAGATGCTCTTGTTGTGCGTCTAGTAGTGGACCTCCTCGGTTGGACAGATGGCTCCCCTTGCACCCCAACCGCCTCTCCTCTTATGTCAACCGCCTCTCCCATTGCTTCGGCATACATAGCAGCTGCATCTAAACGGCTCGTAGCTGTGCTACACCGTGACCCTCCGGACCCACTTCCCGATGCCATTACTCGCTCATTTTCTGCCGCATTTGCTGCGTTTCTTGCCTCTGCATTTGCATGTGTTACTTAGTAAGTTGGTATAAATTGAAAAGAAAAATAATTTTGGATGAATATTACATACCTCTTCGTTGCCTATCGGAAGTGGAACGGCGAGGTTGATGCCCCCTTCGTCTACCTTCCATTTCATCCATCGTCATTACATGACGGATGTGTTTTCGCCTCCCCTTCCTAATCCAACCACTACTCGGAAGGATTTTGTCTCCAGGATTAGGAGGCCAGTCTCCCATATTACCAATTGGATTGAACACATGGTTCCAAGTACTCACAAGATAGGGTTTTTGATACCAGTCTGCAACAAAGTCGTCCTCTTGCCAGTTTCGGTCACGGCAAACAGCTAAGACATGAGCGCACTGATCAGAGTCAAAATAACGATGATTTACGTAGGGTTTTGACTTAGGTTTTACATATTTTCTCACACTTATGTTTGATTTATTAGAGAAAAAGACTACTGTCACCCTTCTTTATGTTTTATTGCATAATACAAGTTTTGGGACTATTTTACATCAAATGGAGCTAGAATCGGGTCAATCGGATCAGCGACGCTCATCGACTAAGTCTCTGTTACGGTCCATATTGGCTAATACGGACCAGGCCTAGCATTGACCAGAAGATAGCGCTGAAAGCATTAAACCCTAACCGTCGAGGTCCTAATACAGACCGTATCACCTGATACGGTCCGTATCCGAAGGCGTCTCTTGGGGAATAACTGCCGACAGCTGTTTCCAGATTGATTTCTTAACCTCCAATCAACCTCTACACGTCCCTACACTCCTATATAAGGCCCCTGGGCAGAAGAATACTTCATCTTTGTAATTAGGGTTAGATTTGATTAAAGAGAGAAGAGAGGAGTGCTTGTAACCATGCCGTTCCGCGGCTAAGTTCTTTTTCTTAGGGCTAGGCAGTAAACCTTGTTACTCTTGATGTTTTGATATATATATTTCTGTTGATTATGGTTTCTTGTTGTTGTATCTAAATGCTTTTGTGATTTATTATCTCTTCACCTAATTTCAATGATCTAGTTTGAGACCATTAGGGTAGTGACAGTGCTTTAATGGCAAGAGAAACTATTTGGATGAGTTAGCCTCGTTGAGATCTATTAGGTTTATGTGAAGAAAACCTTAGCGGGGAAACCATAAACCAGACCAACAAAACGCGTACCAAATTCCATCATTTGCGTAAAGTAAATCGCAGTGATCTGTGTAGTAATTTGGAGTATTTAGAGACCCGGCAGTTGCGTAAGGTAAATCGCATTGTCCTGTGTAGAGTCTCGATGAAAGATCTGTCATCCTCGCGTAACATAAATCGCAGTGACCTGTGTAGTTATCTTTCATAAAACAACAACAGGAAATCAGACGCAATAGGAATAAATTGTCAAGGCGGATTGAGTGGCAACGGTGTGCCGAAACCCTAGGAATTCTCATCTCTATCTTTATTTTAATTACTTTTAATTGCTTCCTAATTTACATTGATCAACAAACATCTCTCAATTTATAGATTTCATCTAGCCTTTCGAAAGATTGTGATTCGATCGCTCAAAGCACTGAACCAATATTCCCTGTGGATCGACCTCGAATATACTACTCGATAAGGATTGTGCGCTTGCAGTCCGAACCGATAGCATTTCCGAGTTTATAAATATTAAAAGAAACATTACTCTCTTTTGAGTGATCAAGCTTTTTGGCGCCGTTGCCGGGGAATAACGGTTCATTGTGCAAGGCCTCGCGAGACGTCCTTGCTTTGACCATTGAATCCAATTAACTAGAAACGCCTAGATTTCTTTTTATTTTCTGCATTTTTATTTTTCTTTAATTCTCAATTTCGTTTTTATTTTATTTTTCTTTTTATTTACAGTTTTTAGTTTAATTTTCAGATTTTCTTTTCTTTTTAGACACTGCACACTGGCCGAATCATCCGTACGAAGATCCGAGAGGATTGCTAGTAGGAGAGGACAATTTGCTTCCACATCACCGATAAGAACCAATCATAGTTCTTCATCAAGTAATTCTGAAAGCGAAGAAGACTCAGATTCGATCAACATGGATATCCCACTGTTCGCTGTAGATTGAATGAACAAAGTTTCACCACAGCCTAAGCTGTGGAGTTTAAACCCTATTCAATCTCTTGGACGAAGGTTGCAAGTGCACAACCCTGTCTTTGTAGATAGAACGGGTGTCGATCCTCAGGGACGGACTATTTACTGAATTTTAACTAATCCTAGCTAGGTACTAGAAGTTGAATGATTGGGTTTTGTTTAACTAATCCTAAGTTTTATGAACAAGTGAACAAATGAGACAAAAGAATGTATGAACAATTTCAATTATCAATGTATGAACAAGTATGAAAGAATCAACTAAATGTTTGTATTTTGTACTATGGTATAAAGGGGCGTTTCAAGGGTTTCAGATTTTATCTTCAACTTTGCTGCTCAAGACCTGTCACGCGACCCGCATGCTCTCGCATGCGACCCGCTTGGCCTTAAGCGCCCTGGACCTGGCACGCGACCCGCAAGCTGTGGCTTGCGACCCTCGTGATGCGACCCGCGTGATATGTCACGCGACCCGTATGGCCCTTGAGCTGAGTCTGCACATGTCGGAAACTTGTTGTTTTAAGTCGTGTAAGGCTAGACTGACCGTACCTAGTGTCACTGAACCTCAACTTTCGTGTGTTGGCTTAGCAGACCTGGTTTGGAATTGCAATTTCACCTTCTCAGGTCTAATCAAGCTGTTTGATCTAAACCTAAGTTCTCAATTCTGTTTACTAAAGGTATCTACAAGCTGAAGTAGAAACTTTTACCTTTCGGCTACTCATTGATCTACAAGCTGAATAGAAACTTTCACCTTTCGGCTACTCATTGACCTCACCTTTCGGTTCTCAGACCTACCTCAGGTACTTAACCTAATTTGCAAGAAATATCAAGCCTTTGGTACAAGAAGAAATGCCAAAGGCATTCAACAGTAAGCAATCAAGAATCAAACAATTCAGATCAAGCAATCTCAAATAATACTAGAATCAAAGAAACACGAAATATCAATAAGAATCAATCCATATGCATCATCAAATAAAGTATCAGACTACAAATCCAAACCCTCGAAACTACAAGTCTACTCAGACATGAATAAAATCAAAGTAAAAGAAAGGGAGAGGATGCAAATCATAGTGAGAGAAGGAGGAGGGAAGAGGATCGAGGCTTCTGGAATCTTCTTCTCCAAGTCGTGGCTCCAGATCAGCTCCAGATCGCCTCTCCCCTTCCCTGGCGCCAATCTCTCGCTTCAAAACCGATCAGATCCCCTTTTTCGTGAAAGTGTCGGGGGTCCCTTTTCTCAATTCGCGTCAGGCCTTATATAGGCATCTTAACGGGCTTTAATCAGGCCCTGGCGCAATCAACTCGACGCGGGTCGCGTGCCACCTCATGCGGGTCGCATCGAGTGGAAGTGAGCAGTGAGGTTTGGCTCAGATTGTAGATCTTCTCGCAAGCTTTCCGAAAAGTGGTCATACGCTCAAAACGGAGTTACGAGTCAAAAGTTATGACTGTTTTAAGTTCGGTGCTGAAATTTCAGGATCTGATGCGACCTGCGTGAGATCTGACGCGGGTCGCGTGGGGGAAGTCAGAACTCTGCCTGCTTTGCCTGTTTTTGCCTATTTCCTGCAAATCAACCACAAAACTGCAGCAGTACCATATTCTATTGATTTTCAATGTAAACTATGCAATTTAGTGGTCGAAAACATAAGGTCTGGTCTGAAAATAGGTCGAAATAATAGATGAAATATAGACATATCACCCACCGATTAACAATGGAAGACAGAATGGTGATAATGAAGTTCACGATGCAGCAAGACCCAAACTTCTACGAGACTATTGCGTACCGCGCGCGAATGATCCTAATTCTAGTATAAACCCGCCAACTGTTACGAACCATAATTTTGAGATCAAACCTGCTCTCATAAATATGGTTTCGCAACAGCAATTTGAAGGATTTCCACATGAAGATCCACATCTTCATTTGTCAATCTTCCTAGGGATATGCGAGACGATAAAGATCAACGGAGTTACTGATGAAGCAATCAGGCTAAGGCTATTTCAATTTTCATTAAAAGATAAAGCAAGAGCATGGTTGTTTTCCTTACCGGCCAATTCCATTCAAACTTGGGACCAATTGTTTAATGTGTTCATTGCAAAATATTTTCCACCATCCAAAACTTCAAGGTTTAGAAATCTATTTACTAATTTTGAACAAAGGGATGGTGAAACATTGTGTGAGGCATGGAATAGATATAAGGATATGTTAAGGCGTTGTCCACATCATGGTCTAGAAAGATGGCTGATTGTCCAAACTTTTTATAATGGTCTAAACCCTACCGATAGGTTGTCTATTGATGCTTCTGCAGGAGGAGCAATCATGAACAAGGAACCTGACGAGGCTTACAACCTAATTGAAGAGATTGCAATCAACCAACACTACTGGATCCCTGAGCGAAAGAAGCCAAGTCCAACACCTGGCATACACCGAGTAGATGATATCTCCATGCTGAGCGCAAAGATTGATGCTTTGCAAATGGCACTCAACAAGCAAACCAAGCAGCGAACGGTAGCAGCAGTCAATGCCGCAACAGCATGTGGCTATTGTGGAGGAGCGCATGAGATGACCGAATGTATGAATGTGACGGAAACTGAGGAAGAAATAGAGCAAGCAAACGCAATCGACAACAGCTTTCGACCTCAGCCCGCCTACAATACATACCATCCGAACAACCGAAACCATCCAAATCTCTCATATGCAAACAATCAAAGGCCTGCTGCACCCCAACAGAACTATCAACCACAACCCAATTATCAACCAAGATACAACAATCCTCAACCGAATTACCAACCAAGGCAATACAATCAACCACAGCAACCAGACATCACATCATTAATGGAGAGATTCCTAGAGAAGCAAGAGAAGGCTAACGCCGAAATCGCACAAAAGATCGAATCCTTAACAAACCGCAACAAAGACTTAGAAGACAATGTCTCTAAGATGGCAAGAGAACTCTCAAGTATCGCACGTGGAAAAGGCAAATTTCCGGGCCAACCGGAAGAAAATCCAAGAGAGACTTGCAAGAGCATAACATTAAGGAGCGGTACAGCTTACAAGGGACCTCCCATGCCCGATCAAACTTCTGATGAGATGCATGCAGAGTCATCACATTCCGAAGAGTACGAGCCGCAACAACCGAAGCCGCCCGTATTCGAACTGCACACAGACCTTACTAAGGAGCAGAATGACACCGTAGGTGGAGACGAGCGACAACCCGAACCTGAATACGTTTCACCACCACCCTACAAGCCACCTCTGCCATTCCCTCCAAGGCCGACCAAGCACAAGTTGGAGCCACAATTCGCGAGATTCATGGAGACACTCAAGCAACTACAAATCACAATCCCCTTCACTGAGGCAATCGCAAACATACCTTCGTATGCTAAATTTCTGAAGGAGATTCTTTCAAACCGCAGTAGACTCCAAGAATTCTTGACAATCCCGCTCAATCTGGAATGTAGTGCGCTCGTGCAGAGCAAATTACCGGCAAAGTTGAAAGATCCGGGAAGCTTTTCGATACCGTGCACAATTGGTACAACAGACTTTAAAAAAGCTTTATGTGATCTAGGGGCGAGTGTAAGTTTGATGCCAAAGACGGTATTTGAGAAATTGAATTGTGGAGATCTATCATCAACTCGAATGGCATTACAACTGGCTGATCGGTCAATTCGATATCCTGAAGGAGTATTGCTAGATGTACCGATCAAAGTTGGAGACCTTTGGATACCTGGAGATTTTGTTGTAGTAGACATGGAAGAAGATGAACACATTCCAATCATCCTTGGAAGGCCATTCCTCGCCACATGTGGAGCAACGATTGATGTTAAGAATGGGAGAATTTCATTAAATGTCGGAAAGGACAAAGTTACTTACGACATAAACAGAGCTTTAAAATACCCTTCTGACATCGATCGTGTCTTTAACTTGGGCATCACTGATGAATTTGAACAGGAAGAGTATCCATTTGATGAATTTGGAGAGTTCATGGGTATAGAGGATCTGGATAGCCTTCTTGGAAGGGAAGATGATGAAGTACAACCTGAACAAGATGTCACCAATGGACCTGACGAGGTTTATAATGAAACTTGCGCAAGTTGCATTACTGTCACGGAAAAAGAAGAAGTAATTCCCATGACCTTAGTCCTACAACCCGTATCTCCCAATACGGTTAGTAGCGAAGAGAAAAAGAAAGAAAAGGCAACCTCTCCCTCACAACTCGAGCTTAAACCTCTTCCACCCAACCTGCGATATGAATTTCTAGGCCCAAACCGAACCTATCCGGTAATTGTCGGCTCTCAGCTTGACAAGACCCAAATAAGCAAACTCGTCAATACACTCAGGAAACACAAGAAAGCCATTGGCTACACGATCGATGACATCAAAGGCCTCAGTCCTACCATTTGCATGCACCGAATTCTGCTAGAGGAAGATCACAAACCTTCACGAGAACCACAAAGAAGGCTCAATCCAAACTTGAAGGAAGTGGTCAAGAAAGAAGTCCTGAAGTTGCTAGATGCAGGCATCATTTACCCCATCTCTGACAGCAACTGGGTGAGCCCCGTCCAGGTCGTTCCGAAGAAGGGAGGCACCACAGTTGTGAAAGGATATAACGACGAAATGCTCCAAACAAGAGTTGTTACAGGATGGCGAATGTGCATTGATTATCGGCGGCTAAACATGGCAACAAGAAAAGATCACTACCCTCTTCCGTTTATCGATCAACTGTTGGAACGATTAGCAAAGCATTCATACTTCTGTTACCTTGATGGATACTTCGGCTTCTTCCAAATTCCGATTCATCCTCAAGATCAAGAAAAAACCACATTCACATGCCCCTATGGAACTTTCGCTTACCGTCGCATGCCCTTCGGGTTATGCAACGCCCCAGCGACCTTCCAAAGAGCCATGGTGTCCATCTTTTCAGATTATGTTGAAGAAATAATGGAAGTATTCATGGATGATTTTTCAGTTTATGGGGATACCTTCGACTCATGTTTAAGGAACTTGTCTAAAGTCCTAAAAAGATGTGAAGAAGTGAACCTCGTATTAAACTGGGAAAAATGTCATTTTATGGTACATGAGGGAGTAGTGCTTGGCCACACCATTTCCTCTAAGGGATTGGAGGTTGACAAAGCAAAAGTCGAGGTAATTGAAAAATTAACTCAACCAACATGTGTTCGTGACATTCGCAGTTTTCTTGGTCATGCAGGTTTTTATCGAAGATTTATCAAGGACTTCTCAAAAATTGCAAAGCCACTCTCAAATTTGACCATGAAGGATGCCGAGTTCATCTTCGATGAGAAATGTATCGAAGCATTCAACACACTCAGGAATGCTTTGATTTCAGCCCCAATTCTCCAACCACCTGACTGGGACCACCCTTTTGAAATCATGTGCAATGCAAGTGATTATGCAGTGGGAGCAGTCCTGGGACAGCGGAAGGATAAAAAGCCCTATGCAATCTATTACGCGAACAAAGTTCTAAATGAAGCTCAATGCAATTACACAACAATTGAGAAAGAACTACTCGCCGTAATCTTTGCAATTAACAAATTTCGATCTTACCTTGTAGGTTCAAAAGTCATCATTTATACAGATCATGCAGCAATCAAGTACCTCATCAACAAGAAGGACGCAAAACCTAGACTCATCCGATGAGTACTTCTCCTACAAGAGTTTGATATCGAAATTAGGGATAAGAAGGGCATAGAGAATTCGGTAGCCGACCACCTGTCAAGACTGAGACAACCAAGCAGTGATGATCAACCAATCGATGATTCTTTTGCTGATGAACGCCTCTACTCTGTAGAGATAAGCAGACGGCCATGGTACGCAGATCTGGCCAACTACATTGCATGTGGGGTCATCCCGCCTAACATGACATTTCAGCAAAAGAAGAGATTTTTGGCAAATGCAAAGCATTTCTACTGGGATGACCCTTACCTCTTCCGCCTTTGTGTAGACGGAATACACAGAAGATGTGTCACACACGAAGAATCGAAAAGCATCATCCATGACTGCCACTCCTCACCGTATGGTGGCCATGCATCTTTCCGAAAGACAGCATTGAAAATTCTTCAAGCAGGTTTTTATTGGCCTGACATCTTCAGGGACGTCAGGGATTATGTCTCCCGCTGTGACGCATGTCAACGAACGGAAAATATATCTAAACGCGATGAGATGCCGCAAAATTCAATCCTGGAAGTGGAGATTTTCGATGTCTGGGGAATTGATTTTATGGGACCATTTCCAAGCTCAGGTAACAACAAGTATATCCTCGTAGCAGTCGACTATGTCTCAAAATGGGTGGAAGCAATTCCAACACCCTCAGCAGATGCAAATGTAGTCAAGCGATTGTTCCAGAAGATTATATTTCCAAGGTTTGGCATCCCTCGAGTAGTGATAAGCGATGGAGGATCGCATTTCATTAACAATCAATTCAATAATCTTCTGAAGAAATATGGCGTCACACACAAGGTGGCAACTCCTTACCATCCACAAACCAGTGGGCAAGTAGAAATTTCAAACAGAGAAATCAAGAACATCTTGCAAAAGACGGTGTCTTGGTCCAGAAAGAACTGGGCACTCAAACTAGACGAAGCACTTTGGGCCTACAGAACCTCGTTCAAAACTCCAATCGGAATGACACCCTACAAGCTAATCTACGGAAAGGCTTGTCATCTGCCGGTAGAATTAGAACACAAGGCATATTGGGCAATAAAAACGTTCAATTATGACCTTAGGGATGCAGGCAAAAAGAGGCTACTAGATCTGAATGCATTAGATGAACTGAGACTCCATGCATACGACAATGCAAAGATGTATAAAGAAAGGGCGAAATTCTACCACGACAAAAAGATAAGAAAAAGGGAGTTCAAGGAAGGCGACACGGTGCTTCTCTTCAATTCACGACTCAAGCTCTTCCCCGGAAAATTGAGATCCAGATGGACGGGACCATACAAAGTCACTTACGTGTACCCTTATGGAACAGTACAAATCTGGAGTCAAGAAACCGGGTATTTCAAGGTGAACGGCCAGAGGTTGAAGCACTACATCGCAGGAACAAATGACGAGCATAAAGACACATATTCCTTCGGGAATCAGCCAAACGAAGGATGAGATCAAAAAGTCAAGCTAAAGACTTTAAACAAGCGCTTCTTGGGAGGCAACCCAAGGCCACTTTTGTTTTCTTTTCCGTATAAAAAAAATTCAAAAATCAGAAAAAAAATATATTTCATTTGATCCTAAACTATTGTACTAATCACAGGGTTACTATTCTTACCTACAGGAGGAAATGCTGGAAGGATTTAATCGACAAAATTCGAAGCCCGTCACGAAAAATTACTTTCTGTTACGGATTGTATCAGTCCAATACGGAGTAGTTCTCCAATACGGGCTTATTTGGGACTTGGCGCAGAAAAAGAAAGGTTCACCACAAAACCGATCTCAGCAAATTGCAAGCAACATTGTTATGGCAAATTGCAAGCAACAGTGGTCTCAGCAAGCTGTATGAAATCTCCCAACTCCCAAATTGTCGGGCTATTGCCAGCTCACGGCCCCTCCACAGTCGGTTGTATTTAGGTGTCACATTGTTATACACAGACAAAACAATGTCTGCCACCGTCTGGATGCTCATACACGGGTCCTTTTTAATGGCGTTCTCAATGACATCGGCAATGAGTGATGCCGTCAGACATTCGTGGTCGTCCCTCGTACTCTCAGTCCTACATGTGTGAGGCCTGTCTTGCTTAGTTATAACCCATGCGTCTCCACATCCCGTCGGCTTTGCCCTAAGCTCGTAACGGTAATTCTTGTCCTTGCACAACATAGTAACCCGATCCCTGTCACTTTTCTAAGATCTGAACTCCTGATTCTTAGTTATATGGTGCTCTCTGATCTTCTTCATTAGGTCTTCTTTGCTTTTAAAATATTGGTTTGCAGTCAGCTCACCTTTGTACTCAATCCGTTGCCCATAATAACCAATATCTGCTTCTCTAAACTCAGAAACATCATTGAGGTCTGGGAACGGGTGCGTATCAGTCCGTCCACTAAGCGGCCCCCCCCTCATCAGTACGACTCATGTGCCTTTCAGCTGTTTCAACCGGCCCGTCTTCATCGCAACCTTCCATGTGATCTGAATCCCCCCACATTTCTCTCTCAAATTCATCCCCACTCCTCAGATCGTCCTCTGGTATTTCATTCATATCTTCAAAGTCTGGGCAGCTTGCATCGTCTACTGGTGCAGGTCTGGGGTAAGGTGATACTGGAGGTAACGGTAAAGGAGCCACATTTACGGATCTAGATGGGGTTGAACTGAGTGTCTTGGTCTGCCTCGATTGTGTCTAGGTGTGGGATGCAACTGAGTGCCTTCGTTGAGGTGCTGGTGGAGTGACGTAGTTGTAGGGTTCTGGGTCAGGTTCGTTGAGGGGTAAGATGGAGTCACGTCTGTAGGTTTCTGGTTGTGGGTATAATGTGGTGCCGCTGATCCGAGCCCGAACTTCCAACCCCGGGCTCTACCGGAACTCTTCTAGCAAATATTTCTATTAGAAAATTCCCTTCGGACCTCAAATAACCAAACAGGCCTCTCCACGTATTCTCATCTACCAGTTTCGCAACAATCCATTTTCCGTTGGAGTGATGGCAATATCGGGTTGCCAATTCTAGGTCCCACCTTTCTGGGTTGTAACCGGTGTGTGTGGTAAACTATGGATTTCATGTCCAAAAGTGAGATGTCATCTGGAATCATTAATGAATGAGCTGCATCTTTGTTGTAATATGCCCCTTGTGCACTATTAAGCATCTTCCCACTATAGTGTAATGAAATAAAGGTCATGGTAAACAAACTACATTTTAGAAAATGGTAAACAATTGTCAGGTTACTAATGGTAAACATTTGTCAGGTAACTAAATAGTAAATAATTGACTGGTTACTACTTCTTTTTTGGTTTAGGGTTTAGGTTATAGGGTATAGGGTATAGGGTATAGGGTATATGGTCTAGGGTTTAGGGTTTAGGGTTTAGGTTTAGGGTTAGGGTTATAGGGTTATAGGGTTATAGGGTTATGGGTCAGGGGTTAGGGTTTAGGGTTTAGGGTTATAGGGTTAGGGTTTAGGGTTTAGGGTTATAGGGTTATAGGGTTATAGGGTTTAGGGTTTAGGGTTATAGGGTTATGGGGTTATGGGTTTAGGGTTTAGGGTTTAGGGTTATAGGGTTATAGGGTTTAGGGTTTAGGGTTATGGGTTTAGGGTTTAGGGTTGTAGGGTTATAGGGGTTTATTATTATATTTTTTAATAATATAATTAATTATTCTATAAAATAAAACTTAATAATAAAAAAATAATAATAATAATAAAAAAAAAAAAATTTACCTCAACAGTGATTAGCGAGCTGCCTCGGGCTGTGTGCCTTCATCTGAAGGGAGGGGTTCTTTATATAGAATTTTGCGGTTTAAAAAAAAAAAAAAAAAAGGTACCAAGCCGGCCAAAAAATGGCCGGCTTAGAGAGGGAGTAAGCCGACTATTTTCTAGCCGGCTTGGATATTTTTCGATAATGAGTCCGTTTCTGGGCATAATTAATAATTTGTATTAAACTTTGGATATTAATAAAAATGTCGGCTTATTATAAGTTATTACTCTGATTATATTTATTACTTATTTTAATGGAGGAATTTCATGTATCCCCTCAAAAACTTCAATATTACGTATTACCCCCTCTAAACTTTGAAATTATATATTTCCCCTTCTAAACTTCTCTAACTCACAAATTTATCCATTTAATCAATAAAATAGAGTAGAACATAAAAATCACGAGCGGTGAAAATTGAAGAAAATTCATATTATTTTTTTTTCTTTTTCGAATAGAAAATTAATTAATCAAGTTTGTGTCAATTTTCTTCAAATGAAGCACGCATAATAATTTATGATGTTCAATTTGTTCACCAAGGTCAAAGAGCATTTATATCTTGTTTGGACATTAGCAAAAAAAAAAAAATTCAAAAACTAATTTTGTTTGTTGAATACATAATAAAAAGATAAAATTTGTGGAAGTTGCTTGATTAAACTTTACAAAGTTTATATTTCACTACTCCTTAAATTTAAGTGTAACGGAAAAAAACAACTCATTTTAAATATAGAAAAAAGCATAGCATCTTTCCTTTTTCTTTTACTTTTCTTTTTTAGTAAGAAAAATTTAATGAATTACATCTTTATATTCATTGCATGGTACTTTTTAGGAAACCAAATTTTATCTCTTAAAACCAAATTTTGTGACTCTATAAAACCATCGGCTGTGTATTCTCCTGATAAATAAGAGAGAAAAAAAAAAATAAGAAACATGGTGTTGAATTTTCTCTACATAATTTTGAAGCACTTTGTGTTCTTCATATTTCTAATGCATGCGGAGATCAACGGCGCGCCGATTGAAGCAGAAGTGAAGCAATTTCCTGGTTTTCATGGCGACCTTCTTTCCAAACATTACGCTGGGTAAGATTAAATATTTGCAAAATTGTATCAAAATAAAAATTGTTTCTAGAACAATCAATTAGTGTGATTGCAAAGGTTGTTAGGAAAAGAAAATTCCTCTCCACTATATTTCACCTTTGTGAACTTGAATTCTGATCTCTAAAGTAACTCAAAGTTTAAGATTGGATCGGACCGTCCGATACGGAATATTAAAGGACTCCGTAAATTATAATTCGAGCCGGATTGATCCGGATTCTGATCAGACGGTCCAGATCCAAACTCAAAATTTGAGTTACTGTATATATCGGACCCGCCGGACTTAGGGTTACGCTTGCTATGTTCATGCGGCACGTGCTCAGATTAGAGAAACCTTGATAAAATTCATCGGTTAGCACATTCGGCCCAAAGGCCTTATTATTTTGACAAGGCCTGTAATTGCATTTTTTTTTTTTACTTTTCTCGAAAAATGGGTGTTTCAGAAGGGCAAAAGAGACTGATATTTTTATTGATAGCAAAAAAAAAAAAATAAGACAATAAAGAAATACCTAGAGGTGCTATCGGGTCAGGTAGGATCCGGATACTATGATATTTAGATCCGTATCCTAAAAGTGTTCGGGTCCGAATTTAGATTCATATACTTATTAGTTTCAAATCGGGTCGGGTCCGGATCCGGATACTTATCTATCCGTAGATATTTTGGGTCCAATCTTTCGGTTCTGAATAGATAAAAACTCATAACTTGTTTGTGGATTATCGGATCCAGTCCAGATCCGGAGCGGGTCTGGTTCCATATTGGGTACATGATAAATACCACTGTTTCAAACAGATTTTGAAAAATAACATGGCCGCTGAAACTGAATTATTCAGCGGTCATTTATGTCAATTGGGCCGCTGAATAATTTAGCGGTCAGGGTTTCTATAAAAAAAGAGTGGTACACCTGTGGAATTTGTCTAAAATCATTTTTTCCAAATCCATTGGAAACGATGGTATTCCTGTAATTTCCTTTTTTTTTTTTTTTTTTGCTATGGATAAAAGGGTACATCAACATGAAATGATAACAAACAATTAACATATATGTTATGACTTTTGACAAACAAAAAAGGAATACATTTAATTTAAGGGGATTTTTTGTATTAATGGGAGACAATTGCTTTAATTATTTTATATTATTTTTTGTTATAGCTAGTTGGTTGGGTCAATATATCTTCACTTAATATTTGAAAAATTAAGAACTAGTTTATAAATATTATTAGTAACCATTAACTTAAATGTTTTGGTTCATTTTATGCAGGTACATAACAGTAGGTACTGAATTGAATAAGCGGCACCTTCATTACCATTTTGTTGCTTCAGAGAGAAACCCTATCCAAGATCCTGTTACTTTTTTTATAAATGGAGGCCCTGGATGCAGTGCATATGCTGCAATAGTTCATAATATTGGTTAGTTATTATCTACTTATTAACATATTAGAACAGGCATGTAACATGTTAGATAGGCATCATTTTCACAGGCAATAATGTTTAACTTTTGTTTTTAAACATATACTGTTATGCATTTTTCCTCATAATCAATGAATTCAAGATTGGTACAATAAGTTATCATGCATAACCTATCTTTGAAATTGACAATGAAAGCTGCAACATATATATATATATATATATATATATATATATATATATATATAGAGAGAGAGAGAGAGAGAGAGAGAGAGATAGGCTATGGTGAGTTGTGAAGTAAAACGTTGTTTTACTTCACGCCATATTTTCATTTTGAAAATTCAAACAACCGATCCGAACCTTTCAACATTTTCTAAATATTGAAATGTGCTTGGAGACTAAATTTTACATTTTTGGGAATTTTTTTACTATTTATTAAGTCACTTTGAAATCGCCGATCCACTGTGAACAGTAAAAACAGTAAAAATTTCTGGACCACCGGATCAACAATTTTCAAAGTGGCTTAATAAATAGTAAAAAATTTCCAAAAAATGTAAAATTTAGTCTCCAAGCACATTTCAATATAGAGAACATGTTGAGCTGTTCGATCAGTTGTTTGGATTTTCAAAATAAAAATATGAGCGTGAAGTAAAAATGACCTCTTACTTCACAACTCACCATAGCCCAGCTCTCTCTCTCTCTCTCTATATATATAACTGATCTTGTTCTAAACCATGTGGATAAAAGAAATGCATTAATTTAACTAACACAAGTTCCAATTTAGGTCCATTCAAGATAGATGAAACTGTTTTTCGGGTCAAGGATCCGATAAGGGTTAAGCGACATCCATACTCATGGAGTAAGGTAATTTAACTATCTAACAATCCATATCACAATATAATACCTCTAAAAGACTTAATTTATTGGCATTTAGAGCCAAATTATAATTTTTTTTTTTAATTATGGTTTATAAACAAAATTATTTTACTTGGCAGGTTTCTAGTTTACTTTTTGTGGATTCTCCAGTGGGAGCAGGGTATTCCTATGCTGAAAATGAAGAAGATTATGTGTCAGATGATTCTATTACAGTTGCAGATTTGTATGCTTTTCTAAACAAGGTTTGAAATTTAAACTGGTATTAGAATATTAATTGGAGTGGCCAATTTTTTTTTTTTTCTAATAAAATATATTTGTCATTTTTTAATTGGCAATTCGGATGAACCTTAATTAGTATATGGTAGAATATTTGTTTGAGAAACAAATTAAATTAAGAGGAGTTAATTATCTGGAAAATATTTTAATGTCAAGTATATATAATAACAACACAATATATCCTACAAATTAAATGATTGCAGAAGAAAATTGCAGGAAATTCAATTAGCATATGTGATTGAAATACTGGTTTGTTTGAAAATATTGAAGTTATAATTTTTGAATTTTTAGTGGTTCTCCGAGTATTCAGAGTTCATTTCAAATCCTTTCTACATAGCTGGAAGTTCTTATAGTGGAGTGCATGTACCACTACTCGCACAAGAGATAGTCAACGGTATATATATATACACACACACTGTCTGATTTTACTTTCCAATTATTTCTTTTGATACTTTGTTTTCTTGCATGGGTGAAAGATTTTCTAAATTGTATTGTTTCAGGGAATGAAGGAAACTATGGAGCTTACATAAACTTAAAGGTTAGATCCATCTTCTTTTTTTATTAGGGGTCAATTGACTTCCATTTATTTAAAAAAATATATATATTTGTGTCTTATTTTCTATGAGAACGGAGTAGGTCCGATGGGCATCGGACCTACTTTTAGGTTCAACGAGCATGATGACCGTCCGCTCTAATTTAAGATTTGTGCGCGCGAAAATTGAAACTAACACGCACGAAGTTTAAAGCGTTCTGCACGAATCTTAAAGCAAATCGACGGTGATTAAACCCATCGAACCAAAGTAGGTCTGGATCTCATCGGACCTACTCTCAAGTGATTTTTTATATAGTATAGAGTAAAATGCTATGAGTATTGTAAAATTGATCCTCATTTACAGTATGAAAATTTTATATAATTTATTCCTATTGACATCTGACCTCCATAGCTTGAAAGTCTGACTTCGCCCTTGCAACTAGGTGAATGTTTTATTTGAAGATCACAGAAGCTCATCTCACACCAGCTTGCCAATGATCTTTAATTTATTAATCTCAAGCTACTAAATCATTTGACCTAATCAAATTAAGTCACCCTATCACATTTTTCGCTGATATTACTATTTGCATGGTTGGTTTAGAGGTGAGAACTCTGTTTAGTCTTTAATCAGTAATTAGACTCTGATTTTTATTTTCATTTCTTTTCTGATAGGGATACTCTCTAGGCAATGGAGCAATTGATATCCATTTCGAGAACAATTATGTTGTGCCATTTGCATACAGAATGGGATTCATATCAGATGAACAGTACAATGTACTCTCAGACTTTTAATTAATTAATTATATTCTCATGGATGCCTTGAACAGGAGAAACTCAACATTAATTGTTTCTAAATCACTGTATGTAGGATTTGGCTACATCCTGTGGCAGCTTATATTGGAATAATGAACACCCAGATTGCAAAAGGAATATGGAAATTTTTCGCGGTGTAAGTAGTTGCGCGTGTATATATATATAGAGAAAGTGGCTAATATCAAAACGTTTGCATCAAGGTCCTTGTGCAACCAAGTCGTTTTCGGATTTTCAAAGTGTAAACAGTCGATCTAAACCGTTAGATGTTCAATCTATATTAAATGTGCTTGGAGACCAAATTTTATATTTTTTGGAATTTTTTTACTATTTATTAAGCCACTTTGAAAATTGTTGATCCGGGTGAACAGTAAAAACAGTGCAACCAAATTCTGGACCATGTGATCAGCAATTTACAAAGTGGCTTAATAAATAGTAAACAAATTCCAAAAAATATAAAATTTGGTCTCCAAGTAGATTTTAATATAGAGATCACATCTAACGGTTTAGATCGACCGTTTGGACTTTGACAATCCAAAAACCACTTGGTTGCATGAGGACCTTGGTGCAAACGTTTTGATATTAGCCCCTCTCTCTCTATATATATATGTATGGAGTAGAACTAGGGTGCTCCTAAGCTCACCAAGCCCTTCCCTGAGCGCGACTCTAAAACCTATCAAATTGACTTCAAACGACATTTCCAAACCGTTAGATGTTCAATCTATATTAAAATGTGCTTGGAGACCAAATTTTACATTTTTTGGAATTTTTTTACTATTTATTAAGATGGTTTGAAAATCGCTGTTTTTATTAAAATTATGTACCATTGGAAAACAGCGATTTTCAAACCATCTTAATAAATAGTAAAAAAATTCAAAAAAATATAAAATTTGGTCTCCAAGCACATTTTAATATAGATTGAACATCTAACGGTTTGAAAATGTCGTTTGAAGTCAATTCAATAGGTTTTAGAGTCGCGCTCACGAAGGGCTTGGTGAGCTTAGGAGCACCCTAGTTCTACTCTATATGTATGTATGTACGTGCAAAAATATGATAGAAACTAAAACTGAGCTTCAAAAATTGTAGTCTATTTCTACTAGTTTTGGAATATTAAAAGGTCTAATTAAATATAATCTCTAATTTCTTTCAAACTGTGTCTCTCTGTAAATGCAGTTCATTAAAGGAATTTACGAATATCATGTACTCTGTTTGCCATGTCATTTTAAAATGGGGCTTTCAATGGAAGAAGCTCAATACGACTCAATGGATAGTATCCAGAGCCTTCATGGAGAATCAGAGTATGACATGTACTGTCATGTAAGTTCCTTTCCCAGTTGCATTAATTACAGATTATCATTCCAAGATACCAAATTAATTATGCTAAAACAATTTATTGTATACAAGTGGGATCTCAAATGAATTGTCACGACGTGGAGATAGCGGAAAATGGTATTAAATTTGTCATTTCAGAATTGTGTTGGCGGAAATTTAAAAAGGAAATATTTTTTTCTCTCATTTCACATTTCCGAATAGTAGTTATTTCAACATTTACAAGGAATAGAGAATAACAGCTATTATAGCTATTCTTAATAGCAAAAATATTGTTTGGGTGCACATTGTTATTCCGAATAGCTTTTATTATAAAATAGCCTATATTCTTGCTATTCTTGTGTCATCCAAACATAGCCCAAAGGTTTTAAATTTGAGCTAACGTTTCATGTCATGTGCTTCATATATAATGTCCCTTGAGAAAAAAAAATTATGTATATAATTGCTATTGCAGGACTATGAAATAAATCCACGTAGGCTTTTTGATACAAGAACAGCACGGGAATTGTTACATGCAATGCCGGTTTGTATTTTTTTCAGACAAAATTTGGATTATTTTGAATGTTTTCTGCTTATTATTTAGCTCTAAAGAAGAATTTCAATAGGAGTAGAACTAAAGTGTTATTAAATTCATCAAGCTTCTTTGTGAATTCAACTCTAAAATTAGAACTATTGAAATTCATCTACCTTACAAGAGATGTGTCTACATGTGAAAATTTTAAACTTTCGAATTAATTTAGTATACGGTCAAGCGATCAAAATTAGAAGGTTTATAAATTAATTTTAATACATTTATTTTTTGAACGTTTTTTGACTACTTGACTCTATACAAAATAATTTCTAAATTTAAAATTTTTGCATGTAGACGCATCACTCGTAAGGTAGAAGGGTTTCAACGATTCAGATTCGTCGTTTGAAGCCAATCCGATATGTTTTAGAGTTGAGTTCACAAAAGAACTTGAATTTAAATAGGGTTTTGCCAGAGATTTTTATTTTTATGAAGAGCAAAAAAAAGTCTATTTTAATTATGAGTTCTAATTATGTTTTTTTAAACAAAATTTTGTAGGAAGAAATAACTGGACCATTTGAGCGATGCTCCAAGAGAATCAAATATAGCAGAAACATTTTCAATTTAACCCCTTACCATCTCAATCTCACATCAAAAGGATACAGGACCTTCTTCTACAAGTAATTAATTATACAACTTTCAACATTTTCTTAGTTGAGTTATCTGCTTTTCTTGATTCAAGACACTTGAAATTAATTAGTTGATCTTTCTTTCTTTCTGTTAAGACACTTGAAACTGGTACACACCAAAAAATGATATACTTAATATTACATATTAAGTACAAATATGTAATATTTATACAAACTAAATGGCATATTACACAAACTTGGCTCTGATACCAAATTGGATTTTAAACCTTAGCTTTATTGATTAATGACTTGAGCTTATATAGAGCCTTACAACGCACTCTTACAAATAACACTCTAGACTATTCCATAATAGTCTATTTACCCGTAGGCCCCTAGAAAACCCGAAAACTTGAAACATATTATCTCTCTTTATTTTTGAAATATTTTTTTTGAATGAAATTTTTTTTTTTATCATTTGCTTATTCTAACTCTAAATATTAATATGGAGCTTTGTTTTGTTGGAAGCTAAAGAGTAATCTTAATTTTGCCCAAAAGGTATATATGGTACTTTCTGAAAAGCTACAATAAGTAAACTAAATGGCATAAATTATATGTATTGGTGAGAAAATAATGAAAATTAATTGTCTTAAACTCTTAATTAATGCAGCGGAGATCATGACATGAGGATGCCATATATAGCCACGCTTGACTGGATCAAATCATTGAATTACACTGAAATTGAAAAATGGCATCCATGGTTTGTGGGAGATCAAATAGCTGGGTACTGCCCTTGCCCTTCTGTAATTCAATCTACATTTTTCTTTTGTTACTTTTCCTACAAGGACAAAATACCATAACCATATTGCCACTATTGTCAGATATGCTGTACGGTTCACAAACAACCTTCTATTTGCTACATTACGGGTAAGATGTTATTTTATAATTTAAAAAAAAAAAAATATATATATATATATATATATATGCATAATTTCAAGTATAGGTTTTTACAGAAAGGTATTGTTAATTTATAGGGAGGTGGTCATACACCTTTTGAGTCCATGCCTCGTGAAACATTAGAAGCGTACCAACGGTGGATTGATGGTGCAGATTCGCTATGAGAATTTTTTTATAATATCTAGATGTGTAATCAGGAATTTGGTCCGATGAACATGAAGTGGAATTTCTGAAAATAATTATTGAAAGAATGCATAATCCCTTGAATTATATATGAAATTATGAAGAAAGAAATGGGCCATATTATAAACGGAGATGATTTGATTCTGTTAGAAATTTAATTCTCATCCATTCCACGTTGAAACGGCAACCGAGAGCCCAAGAAAGAGAGGAATGGGTCCGACTTGGAAGATCCGATTCCATCCTTTTTCTCAACCACTTGAGAGTAGGTCCGATGGACATCGGACCTACTTTGGTTCGATGGATTTAATCACCGTCGATTTTCTTTAAGATTCGTCCAGAATGCTTCAAAATTCGTGCGCATCTATTTCAATTTTCGTGCGCACGATCTTAAATTAGATCGAACGGTCATCATGCTCGTTGAACCAAAAATAGGTCCGATGGGCATCGGACCTACTGTTCTTTCATCCCCTGGTGAATTTTGTATTTAGATGATGGACCATCCGATTAGAATCGGTTCAATTCGATCCGAGGAGGGCTCTTCAATATGCGTCCGGATTCTGATCGGACGGTCCGGATCTAAACTGAGAAATATTTTATTACCGATATGAATTCGTCCAACGCTACTTTATTAATTCACTCCAGTCTACTTTATGAATTCCGCCGGACCTTTTTCCCACTTCCTCGCGGCGTCTCTATCTCTCTCGCTATCAGATGGCGGCGCAAGTAATTAGAACGGATGGTGCCTCGTCGGATTGGATCCATGGAGAGATAGAGAGGTTAAAGTTGGAGAAGGAGCTGTTGGAGAACCGAATCAACGCGCTTGAGTCGCAACTTCACAGTAGCACCTCTTCTTCTCCAGTTGCCAAAATCGAGGAAAATTCCAGTTGTTCTATCACTGATGGTTCAACATTTTGTGTGAATGGTTCCTCAGCTAACGGATTGAGCGCTGAGATGATTTACCGGTATAGCCGCCAACTCCTCCTCCCCGATTTTGGAGTAGAAGGTTACTTCTCGTCTTTTCATCCCCTAATTTTCTGTTTTTTTTTTTCACAAATGGAATGTACTGGAAAAGAAGAAAAGACATTATTAGTAATATAATATTGTAATAGACCTTCGCCTGCCATTCCTCTAAAAATAGTTCCATTTATGTATTTTCTTTTTTATATTAATATTATTGACTGGTAATTAGTCATAATTCCAATTTTAGCCCGATATATTTTTATGTGAAGTCATTGCATTACAGAATACCAGTATACCATCAAGGTAATGTACCTACTGTTATTGTCATTTATTTATCCATGTACTGCTGGATTCTTTAAATTTTGCATACAATTCTTCTCAAAAATAGAGAAAAACATAATGATCAATTTTAAGTTCTCTTAATCCCATGTCTGCAACCAAAGTTAAATTAAGTCAAGAATATGCTGCTACATATCCATACTAGCCAGAATATATCAGTAATGTGGATGTGCAAGACGTGAGACCTACCAGGACCATATAGGCAGGGGCGGAATTAGAAAAAAATCTTGATTGGGGGGGGGGGGGGGGTGGGGGGGCTGCTGAAATTTAAAATGTACAATGTGGTGGGTGGGATTTGAACCCAAGTCACCTCAACCACAAAATAGAGCTCCAACCACTAGACTACAAGTAAACATTTGATATTCTACGAGGGGGGCTAGACTATATAAAAAATTCTAAAAAAGATAAATTCAATTAAATTTCAATATACATAATTAAAATTTTAAAATTATAGGGGTGGCTTAACCACCCTAACAATGAGCCTAGATCCGCCCCTGCATAAAGGTATCTGCACATGCATTGTAATGATTGGATTCACAAATTCTACGTACTGAAGCAAGTTCTAACTTTTCACTTTACTTTTTTAAGGGACCTTCATTTATTCCTCTTTAGATTGAGAATGATACTTTATATATCTACTAATAGGACAACGCAAGCTCTCTCAATCGAGGGTCTTGGTAATTGGTGCAGGTGGCCTCGGATCTCCTGTTGCCATGTATCTTGCATCATGTGGGGTTGGTATGATTTTTTTTTTTTCCTTTGCTATTATATTTGATCTGCCACTTGAAGCTGTTTAACTCTGTTCTAGCTACAAAATGTAACTTAATACTACTACACAGGGGAAACATTGTAAGAGAGCAGCTTTCTGCTCCCCTCCTTCATATTAAAATATGCTCAAACTAGCCTTGTTTGTTAACATCTGTCTTTATTAATGGGAAGAGCGATAAACATTGTCCTTATTTTTATTTGTTTTGTGATATTATCCATGTTTAAAGAGGCATAAACGACATTGGTTGTTTTGCATGCACATGCATGTTGTTTTTGGTGTTCTTTGTGATATGAATGAAAGTACCCCTCCTTTTATAAATCATTTTCTTTTAATTGTTCTGTATACATCTTTTCTTGTAGCTTAAATAATATAAGTCTCCTTTCTCTTTATTTTGTCAATATTATTCCCTTGTTGATGTCTCCTTCATCTTGAGAGTTCATGATAGGTACAGCATTAATTGCAACCAATGAACATGTAGATCATTTTTATTATATCTAATTTTGTGTTTCTTTTGTTTTTTATAGGTTGCATAGGTATTGTTGATGGTGATACTGTTGAGCTCAATAACCTACATCGTCAGGTTTTCCTTTTCGAATCTCATGCTAATAATTTTTCTTAGTCGACTTCTTTCTTCACAATGCTACATCTGGTTGTATCCCAGTTTTCTGCTGTTCTGGAACCCTACAGAGACTGACAGAATAATTATTGTTTATCCAAAGACAGAAAATAGGTGGAATTTTTTAGAAATATCTGTTGCAATGATAAACTTTTCAGCATATGTAAGCCCCCTTCGATCAACTTTTCTACTTATAGAACTAACGTGGAGTCCAAAAGTACTAAGTTTTCTATTGATTTACAGATTTGTACTAGCCTGCAATACTTTGGATCTGTGGTCATGAATCATTAGTTAACCAAACCTAAAAATTTAGCAGTATGTCAACTTTTAATCTGTTTATATATTAATTTTTTGGCCACTAGATATCAGCCATTAATAAGCTTAGCTAAACATTCTGCCTCCTTTTGTTTTGTTAACTAAACATATATCCAAACCGTGTGGTTTTTAATTAAAATTTTGGTTTCATGAATCTTTTTTTAGATTATCCATACCGAAGCATATGTTGGCAAACCAAAAGTTCAGTCGGCTGCTGCTGCTTGTCGTGCGTATGTACTTACCCTATTCCTCTTGGTTTCCATTTTTTATTTAGTAAATTGATTTGTAGTACATTGACATTTTGACTCTCTTACACAGGATTAACTCTTCTGTCAAGGTAGTAGAGCACCAGGGGTTATTGCATCCATCAAATGCTCTCAAAATTGTGAATCAGTATCCTTTCAAAGTTTTAGTTTTCTTTCTTTCTTTCTATAGATGAACATGCTTATACATTTTTCCAAGACTAAATTGAATGATCAAAGATATGATGTTGTTGTGGATGCAACTGACAATCTCCCAAGCCGATACATGATAAGTGACTGTTGTGTTGTGCTTCAAAAGGTACTAGTGTTTCTAGGTTGCGAATGAATTTATGATCATTTTTTCAGCATGCCTTTTTCTTTCTTTTTTTGTTCTTTCATGTCCATTTATTAGAAGCATCTAAAGCTGATTTCCCTACTTGCCAAAAGTATATATTGTAATCACTGCACTTCAAAAGAATTAACATCTTACTTTTCTTTTAGCCTCTTGTGTCTGGTGCTGCTCTAGGCTTGGAAGGACAGGTGGGCGCTTTTGTCTTTTGTTAATAAATATATTAATGCCACTTAAACATATTTATATTCTTTATTCTTCAACTTGGTGTTTAAATGATATGACATGGATATGCAGTTGACGGTTTATAATCACAAGGGAAGCCCATGCTACAGGTGTCTTTTCCCGACCCCACCACCATCTGCTGCTTGTCAGAGGTGCTCTGATAGTGGAGTCCTTGGTGTTGGTATGCCACTAATGCTTTGTTTAACTCAGTCTTCTACGAAGGCCATAAAAAAGATTCTTTTTCTTGTCTTTAAAGTAGAACTGGTTCCTTTCACATTAGAAGTAAAGAGAATCATATTCAAGTACAAGCAGGTCAAACACTGTATAAATAGGGATGTGGTTCCACACCTAATAGGATTGCTGTAGCAAAAGGGAAGAAAAAAGGACTGGAATGAAAATTATAACAAGTTTTGACCAGTTTCTGTCCTCACATTGTGTTTGGGGCTTGGTAAAACCTAACACTAAAAACAGTTACAATTCTTTTTCTGAGCAAAAGTGGTACAATCATACCCCACCCCCCCCCCCCCCCCCCCCCCCCCAAACACACACACAACACAATCTGCTAAGATACACAGAACCACAAAAGCAAAACAAACTAGAGCTGCAAACTGGTAAGAGCAGAAAAGGAACCCGAAACTCCCTTATAGAAAAGATATGTCCTGTTTATACACACCAGATACCTGATATTGCAATTTCTAAATCAATTTAAATAATGCTACTGCTAATCTTATGAAGATTTGTTGGTCTTTTATACTATTATTAGTTGCTCAATCGCAGTACAACACATTTTTCATGGTACAGTGCCTGGAGTGATAGGTTGCATGCAAGCTCTAGAGGCAATAAAAATAGCTGCTGATGTCGGTGAACCCCTTTCTGGGAGAATGCTTCTCTTTGATGCTCTCTCTGCTCGTATCAGGATTGTACGTCAGTGCACTGTTGATTACTTTTTAGTTTCTACATTTGACTCATTGCCATCTTAATATATTTGTAGCGATTTTTTATTACTTCATTCATTTGACATATGTGCTTGGCTTGGTATGTTTGAAGGCTGCCCATTGTAATCAAGAAATTACCATACATGATTTGTATTGAGGCCATTGTTGAGACTATTCTGATCGTGTGGAATGGTATTTATACCAGTTTTTATGCCAGATGACAACTGCTATGATCTTTGCATATTTGAGGCTACTGAGGCTTAGGCTTATCTACATTTATGTCAAGCTAAATACAAATTTAAATTTTGATCACTTAAAACACAATTTTTTCAATTACCAGAACTGAACCCATTCAATTATGTAATCCTTGGTTAAGTAACAGCACAAAATTGTATAAATCTATCATAGTTGCATTTTATGCACTTATAGTTGAGGCTTCAGAGCATTGCTTGTTGTCACCTGCAGGTAAAACTTCGGGGAAGGTCATCTGCATGCACTATATGTGGGGAAAATTCATCTTTCACCAAAGAGGAGTTTGAAAGATTTGATTATGAGAACTTCACTCAGTCTCCAATGTCAGATCGGGTAATCCCCTTGGCCTATTTGATCCGTAAATGCTATATTTTAAAGACTCGAGTATAATATCTCCTTAATAACTTCTGAAACAGAAAAGTTCTAGTTAAGCTGGGTGAAGTGTCTTTGTTTATCTTTGCATTACTAAATTTGGAATTAAAAGAGTTTATATATGAAATATTATTTGACCTATCTTAAAGCCTTAGTTTACTGAAGTTTCCAAACTAATCATATTCCTAATCCTATGACCAAATCTACTTCTTAGAAACGTCTCTTCCTTTTTTTTTTGCAGACTCGTCCTAAGTTAAGTTTACTTCCTGAAAGTGCTCGAATCACAATTAAAGAATACAAAGAAGTGCTCGACAAGAGCGAGCGGCACATGCTACTGGATGTGAGGCCCGTGCACCAATTCAAGATAACTTCACTCCCTAATTCGGTGAACATCCCCCTCTCCGATTTGGAAAAGGAGCTACCAAAACTTGGCTCGATGTTGAATGACTCTTCTTTGTACGTGATTTGCCGAAGAGGAAACACCTCACAGACAGCAGTGCAGCTTCTGCACCAAAAGGGTTTCTTCTCAGCCAAGGATATAATCGGGGGATTGGAGTCTTGGGCACAGGAGATCGATCCCAAATTCCCCATTTATTAATCATTTTAAACAGGGAACAATTACCACAATGTTTTATGCCACAGGAGCCCAGTTACCTCAGTGTACTAGTACCACAGAGCTATATTGTATCCTAGTGTATTCTTGCTGGAATATAGTAGTACATGCATTGTAATAATTTTCTTGTCAAGCAAAACATTACTATGTTGTCAGGAAGACTTCAATAATATAAGCAATTTTGTGGTTGTGTTATTACCTGTTGAGAACAATTTTTTTTTTTTTCTGAAACGAGAAACTATTTAGCATAGCTTATTATTTCTTAATGATAATTATTTTTTCTTTTTGCGGGTACAGGAAGGGCTTAGGCCCACTTTTTTCATCTTTAAACTGCCTCAACCACAGTTTGGTTTTGAGCCGGATCTACTAGATGGGAGGCTGTGTTTATGACTAACAATTCTTCGCGTGATTTTATAGTCCTTGTCTCTCTTCTGTCAAGGCCTAGTGGTTCTCGAATGAGCTTGTTTCATAGTCCTTTTACTGTCTTTTTTTATTTTTTTGTACTTTTTGTTAAGCATAACCCCGTCAAACAAAGGTACTTATACTGGTAAATTGGAAATGAAAGTATGACCGACGTTTTAAGGCATAATAAGATGAAGGCTTTTGAATTGACCTCTTTAAATACTGATACCCACACAAACTTTTTATTTTAAATGAATAATTCTTGAGAATTAACAAATGAGTTACATCTTGTCCACTCATTTTTCTACCTTGGGTATGATCATTACGTTAAGCTTTTTTCCTTGTTAGTGTTAATGATCGAATTTAAATAACCTCTCAGAGGGAAATAACAAGGGTAAAGAGAGCATTTCATGTTTAAGTCTGCTCATCAATGGATGTGCATCATGCATATCATGTGGATTTTACAAAATATCAAGAAGTTGAATGCCTCGGCTACAAATGACAGTTATAGCAAACAAGAAGCAACTAGAAAATATCAAATTAAAGAGTCCTTTTTGAGACAATAATTTGCATGAGATATTATCATGTTAATTTCATAATTAACTTGTCCCTTCTTGACAATTTTTTTGACCTCACTACTGTCTGTCACAGTGTCGCCTCTCCATCTATTTGCATCTCACTTGGTGTGTCAAAACTGTGTCATGTCTTGTTTCGGCGTATCGTGTTTAGACGTGTTCGGAATACATGTTGTGTCTCGTCTTGTTGCATAGTATTGGAGATGAACACATTACGTTTATCGGCACGGTTAAGTAAGACGTGTTTCGATGTCCTTTTTTTTTAATTTTGCTTATTTATTAGTTTAAATCCATCTGTTGGCTCAAGATCAACGACTGAGATTTAACACGAGAAAACACACTGCTTCCCACTATATTTGTCTTCGGAAATCTTCTAATCACCGGATGCCACGTGGCAGTCTCTGATTGGGAGCGTGTCGGAGATTCAGGTTAAGATTTTCAGTTGGTTGTTGTTGCAGAATAGAATCCTCACGCAAGAGGTGCTGGCCAATTAGCAGAGCATTAGAGAGATATGGCCCGATCACAGGAGAACCTTACACAACGAATACAAGCAGCTTTGGGACACGGCTTGAGCTGCGGGTGCGTGGGCAATCTGGCGTGGGAGAAACAGAAGGACATTCTTCGGCATTAACAGACCGATGAAACTATTGTTAAAAGGTACAGTCAATGAATCCCTCCTATGTTTTAACAATAGTTTCATCGGTCTGTGGGCATCGTAAGCCCTCTTCTTCCCTTTAAAGGGCCCAACCCAAAGCCCATAGAATAGAAATTGAATCCAATGCTTCCCCTCATCGGAGCACACCATTCGCCTCCTCCTACGCTTCCACTCAAGCATTGCCCCCAAATCCTCACTTCGCTGTAGAGTACCTCGTCCAATCCTGTGGTCTTTCCCTGGACGAGGAGCTCAAAGCTTCCAAATATATCCAGCGCCTCAAGTCCTAGGTACCATTTCCGAGCTTCGGCAGCCCTAATCTGTTTCAGTTCAATTTTGTGTCAAAGATTGACTTCTAGATAGGGGTCCTTGGCGGTAGAGAATCTTTATGTGGTACTCAAAACGTGGGAGGGTGTGCTTATCAGTAGCAGCTTCGAAAAGGTTATCTTGCCCAGGTTGTCTTACCTTAAACAGCAATGTGGTTTATCTCATCATCAAGTTTTCCGGCTGATTAAGTCAAATCTTAGATTGATCTCTGCTAGACCTCATGTTTTCAAAACAGTAGTCGAGAGGGTTGAGGAACTTGTTGCTCGTTCATCGGGAAATTTTATGAGGAGATAAACCACATTGCTGTTTAAGGAACAGGCAAGTGAAAGCCAAGTGATGACAAGTTTGTGGAGAAGTTACTTTGTTCTGCCATATGAACATGTTATTCCTGATCACCACTAAGTATATGCTGACAGTTCTGCTGGGAAAATGGTGGGGTGTTGAATAGTTTTAAGAGTATCTCAAGTTGACTTTCATGCGGGCTTACATACTGCATTTTAGATTTCACCGGGTTAGATTTTCTGATTTCCTTTTCTATTCTTTTTATTTAATCGTCACTTTGTAATGATTAGTAAAATGGTTATCAACCATTGATTTTGTTTAGATTTAGTGCTTAAATTTCATCTATACTATACTTATCTTCATTAGTCACAACTCCCATCTCTCGACTGAAACTTAATCGTCATCTTTTCTCATTCATGTTGTGCTTTTATGAATGTCAAACTGTTGAGTATTGCGGTTTCTTGGATGGTTTACCTAAAAGACTCGTGTATAACGAAAACATTCTAAATTTCCTATGCAATAATAACCAAGCATTACCAATATTAGAGCAAATACTGATTAGAAAATTTGATCTTTATAAATTACCTCAGAGGGTGTTCGGCATGGGTTCCTTAAGGGGGAAGGATTAAAATTTAATCCTCACTAAGGAGCACTTGTTCGTTTGGTACTAAGATTAAGAACAAAGACTTAACATGAGTAAAATATTGATTGTAGCGTATAAAGACCTAAATACCCTTGCATATATATTCTTCTTCAATACTCTTGCACATTGATAAGTCTTGGCACTCATATACTAACTTATTTCTGAGTTATCTCAGACCGCATCAGAACAGGAAAGCTTTCTGAGTTCTCTTCTTAGAAAACTAAAATATATACTAAAACACCAATCAGTAGTAATAACTCAATTCCATTTGATTCAAAGTATGGTACCGACTGGTACAAGTATAATAGATTTCTCTGTCAATTTTCATTGAATATTGCACATTGCACCCAATTGATAGTAGCAAATCATTTTCCATAAAAACATATTAATAGCAGCAACAGTAATAAGACTAATATAGTGATAGCAGCAAATTTTACAATTTTACCTTGTAAACATTAATAATTGCACACATATCATTTTCCATACAAATAGGTTAAATATATAGTGATCCAAGTTTGATCATTCAGTTACTATACCAAAATCATGACATAAATTGTAATAAATTACGTCATATAAACAAAAGTCGGAATATCATAATCCGAATACCAACCTACTTGACAAAAGTATGACATAACCCAAATCTAACAACGATATTTAGACTAGTTAGGAGTTGAGGAGTTGAGGGGTAGCTGACTAGATCGAAACAATCCAATGGCGCGATCGATAAACATCATTAAGCGTTCATGATCATTATATTTCATAAAACACCTTCTTACCCAAGAGTTTCCCAAAATCATCTCCATATCAATATGAATTGCTGCTGGTAATGCCAAGGACTGCAGCTTGTTAAGAACTTGATCATGTACACAGTTTGCTTGACCCAACTGAGCAATTAGCTCGGTTTGTTGTTGCTGCTGGCGGAGGAATCTTTCAGCAAATTCATCCATACGGTTAACACTTTTTTTCGAATTGGTACGACGTGAGGAGTGATCAGCTGAGCTCTTTTGCGATTCAGCGAAGAAGGTACATGAGTTGGCTCAGAATTTGGCACATTTGTAGTCGGATTGACCGACTCCTGAATTAGATTAATACCATCTGTTGTCACCTCAAATTCAGGATTGCTGAAATCATCAAGTTCTTGTTGGGCTGTGGCATTGTCATCATCAGAACTAGAAACTTCACCGAATGTGCGGGGAATTGAACAATTTGGAGCAGTGGTTATATTTGATGAACCTGAGGCTATACTCTTTCCATAAAGAGTCTGTACTCGATTGTACCATAGGAAAGTCTTGTTAACATACTTCTTATATCGATTAGGGTCCTTCTGCAAAATAAATACAATTATCTGTTAGGTTTAAAAATAGTAATTTTAATACTTAAAATTTTAATAAAATTGTGACACCCTCTAATACCTCCTTGAGATCTGTCCAAGCATCTTCAGGAACATCCGGTACGTGTGCATCTTCATTCCAACTACATCCACTACGATTCGCCATGTATCGAAAAAAACTGAAGTCACATTTTAGGTTCTTCCAGCGCTGCTTCAAACTCGGTAAAGCACGCTTCTGTGTGCTTTTCTTAGTGAACTCACAATAAATGTAACTCCATTCTTGGTCATTGTACCCACCATCACCATTTGGATCTTGCCTTCTGCTTTGAACCTCGTCTAATAAATCCAAGAGCATGTTGGTCTCTCGATCAGACCAGTTTGCATCTCTCTCTCGACGGGCAGTGTTTGCATCATTTCCGTTAGCTCAGCTCTTACTTTTCTTGCCTCTAATTGCACAAAGTTTGTTCCACTACATGATCCATACTACATTTGCAACAAAAATAGGTGAAAAGAGAAATAGTGAATTCACAACTATGCAACAACTATATATAACCAATGAATTCGAGCAAGCTCAGAGTATTAAATGTAATTTACATAAAGATATATATAACCAGTGAATTCCCTCTTTCTTTTTATCTTATTTTTCTTATCCAACCACTAAAAAAAACCTGAATATAAAGGTAATTTACACAAAGATGGGACAAATTTATCCAAATAACATTCTAGAGACAAAAGGGCATTAATTCCAAAGATCATTCCTCTTCATTTAGAAAACAGGCTATTCTTGTAAATACCAAAACTATGGGTGCATTCAGTACGAAAATGCTTTTGCCAACAGCACTAAACTGTCTAGTTGGAATTCTTATCCTCTTCACATGGAAGATTTCCAATATAGATAGAATGGATGACACTCCATTGAAATTCGTGTTTCATCAAGTTTCATGCCATGATAAACACCCCTAAAAATCCTATCAGTGGGTGGGGGTGGGGGGATGCAATTGCAAACTCATTTATCTCAGTATAAAAATCCCACTTAGTTCTTGTTGGTCTTGTACCAGAACGAGAAGTTTTAAAATAGGGAAAATATTTCTATATTTATGTGTTGCATAAACAGGAATGGGGCAAAAGAAGAAGGCATAGTATAGACCGAGCACAGTAAAGATAATAGTAAGCTCAGAGTATTAAAACCAAAAGCTAAGAAAGTAATTTCAATTTTTTCCTACATAGAACTCTCGAAGGAGCTCAGCCACATATAAACAGTAATCGAGAATCAGCTAGCCTTACCTGAAATTGCTCCAAATTTCAGTGAAGATGGAATGGCTATGAAGGAGCGGCTAGGGGTTTGTGTGCCTCTGCGTTCCCAACTTCGTCAACAAATCGACCGTTCAAATCACTCGAGCAAGCACGGAGTAAAGAAGAGGTGAAGCCTAGGGCTGGATTGACAAAATTAGATGGATAATTTTGTAGCCAAAGAACGACGAGAAATAAAGGGAAATGAGAGACCAATTCAGAGAGGAGGAAGCGAAAGAGAAGTACCATGTGACAGCTTAAGAAGAGATTTTACGGGACTTGAGAAGAGAGAATCCAAGAAGGGTGTCTATGGAAAGAGCATTTCAGTGCGAATCTCGTAGTGCTGTGATCAGAGTCAAAATAATGATAATTTACGTAGGGTTTTGGCTTAGATTTTGCATATTTTCTCACACTTATGTTTAATTAATTAGAGAAAAAGGCTACTGTCACCCTTCTTTATATTTTATTGCAGAAAACAAGTTTTGGGACTATTTTACACCAAATGGAGCTAGAATCGGGTCAATCGGATCAGCGACACTCATCGACTAAGTCTCTGTTACGGTCCGTATTGCCTAATACGGACCAGTCCTAGCACAGACCAGGAGATAGCGCTGGAAGCATTAAACCCTAACCGTCAAGGACCTAATACGGACCGTATCACCTGATACGGCCCGTATCCGAAGGCATCTCTTGGGGAATAACTGCCGACAGCTGTTTCCAGATCAGTTTCTTAGCCCCTACTCAACCTCTACACGTCCTTCCACTCCTATATAAGGCCCCTGGGCGGAAGGAATAGTCATCTTTGTAATTAGGGTTATATTTGATTAAAGAGAGAAGAGATGAGTGCTTGTAACAATGCCGTTTCGCGGCTAAGTTCATTTTCTTAGGGCTAGGCAGTAAACCTTGTTACTCTTGATGTTTCGATACATATATTTCTGTTGATTATGATTTCTTGTTGTTGAAACAAAATACTTTTGTGATTTACTATCTCTTCATCTAACTTCAATGATCTAGTTTGAGTCCGTTAGGGTAGTGACAGTACTTTAATGGTAAGAGAAACTATTTGTATGAATTTAGCCTCGTTGAGATTTATTAGGTTTATGTGAAGAAAACCTTAGCGGGGAAACCATAAACCAGACCAACAAAACGAGTACCAAATTCTATCACATGCGTAAAGAAATTCGCAATGATCTATGTAGTAATTTGGGATATTTGAGAGATCAGACATTTGCGTAAGGAAAATCGCAGTGTCCTATGTAGAATCTCGGTGAAAGATATGTTATTCTTGCGTAACATAAATCGCAATGACCTATGTGGTGTCTTTCATTAAACAACAACAGAAAATCAGACGCAACAGGAATATATTGTCAAAGCGGATTGAGTAGCAATGGTAAACCCTAGAAATTCTCATCTCTATCTTTATTTTAATTACTTTTAATTGCTTCCTAATTTACATTGATCACAACAACATCTCTCAATTTTCAGATTTCGTCTAGCCTTTCGAAAGATTGTGATTCGATCCCTCAAAGCATTGAACCAATATTCCCTGTGGATCGACCTCAAATATACTGCTCGATAGGATTGTGCGATTGCAGTCCGAACCGATAGCATTTCCAAGTTTATAAATATTAAAAGAAACATTGCTCTCTTTTGAGTGATCAAACTTTTTGGCGCCGTTGCCGGGGAATAACGGTTCATTGTGCAAGGCCTCGCAAGACGTCCTTGCTTTGACCATTGAATCCAATTAATTAGAAATGCCTAGATTTCTTTTTATTTTCTGCATTTTTATTTTTATTTTATTTTTAATTTCGTTTTTCATTTTATTTTCTTTTATTTTTCAGTTTTTAGTTTAATTTTCAGATTTTCTTTTCTTTGTAGGACACTGCACGCTGGCCGAATCATCCGTACGAAGATCCGTGAGGATTGCTAGTAGGAGAGGACAATTCGCTTCCACATCACCGATAAGAACCAATCATAGTTCTTCGTCGAGTAATTCTGAAAGCGAAGAAAACTCAGATTCGATCAACATGAATATCCCACCGATCAACAATGGAAGACAAAACAATGGTGATAATGAAGTTCACGATGCAGCAAGACCTAAACTTCTACGAGACTATTGCGTACCGCGCGCGAATGATCCTAATTCTAGTATAAACCCGCCAACTGTTACAAACCGTAATTTTGAGATCAAACCTGCTCTTATAAATATAGTTTCGCAACAGCAATTTGGAGAATTTCCACATAAAGATCCACATCTTCATTTGTCAATTTTTCTAGGGATATGCGAGACGATAAAGATCAACGGAGTTACCGATGAAGCAATCAGGCTAAGGCTATTTCAATTCTCATTAAAAGATAAAGCAAGAGCATGGTTGTTTTCCTTACCGGCCAATTTTATTCAAACTTGGGACCAATTGTTTAATGTGTTTATTGCAAAATATTTTCCACCATCTAAAACTTCGAGGTTTAGAAATGCAATTACTAATTTTGAACAAAGGGATGGTGAAACATTGTGTGAGGTATATGATAGATATAATGATATGTTAAGGTGTTGTCCACATCATGGTCTAGAAAGATGGCTGATTGTCCAAACTTTTTATAATGGTCTAACCCTACCGATAGGTTGTCTATTGATGCTTCCGCATGAGGAGCAATCATGAACAAGGAACCTAACGAGGCTTACAACCTATTTGAAGAGATTGCAATCAACCAACACTACTGGATCCCGGAGCGAAAGAAGCCAACTCCAACACCTGACATGCACCGAGTAGATGATATATCTGATGTCTCCATATTTGATCTATTGTTTCGACCTATTTTCAGACCAGACATCATGTTTTTAACCACTAAATTGCATAGTTTACATTGAATATCAATAGAATATGGTACTGCTGCATTTTTGGTTGACTTTGCAGGAAATAGGCGAAAACAAGCAGAATTCTGACATCCTCCATGCGAGTCGCGTCCCACCTGACGCGGGTCGCATCACAGTCCAGCGCGACCTCAGACGCGACCCTCATTGCTCACACCAGGTTCCACCTGACGCGGGTCGCGTCCCATCTGATGCGGGTCGCGTCGAATTAATTGCGCCAGGGCCCAATTGAAGCCCATTAAGACGCCTATATAAGCAGAGGGCCTGGCGCAAATCAGGGGATCCACGATTTTTCACCAAAAACAGATCTGATCGGTTTGAAAGGAGTTCTTGGCGCGTGACAGAGGAGAGGCGATCTGGAGCCAAGAAGGATTCGACTTGGAGAAGAAGATTCGGCGAATCCTTCATCTCTCATCATGATTTGCACTCTCTTTCTCTCTTTTACTTTGTTTTTGATCATGAGTGAGTAGTTTTGTAGTTTCAGGAGTTTGGATGTAGTCTTAGACTTTGTTTGATAATGCACATTGATTGAATCTGAATGTTATTCGTGTTTCTTTGATTCTTGTATTATTGTGATTGCTTGATCTAAGTTGCTTGATTGATTCTTGATTGTCTACTGTTGAATGCCTATGGTATTTCTTCTTGTAATTTGGCCTTGATGTTTCTTGCAAATTAGGTTAAGTATTTGAGGTAGATCTGAGATCCGAAAGGTGAGGTCAATAGTAGCCGAGAGGTGAAATTTCCACCTGTGGATACCTTTAGTAAACAGAACTGAGAACTTAGGTTTGATCAAACCTAGGAAGGTGAAATTGCATTTCCGTACCAGGTCTGTTAAGCCAACACACGAGAGTTGAGGTTTAGTAACATTAGGTACGGTCAATCGAGCCTTACACGATTTAAAACAACCAGAAACAGACATGTGCAGGCTCAGCTCAAGGGGCCATGCGGGTCGCGTGTGAGAGCACGCGGGTCGCATCACAAGGGTCGCAAACGAGAGTTTGCGAGTCGCGTGGCAGGTCCAGAGTCGCTTGAGGGCCACGCGGGTCGCGTCACAAGGGTCGCATACGAGAGTATGCGAGTCGCGTGACAGGTCCAGAGCAGCAAAGTTGAAGATGAAATCTGAAACCCTTGAAACGTCTTTTATACAATAGTCCAAAACAGAACATTTAATTGCTTTCATTTCTTTCATTGCATTTGTTACAGAATTTAGGAAACATAGACAAACACACAACCATTTCAAACTTCTAGTACCTAACTAAGTAAAGTAGGAATTCGGAAATTGAGTCGTCCCTGTGGATCGATACCTGACTAGACTATACGACGGGATTGTGCACTTGCAGTCTTAGTCGAGAGTTGAATAAGGTTTAAAAGCTACAGCTTGCTGTAGTGAAACTTTGTTTTCTCACACGCGAACAATATCCATGCTGAGCGCAAAGATCGATGCTTTGCAAATGGCACTCAACAAGCAAACCAAGCAGCGAACGGTAGCAGCAGTCAATGCCGCAACAGCATGTGGCTATTGTGGAGGAGCGCATGAGATGACCGAATGTATGAATGTGACAGAAACTGAGGAAGAAGTAGAGCAAGCAAACGCGATCGATAACAGCTTTCGACCTCAGCCCGCCTACAATACATACCATCCGAACAACCGAAACCATCCAAATATCTCATACGCGAATAACCAAAGGCCTGCTGCACCCCAACAGAACTACCAACCACAGCCCAATTATCAACAGAGATACAACAATCCCCAACCGAATTACCAACCAAGGCAGTACAATCAACCACAGCAACCTGACATCACATCATTAATGGAGAGATTCCTAGAGAAGCAAGACAAGGCTAACGCCGAAATCGCGTAAAAGATCGAATCCTTAACAAACCGCAACAAAGACTTAGAAGACAATGTCTCTAAGATGGCAAAAGAACTCTCAAGTATTACACGTGGAAAAGGCAAATTTCCGGGCCAACCGGAAGAAAACCCGAGAGAGACTTGCAAATGCATAACATTAAGGAGCGGTACAGCTTACAAGGGACCTCCCATGCCCGATCAAACTTCCGATGAGATGCATGCAGAACCATCGCATTCTGAAAAGTACGAGCCGCAACCATCGGAGCCGCCCGTATTCGAACTGCAGACAGACCTTACTAAGGAGCAGAATGACACCGTAGGTGGAGACGAGCGACAACCCGAACCTGAATACATTTCACCACCACCCTACAAGCCACCTCTGCCATTCCCTCCAAGGCCTGCCAAACAGAAGATGGAGCAGCAATTTGCGAGATTTATGGAGACACTCAAGCAATTACAAGTCACAATCCCCTTCACTGAAGCAATTGCAAGCATACCCTCGTATGCTAAATTTCTGAAGGAGATTCTTTCGAACCGAAGTAGGCTCCAAGAACTCTCAACAATTCCGCTTAATCTGGAATGTAGTGCGCTCGTGCAAAGCAAATTACCGACAAAGTTAAAGGATCCGGGAAGCTTTTCGATACCGTGCACAATTGGTACAACAGATTTTAAGAAAGCTTTATGTGATCTGGGAGCAAGTGTTAGTTTGATGCCAAAGGCGGTATTTGATAAATTGAATTGTGGAGATCTATCACCAACTCGAATGGCATTACAACTGGCTGATCGGTCAATTCGGTATCCTGAGGGAGTATTGCTAGATGTACCGATCAAAGTTGGAGATCTTTGGATACCTGGAGACTTTGTTGTGGTCGACATGGAAGAAGATGAACACATTCCAATCATCCTTGGAAGATCATTCCTCGCCACATGTGGAGCAATGATTGATGTCAAGAATGGGAAAATTTCACTGAATGTCGGTAAGGACAAGGTTACTTACGACATAAACAGAGCTTTGAAATACCCTTCTGACATCGATCGTGTCTTCAATTTGGGCATCACTGATGAATTTGAAGAGGAAGAATATCCATTTGATGAATTTGGAGAGTTCATGGGTATAGAGGATCTGGATAGCCTTCTTGAAAGGGAAGATGACGAAGTACAACCTGAACAAGATTTCACCACTAAACCTGACGAGGTTTACAATGAAACATGCGCAAGTTGCACCACTGTCACAGAAAAATGAGAAGAAATTCCCGCGTCCAAATCCTACAACCTGTATTTCCCGATACAGTTAGTAGCGAAGAAGAAGAAAAAGGAAAATGCAACCTCTCCTCCACAACTCGAACTTAAACCTCTTCCACCCAACCTACAATACGAATTTCTAGGCCCAAACCGAACCTATCCGGTAATTGTCGGCTCTCAGCTTGACAAGACCCAAATCAGCAAACTCGTCAATACACTCAGGAAACACAAGAAAGCCATTGGCTACACGATCGATGACATCAAAGGCCTCAGTCCTACCATTTGCATGCACCGAATTCTGCTAGAGGAAGATCACAAACCTTCACGGGAACCGCAAAGAAGGCTCAATCCGAACTTGAAGGAAGTGGTCAAGAAAAAAGTCCTGAAGCTGCTAGATGCAGGCATCATTTACCCCATCTCTGCTAGCAATTGGGTGAGTCCCGTCCAGGTTGTTCGGAAGAAGGGAGGCACCACAGTTGTGAAAGGAGATAACGATGAAATGCTCCAAACAAGAGTCGTTACAGGGTGGGGAATGTGCATTGATTATCGGCGGCTAAATGTGGCGACAAGAAAGGACCACTACCCCCTTCCTTTCATCGACCAACTGTTGGAGCGACTAGCAAAGCATTCATACTTCTGCTACCTTGATGGATATTCCGGCTTCTTCTAAATTCCAATTCATCCTCAAGATCAAGAAAAGACCACATTCACATGCCCCTACGGAACTTTCGCATACCGACGCATGCCCTTCAGGTTATGCAACGCCCCAGCGACCTTCTAAAGAGCCATGGTGTCTATCTTTTCAGATTTTGTTGAAGAAATAATGGAAGTAGTCATGGATGATTTTTCAGTTTACGGGGATACCTTCGACTCATGTTTGAAGAACTTGTCTAAAGTTCTGAAAAGATGTGAAGAAGTAAATCTCGTATTAAATTGGAAAAACTTTCATTTTATGGTACATGAGGGAGTTGTGCTCGGTCACACCATTTCCTCTAAGGGATTGGAGGTTGACAAAGCAAAAGTTGAGGTAATTGAGAAGCTAACTCAACCAACATGTGTTCGTGACATTCACAGTTTTCTTGGTCATGCAGGTTTTTATCGAAGATTTATCAAGGACTTCTCAAAAATCACGAAGCCACTCTCAAACTTGACTATGAAGGATGCCGAGTTCATCTTCGATGAGAAATGTATCGAAGCATTCAACACACTCAGGAATGCTCTGATTTCAGCTCCAATTCTCCAACCACCCGATTGGGACCATCCTTTTGAGATCATGTGCGATGCAAGTGATTACGCAGTAGGAGCAGTCCTAGGACAGCGGAAGGATAAGAAACCCTATGCAATCTATACGCGAGCAAAGTTCTAAATGAAGCCCAATGCAATTACACAACAACTGAGAAAGAACTACTCGCAGTAATCTTTGCAATTAACAAATTTCTAATCTTACCTTGTAGGTTCAAAAGTCATTATCTATACAGATCATGCAGCAATCAAGTACCTCATCAACAAGAAGGACGCAAAACCTAGACTCATCCGATGGATACTTCTCCTACAAGAGTTCGATATCGAAATTAGGGATAAGAAGGGCTACGGAGAATTCGGTAGCCGACCACCTGTCAAGATTGAGACAACCAAGCGAGATGATCAACCGATCGATGACTCTTTTGCTGACGAACACTCTACTCTGTAGAGATAAGCAAACGGCCATGGTACACAGATCTGGCCAACTACATTGCATGTGGAACCATCCCTCCCGACATGACATTTCAGCAAAAGAAGAGATTCTTGGCAAATGCTAAACATTTCTACTGGGATGATCCTTACCTCTTCCGCCTCTGTGTAGACGGAATACACTAGAAGATGTGTCACACGAAGAATCGAAAGGCATCATCCATGACTGCCACTCCTCGCCATATGGTGGCCATGCATCATTCCAAAAGACAGCATTGAAAATTCTTCAAGCGGTTTTTATTGGCCTGACATCTTCAGAGATGTTAAGGATTATGTCTCCCGCTGTGACGCATGTCAACGGACGGGAAACATATCTAAGCGTGATGAGATGCCACAAAATTTGATCCTAGAAGTAGAGATTTTCGATGTCTGGGGAATTAATTTTATGGGACCATTCCCAAGCTCAGGTAATAACAAATATATCCTCGTGGCAGTCGACCATGTTTCAAAATGGATGAAAGCAATTCCAGCACCCTCAACAGATGCAAATGTAGTCAAGCGACTGTTCCAAAAGATCATATTTCCAAGATTTGGCATCCCTCGAGTAGTGATAAGTGATGGAGGGTCGCATTTCATCAACAACCAATTCAACAATCTTCTGAAGAAATATGGCATCACACACAAGGTGGCAACTCCTTACCATCCACAAACCAGTGGGCAAGTAGAAATTTCAAACAGAGAAATCAAGAACATCTTGCAAAAGACGGTGTCTTGGTCCAGGAAAAATTGGACACTCAAACTAGATGAAGCACTTTGGGCCTACAGAACCTCGTTCAAAACTCCAATCGGAATGACACCTTACAAGCTGATCTACGGAAATGCTTGTCATCTGCCGGTGGAATTAGAACACAAGGCATATTGGGCAATCAAAACGTTCAATTATGATCTTCGGGATGCAGGCAATAAGAGGCTACTAGATCTGAATGCACTAGACGAACTGAGACTCCATGCATACGACAATGCAAAGATGTATAAAGAACGGGCGAAATTCTACCATGACAAAAAGATAAGAAAAAGGGAGTTCAAGGAAGGCGACATGGTGCTTCTCTTCAATTCACGACTCAAACTCTTCCCAGGGAAATTGAGATCCAGATGGACAGGACCATACAGGGTCACTTACATGTACCCTTATGGAGCAGTCCAAATCTGGAGTCAAGAAACCGGTTATTTCAAGGTGAATGGTCAGAGGTTGAAGCACTACATCGCAGGAACAAATGATGAGCATAAGGAGACATATTCCTTCGGGAATCAGTCAAACGATGGATGACATGAAAAATTCAAGCTAATGACTTTAAACAAGCGCTTCTTGGGAGGCAACCCAAGGCCCTTTTTACTTTCTTTTTCATATAAAATTAAAAAAAAAATATTTCATTCGGTCCTAAACTATTATACTGATCACAGGGTTACTAATCTTACCTACAGGAGAAAATGCTGGAAGAATTTGGTCGAAAAATTCGAAGCCCGTCATGAAGGTTTACTCTCTGTTACGGACTGTATCAGTCCAATACGGGATAACACTCCAATACGGACCTACCTCGGACTTGGCGCAGAAAATACAGAGTTCAACACAAAACTGCACAATGGTTACGGACCGTATCAGTTGATACCGACCGTATTCAATAAGCAGAAATAACCAACTCCCTAATTCTGACACTCCAAGAAAGAAATTCAAAATTTAACCAAATTTAACTTCCCACTACTAGCACTTCCTGCACATTCATCACACCTTTTCACTGCCATATAAACCCTTCATCCACTCTCCTTTTTCCTGCACCACTTCATAGAATTTTCAGATCAAAATTCGCATCCTATCCACAGAATTCCTCAAAGTCAGGCCCGTATCAACCCCGTACCAACCTGATACGGCCCGTAACAGAGACCGAAATTAGAGAAAAATGGTGCACAACAGCCCTCGTTCCTCCAACTCTCAATCCGACAATGGAAACACCTACGCAACAGCCATAGAAATCGAATTCCGCGACAAACAAGAATTCGACCGTGCTCAAACATTGCTTGATCGCACCATCGCGAATAACAAAGCGATGTGCATCAATACCATGAAAGTCCTTGGATGTTATGATTATGTGAGAGTATCCCTTAACAATATCAATTTATGAGATTTGGCGGACCGCCTACGAACCACAAGAGTCTACTTGAGACCCTCCATCGAATTTTTATCAACATCACAATGGGATGGCGACATGATCAAATACCAATTGTTCAACCGCCCATTTGCCATAACTATGGAGGAATTTTGCAAGGCGCTGTCCATCCCCACAAATGGCGAAACCGAACTATGCACAAGGGAGAAGCGCATGAATTATTGGGAGATGATCGTAATTGATGAGCGCAAAATATACCGCAAGGATTCACGCCTCATTTCATCGATAGAATTAAGGTATATTCATATTCTTTTGACTAATTCTATATTCCCAACAGGAGAAGACACAACGGAAGTGCGAGAGCGGGACATTTACATCATGCGCTGCATGAAGAGCCATAAGCATCAACCGCACATTGGACACCACATCTTGCACCACCTCACCTCGGTGGCCGCCGACACAAAGAATAACCACGTGGTTTCCGTGGGTTGTTATGCAACCCTCCTTGCACACCACCACAACATAAAACTCGACGGCTGCACTGAAGTATTCGGCAACAACCGCCTTAACATGAACTACCTGGTGAACAACAACCACGTGCAAGCGGTATTCAATGCACACACAGGAGACATAATGTACACGTTGAAAATAGGCGAGGGAATGACTCTCCATATCGGAACGGATAAGGAGTCATTCCAGTTTGAATACGAATCTGAACATGGAGATGATGCACGAAGCGACGAGGAAGAACCAATAGAGGAGGAACCAATCGAGGAAGAACCAAATGAGGAGGAACCACCCGAAGAGCCCATGGAGGATACACATAGCGCATCACATCACTCATCCATCCACCATCATGACATGGCTTTCGTACGCCACCTAATCCCGCCGCGCTATAACACCAACGAAGTAAACTCCATGCCCGCACCAACCGGATGGGAACAAGAGACAACCATATCTCAACCTCGCGAACCCGGTCCAACCGCGCGTTACGCCAACAACACCCTCGAGAATTTGAAGAAACGCACCCGCTACTTGGAGGAGTACTTGGACAAGGTAAACAAGGCCCACGAGAATTTCTATGAATATTGCCTTTCCAAGGGAATACCATTCACACCACTGATTCCATTCACCCCACCACCACCCCTTCGCAATGAGTAATCTGTGAGATCTTTCTTATCCCTCTCTTAATTGTTTATTTTCTTGCATTGAGGACAATACAAAATTTAAGCATGGGGGTAGGGGTAAGAAATTAGTTTAGGAATTGCATTGTATAGGAATTGCATTGTATCTAGGATCATGGCATGTAGGACCCTTATTTTTCATTTTTTTCGCTAGCAGTTTTACTCAATCGGGACCACTTCTCAAGGCTTAACCAAGACAAGTTGGGAGGAACGATTGAGGTTTTTATCTAGCGTACATATATACATTTGCATTGATAGGATCATATAACTTAGGGGTAATTTGCATGTAGGTTTAATCAAATAGGAATTGTTTTAAATTGAATTAGGCTAAGGTTGAGACAATTGACCATGATACCAAAAATTCGGAATTTTTAAAATTATTTGTGATCTCAAAGTGAACAATTAATTGCTAACCATGAGAGTTGACCAAAAACCACAAACCCTAGAATTTTTATTTATTGAGTAATTTATTTTTACAAAGTCTTTTAAATTTGATAGTGTTTTAGAATACCCATTTATTATAGATAGACCCCTAGCGAAACTATGCAATAATTTCTTGTATGAATGAATACTTGAAATTGTGTGTAATCATGGTGCTTGTGACACAAAATATTTATTTTATTTTTAGGAAAAAACGAAAAATACAAAAAAATCAGAAATTAGAAAAATAAAAAAAAAATAGAAAAATCAGAAAAATAAAAAAAATAGAATAAAAGATGGAGAATAAAAAGAGTACGGGTGCCTACGCAAGACTGGTTACCAATAGGCTCGAGAAAACCTCCCAAATTTTAAATTTTGTACATATTTAATTTTTCAAAAATAGTCACAAGTACCAACACACTTAGTTGTCATACTTTGCTCCAATCAATTGGGAAGGAAAATCAAAATTTATATCATTAGAATTCCTATCGATTGGAAGGGATCCATTTATAATCGAAGGAAAATTAATACTCTCAAATTTAGGATATTTGTGAAATAAATTGTTCAATGATAATTCTTCTAGGGCAAGCATAATGAGGTCAATCATGGGGTGAATAAATTGTTCAAGCGAGAGGTCATGAATATTTTAAAATTCTAAATTTTTATTGTCATGCCAATTGTACCAAACCTAAGCCCCTAATTTAATTTTAACAAGATCCTTGAGATTGTATGGTTTAACCTAGACCAGATCTTTGACCAGCTGGGATGCCGTTACTTGAGGACAAGTAACAATTCAAGTTGGGAGGCGTGATCAGAGTCAAAATAACTGATGATTTACGTAGGATTTTGGCTTAGGTTTTGCATATTTTCTCACACTTATGTTTACTTATTAGAGAAAAAGGCTACTGTCACCCTTCTTTATATTTTATTGCAGAAAACAAGTTTTGGGACTATTTTACACCAAATGGAGCTAGAATCGGGTCAATCGAATCAGCGACACTCATCGACTAAGTCTCTGTTACGGTCCATATTGCCTAATACGGACCAGTCCTAGCACAGACCAGGAGATAGCGCTGGAAGCATTAAACCCTAACCGTCAAGGACCTAATACGGACCGTATCACCTGATACGGCCCGTATCCGAAGGCATCTCTTGGGGAATAACTGCCGACAGCTGTTTCCAGATCAGTTTCTTAGCCCCTACTCAACCTCTACACGTCCCTCCACTCCTATATAAGGCCCCTGGGCAGAAGGAATAGTCATCTTTGTAATTAGGGTTAGATTTGATTAAAGAGAAAGAGAGGAGTGCTTGTAACAATGCCGTTCCGCGGCTAAATTCCTTTTCTTAGGGCTAGGCAAGTAAACCTTGTTACTCTTGATGTTTCGATACATATATTTCTGTTGATTATGATTTCTTGTTGTTGAAACAAAATGCTTTTTGTGATTTACTATCTCTTCATCTAACTTCAATGATCTAGTTTGAGTCCGTTAGGGTAGTGACAGTACTTTAACGGTAAGAGAAACTATTTGTATGAATTAGCCTCGTTGAGATTTATTAGGTTTATGTGAAGAAAACCTTAGCTGGAAACCATAAACCAGACCAACAAAACGCGTACCAAATTCCATCACATGCGTAAAGAAATTCGCAGTGATCTATGTAGTAATTTGGGGTATTTGAGAGATCAGACATTTGCGTAAGGAAAATCGCAGTGTCCTATGTAGAATCTCGGTGAAAGATTGTCATTCTTGCGTAACATAAATCGCAATGACCTATGTGGTGTCTTTCACTAAACAACAACAGGAAATCAGACGCAACAGGAATATATTGTCAAAGCGGATTGAGTAGCAATGGTGTGCCGAAACCCTAGGAATTCTCATCTCTATCTTTATTTTAATTACTTTTAATTGCTTCCTAATTTACATTGATCACAACAACATCTCTTAATTTTCAGATTTCGTCTAGCCTTTCGAAAGATTGTGATTCGATCGCTCAAAGCATTGAACCAATATTCCCTGTGGATCGACCTCGAATATACTACTCGATAGGATTGTGCGCTTGCAGTCCGAACCGATAGCATTTACGAGTTTATAAATATTAAAAGAAACATTGCTCTCTTTTGAGTGATCATGCTGTCGGATTAAAGTGCCAGCCATGAGATCATCGCTAAACTTCACCGGAGACCATGGTTTTTCTTCTTTCCCGCATCTAGGGAATCGTTCCCTCAGGAGAGAAGAAAGAATAGAAAAATGAAAAAAAAAAGAGAAGGGTCCTTAAGGAGGTCAGCTTTTGGGGGTAATATTGTCCGAAAAATATGTATTTTTGCTTCTAAGGAGGCTCAAAGGAAGCGACTTTCTTAAGGAGAGGGGAATGCCTCCTTATTTAAGAAAGTCACTAATCTCCACTAAGGCAGACTTGTTCGGTGGACTTAAGAGCATAAGGAGCTCTAAGGATGCTTAAGTTGTGCTACCCAACAGGTACTTAGGGCTTAGACGTCGCGGCTGACTGAAGGGAATGTTTGCCAAGAAATGGCAGGGAACTTATGTTCTTGCAGTAAATAAATTAAAATCTTATGTTCTTGCAGTCAATAAATTAAAATTGAGTCCAATAAAAGTATATTTTCCAGTTCTAGCTGCCCCTCTTTGCCAAACAAACCACGTGTGAACATTAGTTCTTGCAGTAAACAGAATAGATAGCCCTTGTACTGGTTGCAGCAAAACTACCACCCACAACTTTAGTCTAAAGGATATGATTGGGATAGATATTTTAAATATAAAAAATATTAGTAGGAATGTTGATTTTCTTATTAAGTCGGTAATTGTCACACAATAAAATTGTGGACTGACAACTGGTATCAAGGATGTGTTTTATCTTCCACATATCCTTACTTGCTCCAGATTTGCTCTTATTCGCAGATTTCATTACATGAAGCAGTGGAATCTAAAGTGTTGCTGTTATTTTCACTAGACTAACTCTCGGGGGTTTTATTTCTAACATGACATGAATTACAAGGGATTTTAGGGCACACTGCTATGAAATCAGATGAGGAAGATTTTCTTCACTGGAGATTGGAAATTAAAGGGGAATCCCTCTAAGAGTGGCTCCTGTTTAGAGGGGTCAAAGTGCAATATCCAATGATCAGATGGCATTTAAATCTGCCACCCAAAATTAGAACATTCATTGGATTATTACATAGGAACAACAGCTTGACCAGGGATAAATTAATACAAAGGGGCTTGTCAGGTCCTGTTTTTTTCTCTCTTTTGTGCTGCAAGTGAAAGTGTAGCTCATCTGTCCTATCGTGCCCCCATGCTCACCAATTTTGTTTTGGATGGGATTATGCCAAGATTATTTTACTAGTTGGGCCAATTTTACAAATATTATCACAAAACTCTTTAAGATGTGCAGGCATTTTTGACAGTTTTCAGTGCAGTTTGTTAGTACAGGTGGAAACATGAAAAACATTACGTGTTACTTGGTTATATTCTCGTGTTATTGTAGTGGCGGAGGCGGAGTTACTATAGCGGCGGCTACTGTAGCGGGTGATAGGTGGCTAGGGTTAGGGTTTCGGCTCTAATACCAAATAGAAATGATTTACTAAAAAGTGATACTTTATTGATTAACCTCTCTTGGGTTTATATAGGCCTTACAATCTACAAATAAGTCCCTAGTCTATTCTCTAATTCCTATTTACCAATAGACCCTTGAAACAACTACAAATCTCAACACCTATGAACTATCAACATGAGTGGATCTACATGGAGTGAATGAGATCAATTGATCATCATTCATTTTCAAAAATTTTGTAACAGTTATAATTTGGAATCACAAGCACATTAGAGAACTCCTTATTAGTTGCAAAAGAGAAGATAATTCGCAATTTAGAAAATACAATTTCAGCTAAGAGAGATCAGCACATGGATGACATAAAAAAGTTCAGTGCTTAACTAAAAGAAAAGGTAAAAAATCTATTTACTTTGTGAGTTCAAATTATGTTATCCTGAACAATATCATATCCTTCTAAGCTGGACTTATGTTGCTTGTTAGAATATTAATAATGAGTAAAGGTTTATTCATAGTTAATTACTGTATATTGTACTTTATCATTGCCTAACTGCCGAAATTTTTATTTATACCATTTTAATAAAATAAATTAATAAAATAATCATCGGTTTTGGTCAATTCTAATTCTAGCACGGCCTCTCCGGTATTCTGCGGACCCATATGAGGGAGGCCGCAGAATGCCGGAAAGGACCCCCATATGGGGCCGCAGAACCATTCTGCGGACCCCCTTTTTTTTTCTTTTTCTTTTCTGTTGATTTGCCGAGGCACCCAGGAGTCAAAAGTCTCACCGCCAAAAATTAAAAAATTGTTTTCCTAATTTGATCTAGGGATGCGTGCAGCTGCGGTTTGAAACCGGATTAAAAAAAAAAAAAAAACAAGGGTCCGCAGAACCATTCTGCGGACCCATTTGAGGGTCCGCAGCGGTATTCTATTAAAATTGACGGTGCGGCCGTGCTAGAATTAGAATTGACCAAAAACGATGGTTATTTTATTAATTTATTTTATTAAAATGGTATAAATAAAAATTTCGGGCCTAACTGCATGTGAGTAGAAATAGTTATTTGATTGTTTTTTAATATTTATTTTTATAGGGGCATACATGTTTTTAAAATATTCTGTGTTTATAATTAAGTATCCTATTTATGTATATTTTTGCAAATTGGAGGCTCTGTTGCTTGATAGCTAAGCTTGAAGAAAACACTGAAGATATATGATCATTTTTAACTCGTTTATTTCTGATCACAATGAAACCTTCTAGAAAGATAGTATACATTATGCTATTTCTAAATCTATTTGATGATTTACAATCATAAAAGATAAAGTTAAAATTTAAAATCTGATATTATAACCATGCTCTTTATAATGAAATGAGAATAGGTGCATGTTTTACCAATTATTAAGTTATTTGAATTATTAAACTGTTTGAATTAACAGCTCTTAACATCACCAAACAACAGTCAAACTATATGAAATTCGAAAGGCTAGATATCCAACAACATTCGTATAAATTTTATTTTTAGAATTTTCAACATTACTTGAATATATTATTAAAATTATTATTATTATTATTATTATTATTATTATTATTTTAAGATAAACCATTGTTCCATCCCATTATATTATGAATTCGTATCCTCTGCATTAACTCAAATTTTGAGTTAAGATATGAACCGTCCTATTGAGATCCGCACTAATATTAAAGTGCACGTGCGTTATAGGAGTGGACAGGATTGATCCGAATTCTGATCGTACGGTTCATAAATTAACTCAAACGGTGCGTTAATGCAGAGGATACGTATTCTTATATTATAGCACTTTAGATTGTATTATTAATGAAGTCATTGGCATGAGCACTCTTAAAATAATCACAAGTGAGAGGATTGAGAGGCCCAAAGTCCAGAAAAAGACCAGGTGGATCAATTTGGGCCGCCTCATAACCTAATCCTACAGAATCACCATCAATAAAAGAAAAATAAACCCCATCCACTCACTTTTCTACCGCCACGCCACTTTACAAGCTCACTCCAATGGATAAGCTTATCCATCTGCACCTGTGGAGAATACACGCCCCTCGCCTCTTTTGCATCCGTCCATCTCTTCTTCCTCTCAATCGGAGCACAACACTTGCCACCTCCAACGCTCCCACTCAAGCATCACCCCCAAATACCCGCTACGCTGTACAGTACCTCGTTCGATCCTGTGGTCTTTCCTCCGATGAGGCACTCAAAGCATCCCGGGTTATCCCGCACCTCAAGTTCCCAGTTGATAATGCCGATGCAGTGATCTGTTTCCTGAGAGAAATCGGCTTAAGCGAGTCAGACATAAGAAAAGTCGTGTTGCGGGATGCTCGCATCCTTTGCTCCAGTGTGGCGAAGAGCTTGAGACCAAACATCGACAAGCTCCAAGAGGCTGGCTTCTCCATGGAAGAGATCTCAGGTATCATTTCCGCCAACTCTGCTCCGTTTCGGTTCAATATTGTGTCAAAGATTGATTTCTGGATGGGGGTCCTTAAATCGGTAGATAATCTTTCTGTGGTTTTCAAAGCGAGAGGGGTTGCGCTAATTGCTAGCAGCTTGGAAAAGGTTATCATGCCCAATTTATCTTTCCTTCTGGAGCATTGTGGTTTATCTACCCATCAAATTGTCCGGCTGATCAGGCAAAGTCCTCAATTGATCTCATCTAAGTCTGAATATATCAAAAGGGTAGTTGAGAGGATTGATGAGTTAGGCATTGATCGTTCATCAGTATATTTTCTCGAAGCATTGATGGCTGTCAGCTGCGTGAGCCAACGCTCAACAGATGCAAAGCTAAATAATTTGAGAAATATCGGGTTTTCACAAGAGGAGGTAGCACTTTTGATAAGTAAATTCCCTTCGTTGTTGACTAAATCAGTGAAGTTGGTGGCGAGAAAAATGGAGTTCCTGATGAAAGAAGCTGGTTGTGATAAGTTGCATGTGATCCGAAATCCATTTTTGTTCTGTTGCAACTTGGAGAACCGGCTGATTCCCCGGAATATTGTTAGAAAGCTTTTGATGTTGAAAGGACTTCCTGTTCCAAAATTTGCTACTTTTGCAAAGCCAAGTGATGAGAAGTTTGTGGAGAAGTTTATTCTGCCATATGAACATGTGATTCCTGGGCTCCACCGAGCCTATGCTGATGCTGGACGAATTGAGGGTATTAATGGTATTAATTAGCTTTAAGAGTCTAAAACTAACTTTGGCTTAGATACTGCAATTTATTTATTTTTATTTGGTTAAATTTTTTATTACTTTATAAAAATTTTAGGTCGGCCTACTTTGTAACAATATGTAACATTGTTGTGGACGAATAAATTTCAACTACACATTACTTATTTTCGGTAGAGATGACTCCGATCTGTGATTCAAACTTAATCTTAATCTCTTGTGAGTCATGTTGTGCTTTTATGAAATTGAAACTGTTGGTTATTGTTCATGAAACAGTAAATAGATCAAATAATATATATAGGCTGAGAATTCCTGGGAGAGTATGAATAATTTTATATAATTTTGGCTTGTAGATGATAATCTGGCCAACACATTCTATTATTTGTTTAATTTCTAATGGAAGAATTACCATTCTGTAAAATTGAATCCGGCTCTGCTAGTTTGTTGGAACCCAGGAACAGCTCTTATGGCATATTTCAATAAATGATGTCTGATATTTTTTCTGCTGAATAGTTTTATTTTGCATATATATATATATATATATAAATATATATAGGGTCCGGCTAATTTGCTGCCGGCAGCATTCTGGCCAGCTGCTGCCGGGGGCATTTCGGCCATTTCTCGTGTTCAAACAACAAATCCGAACCGTTCAACGTGTTATAAATATTAAAATCTACTTGGAGACCAAATTTTACATTTTTTGGAATTTTTTTACTATTTATTAAGCCACTTTGAAAATTCCAAATCACATGGTCCAGAATTTTGTTGCACTGTTCACCCGGATCAGTAATTTTCAAAGTGGCTTAATAAATAGTAAAAAAATTCCAAAAAATTTAAAATTTGGTCTCCAAGTAGATTATAATATAGATTGAACATCTATATAAAAAAATTTGTTGTTTGAACACGAGAAATGGCCGAAATGCCCCCGGCAGCAGCTGGCCAGAATGCTGCCGGCAGCAAATTAGCCGGACCCTATATATATATATGCTTGGCTATTATGCTTATATAAGCATATGCCCATATATGCTTAAATAAGCATTTTTGCGTTTCCAATGTTCAAATGGTCGATCCGACCGTTCATCTTGTTCTCCATATTAATATGTGCTTGGAGACCAAATTTTACATTTTTCTGAATTTTTTTACTATTTATTAAGCCACTTTGAAAATTGCTGATCATATGGTCCAGAATTTTGGAAACACTGTTTTTACTGTTCACCCAGATCAGCAATTTTTAAAGTGGCTTAATAAATAGTAAGAAAATTCAGAAAAATGTAAAATTTAGTCTCCAAGCACATATTAATATGGAGAACAAGATGAACGGTCGGATCGACCATTTGAACATTGAAAACGCAAAAATGAGTTATAAGCGTATGTGGGCATATGCTTATATAAGCATAGTAGCCAGCCCATATATATATATATATATATATATATATATAGACTTCACTAGAGGTTTGCCTCGCTTTGCTTCGGCGGTGGCAGTTGAAATATATTGAATAAATTGTTGGTGATATGATAGAATGAAATCAGTGACGCAGAGGTAGAAAAAAAATTATATAAAATGTTGGAATAATTAGTTAACATTCAACTTAATTAACATGCTTTAATGTGTCAACAACCTCTTCCACTTGTTAGCTTATGATCCTTTTGTATGAGAAACTCAGGAAGGATGAAGTGTATCTGCCATTAAGAGCAAGGAAAGATGGGAAAAAATTAAGTTAATGCTTGTTCAACATTTGAATATTAGTATAGTATGAGGTGCTTCCAGTATTTGGTGACAGGTAGATTTTCCTATTTGGTTCTTTAACTTCTACATTTCCTTTTTGTATAGCTAGATTTTATCCAATTGCATAGCCAAAAAATAATCCAAACTTCTTAACATTACTTTTCAGGGATAATGAAAAGTGGACAGACCATTATTGCTCTCTCTATTTCAACCCAAGACCAGTATTGCAACAATTATGCAATGAATGAAGAATATGGGCTGGATCCTTATTCCAATTTCAAAAAAATGGCAGCACTGAGATCAATTCAAAGGTAAAAAAGTTCCAAAAGTACTTCAAGCCAACCCGACTGTAGCTTGCAGAGACATTACGGCTGATGCGTGGCATTTCTCTGATTGTATCCTCACTATGAAAAATACCACTTGCACACCCATGTTTTAAACTAAAGTAAAGACAATCTAAAAATTGAAAAATTGTTAAGATTTTATCTTTAGTCATGCTACCAGCATGCTTCAGTGGTAATTGAAGTCTATGAATCAATATTATGATGCTTCAAAATTGTTAGCATCGGTAACAACTTACGTAATCTAGGCTTATATGAAAATAGAGTATTAACATATAATGGTAACAACTTAAAGCAAATTACCTTCTTTGAACTTCGCAAGGATAAGCCGGATTCAATCAAGGACCAGTCCATCAGCGACTCAATCTGACATCATTGCAAATTGGCAGCACGCACTCCTTTACAACATTCACATGTGCTGGGCAGTTTTCGTATTCCAAGAGCTCCTTCAATTTATACCTATGATGAATAAGATTAGAGAACAACGTGTTAATTTGATTTAAGTATACCTTGTATTTGGTATCTTATTGAGCCAAATTCAAACCGAAATCAATAAACTACCAAATGATTTCTAAAATTCATATAAAGATCCTCTGAACTAAAATTTGCAGTTTTAATACATATTGTATATACCATTGATGTGGATCCCAATGAGGTAAATATTAGTTAACAGAACAGAAATTTTGGACCACTTTAAGGAATTTTTTCTAACAGGCATTTCAACAAACACTTTGTATATATCGGCATACTACAACCAAGGCTGAATAGTTGTAGATTTCGTTGAACAAATTAAGAGAAACATGATTCTTTCTTCGTAAGATTTAAGAATAACCTAAAATAGAAAGTAGCTGACCATATCCAAGTAGAATCGAATGAAGCGAAGCAAACATTGTACATGCATATACACTTCTTAGCATATGCATCCACTTCATCCTCCTCTTCTCGCGACTCCATTCTCGCATAATTACAGTTGAGAAGACCGGACGAGGAGAGAGGAAAACATCGATTTTTTCCTCAAGTGAAATCGAAGTGCGATTTTTACCTCGAGTTAGATGCTCGCTCATCTCTTCCTCGAACGAAATAGAGAGAGGAGAGAGGAAAGCATTGATTTTATCGAATAGAAGAGAAGACTGGAGTATTAGGAGAATGGTGGAAGGAAGAGTCGAAGGAAGATGAGCGGAGGAGGAGAAGGGGAGAGAGAGAGGAGACTTGTGGAATTTTCCAGACAGAAAGATGAAAACGAACCATAAGTGTCGCTAGAAACTGGGTCCCATATGTCATCCGCACTGTAGAGAGTACTGTTCACCTACAGTATCAAAACCCGTCCAAAATTAGATACTATCTATAGATATCTATAGATTAGCACTTCTCACAACAGTGAAGCCTCGCGTGTTTTTTGCTGGCCGCATTTAAGTCGTGAGCAGCGAGTCACAACCCACATTTTAGTCAAACTGACATGAACCCAACCCAACCCGCCTGAATTAGTCATGATCCAAAACTGGACGATTCGAAACCCCACCCGACTCAACAATATCCGAAATCAACCAGGCCTGAACTGTTCAATTGCAAAATATATGCTCTTAGTAAATCTAAATTTAAAATGAATACAAACTACTTTTGCAGAAGGGAAAAAAAATAAACTATATGTTTGATAGCAACCAATCTAAAGCTGATATTACCCAACTTGACAAAGATCAATGTACACTGTAATGAAGCTATAGAGAACCTTCTTCTCCCTTTTTTACATAAAAGAAAAAAAAAACATATATATAATCAAGGATTCTCCAGACAAATACTAAAGGAGAAATGAAAAACGTTCGCTCTCATCAAGGATGAATACCGATACCTAAAACCTCTCAGGTCAGTTCCCTGTGTACTTTGCTAAACCATCTGGATTCAATTGCCTTAGTAATTCTAAATAAGATTCAAACGGCATATTTTGAAGCATATTTAAGTTTGATGTACCCATGCAAGCCTCTCCAATTGCATGGCTGAAGCTATCTTGTATGGGTTCGAGTAAGTTGGTCACATTTTGTGGTTGCATTATCATCTGTGTACTTGATGTGTTAGCATGTGGGTCACTGTCCCCTGGTCCTTTGAAATTAGAGCTATTGTTGATATTTGAAACGGGCACTTCATGGTTGTGCTTTCCTTCATATGTTGTAATTACGGATTTGAGATCATGTGGGGCCCGTTCAACATGCTTTCTGACAGGACAGCCAGGGCTAGTGCACTTGTAATAACTCCTGTCACATCAATACAACAACAATTGGGTGCCTAAAATGTTAGACTGAAACTATCAAGTATTGTAATTTAATAGTACAAGGTCGCTTTGAGAAAATACAGGTTCACTTCATATTTTTTGCACTGGTATGTTAATGACCAGTATGTACCAAAAACATGCTCCAGCTATTTACAACTTATTAAGAGTAAAAAAACAGTAAAAAATAAAAATCAATAACATAACAACATACAACACATGTAAAATATGATCTATGTCCAAAATTCTTAATAACATGATGAACGGAATAAAGAGAAAAAATATCAAGGACATTGGTCCTTTGTACAGCAAGAATCTAAACCAGACTAACCTAAGTAGAGCAGGCAAATTTTCACCTGACTGAATTAGTAGCCCAACAAACCCAAACCACGACCTGACATTACCTGATTTTTAAGAAAAATCAATGACCCAAAAACAACTGAACCAAACCCAATCAAACTAGCATTTAGACTGACCCCTACCAACTAGAGTCACTGGACACAGAACTAAGCTAATCTGAACCCAGAGAACCACAAACATGGTGGACCCAAAATCTCAACACACCACAATTGAAACCTGACTAAAAACCTGACATACTACCCAGAAACTCCAATATGATCCGACCTAGGAAGGCTCGACAACAAGCTTCAAATCAATTTTATTGGGACAATAAACTCAAATGGCCAGTACTCAACCAGAGGCCCACACAAATAATATATTATATTATCTAAAATCAGGCTGTGGTCACATTCCTTTTTTGTGACCTTAATGACCAAAACCTGGAAAGATATAACCTTCACCCAAAACATCGTGACACTGGAATGACCATGACCCAAATGCCCGAGGCCCAAAATCAACCCAAATCAGAATAGTCCTCACCAGAACCTGACCTAACCTACCTGTCGCCACCTCTATGCATGCTTTATTCAGTTGGATGGGATGAGGTTAAATCCAACCTGTTAAAATCCTAAGAAATATGAAGGGAGCAGAAATATACTCTTACAGTCTGATATGCATTATTTTGAATAATAAGATTGCCTGGCCAAAGTTGCAATCGTTCGATCAATTTACCTCGGATTTGGATTTCCCTTGACTATTTTCTGGCCATATTTACGCCATCTGTACCCATCATCTAAGAGGTCAATTTCACTGATTGTTTGAACCACAACTCTCGGTTCTCGAGCTGCATGAGAGGCTGGTAGAGCATCTATGAGATAGTCTTCATTTTTCCTGTAATGAAATCCATACCATTAATATTGACATTATAGTGAATTACTGCTTAACATTCTTTTAATATGTTTCATTATAATTATGTTAGTTACCTTTACATAAATTGTAAAGCTTAGTTAAGCCCTGTCTAACAAAGATTGCAATTAAGCAATAAAACAAGCGCAAAAGGAAGAAAAAGTAAAAGAGTGAAAAAAAGCGCAACATGTACTGCACCAATCTCAGGCCAGGTAATCGGTTCCAACCCAGATAGATATACTTTCCAAAGGAGCTATTAATTAGTTATTTTGCACAAACATTCAGGAAGTAGTTGACCTCAGGAAGGTGTTTATTAAAATACAGGGAACCTAACAGTAAAGATTTTAAAGTTCTCTTAAAGGGGAATTCGATGAGGCATCTTAATCAATATAGGATATAAATAATTCTCCTTTAATAATCAAAAGTATGAATAAAATACATTTCTTTACCTTCTTTTCAATTCTCTCTGAGCATCTTCGTCTTTATCATTATCACACATAACGTTTCTTTGCATTAGTACATCATCAAGATTACCACACGAGACACTATCTCCAAGGGTACTTGACTCTTTTCCACTCACAGACTTATGATCGGAAATTTCACTAATAACAGATGCTGAAGAACTAACCTCCAAATAGTTAATTCTTGAATCTCCACCTCTTTTCCCCATATACCCTTTTTGGTTACAACTTTTTGAACCCCCAGCTTCTGGCAATGGATGATCATGATTTCCTTTGTAAACAACATCAGTAATTTGACCGTGGGCTGATTGTTCTACCATCCTCTTCACATTGCAATTTGGATACGTGCATTTATAGTAATTTCTTGGAAACTCACACCCCTTCACATGCTTCTGGCCATATTTTCTCCAGTTGTACCCATCCTCCAGTACCTTGTTTGTAGTAGTGGCAGTTGAACTTGATTGGTCTAATTCAGATGGTTTGTCACACGATTCGTCTATCTTCTCTGAACCAGGTTCTACCGAATCTAAATTGCTCCTCTCTGTTATACTTGCCTCAGGAAGATTTTCATGGCTACATCCAATTAAAGAAACGGCATGATCAGCTGGGTTATCTAATGGCACCTGAAAAAGAATGGAAGCCATAAGGAATAAACTAGATGGAAAAATAGAATGAAAATCCAAATTAGAAAAATGTAGCATCTTCGGCAAAGAGCTCAAATTTTATTTTTTCGAGTAAGAAAAGTTCATATTTAATTATTGCATGTCTCTGATAATTTGATACTGTACCGTTTCATCTTATGTCATCTGTAATTTCTTTCATGTTCTTTTGAAATCCACTCTCCCTAATTTGAGTTTTACACTTTCTGTTACACCTTTACTTGTTCTGATTTCCCCTGATCTTAATTATTTTTTTCTGATTCGAACTTTTGCATCTCAGAACACTTAAATTGAGTTCTAATTTTTGCATCAGCAGTATCCAAATTTAAGTTTTGCAGTTTTTGAGTCTTGTAGCCCTTTAAACTGATCTTTGCACCTGTTGTTTCCACAGTTTCCAATTTTAATTCTGCACTGTAGTAGGAATAGCCTCCTAAGTTTGATTTTTATCTTCCAGATCCACACTTTACCAATTTGATTTTTCATCTATTGCAAGAAAAAAAAAAACCAAAGAAAAGGAGTACAATAATACAACGGAAAAAAAAAAAAGCCAAAGAGGTAGAACCTGAAGAAAAACAGGAGAATCGAGAAGAGCAGCTGGGCTGAGGCCAGGAGGTATAACGAGACACGGCGACCTCATGGCGGTTGCCGGAGAAGAGAGAGGAGAAGATAAACCATTCGTACGGAATCGAGCAGTAGTAACCCTGGGAGGGAGAATCGGACGCTCCAGGCCGCGCCACGCGGCTCTCCTCTCAGCTATGCTCAGGGTCCCCTCTTTCTTAGCATCCTCCATTTTAGCTCGCTCTTTCTCCAGTGTGTGCGCGCTTGAGAGAGAGAGAGAGAGAGAGAGAGTTACAGCTGGGAGATGGACATATCAGTCTCTTAGTTTTGTACTTGGCACTAAAAGTTCTTTTGTTCTGGATTTTAATTTCCAATTTCCTAGGTCGGAACTAGGAAGGCGTTTTTTTTTTTTTTTTCTAGAATTAACTAATTGTATCATCCCGTAGAATGATGTATTTCTGGTAAAATGTTAAAGTTAGAAAATATAATTTTACAAAATTAAAGTACTATTTTATGTGGTGAATTGGATTTAGAATGGTTGAATGTGCAGCCAAATAGAAGATAAAGGTGGTCACCTGGATAATTGCAGAGAATGACAACAGCGAGAGAGTGGCGGGGAGAGAGACCATTTCGGCTCATTTTTTTTTTGAAATTCGAGCCCTTCAGTTATTACTTTGACCGAAACCTCGCTTTGACTGAAACCTATACATTATTTTTTACCTTGATTTTACTGTGTGTGACGTGGCGCCGCGGGAGCTTGCCACGTCATCATTTGTTTCTCCAATGTTTTGCTAACAGGTCGTAAAGAATGCGGTGCTGCTTTCAAATTTCAATCCCGTTTGTGAACAACTTTTGTAAGTTTTAACCTTTATATTGAGTTTGGATCCGGACCGTCGATCAGAATTCGGATTGATTCAATCCGAACGTAATATTCATACCAGAGCAGATCGGACGGTCTGTATCCAAACACAAAATTTTAGTTATTTTAGGGTTTCCGAATTCTATTTCATCCGCCCGAAATTTTTTAGGTACCACAGCGTAAAATCAAAATTAAATGAATACCACTCTTGATGAGAGTTTTTCAATTCTACCACCCACGCTGATTCAGTTCGTGCATCAGAGCACCAACTGTTCCGAAATTTTTACTACTCTTCGGTGTGTTTCACCCCGTTTGAGTACTAATTTTGCACTAATTTTGATACACTAATCCAGTTAGAGCACCAATTGGTGCGCCAACCCAGTTCGCGCACTAACCCAATTTGGTGTGCGAACTGGATCCGCATGGGTGGTAGAATTGAAATTATCTTGGACCGGGTGGTAATCATTTAATCTATTTTTTACTGTGGTAAATTAAAAAATTTCGGTTCATTCGCAAATGCTTTTGCAAAATTATGCCTAAGATTTTATAATTATTTGCGGCAAGTTTCACTGCGTACAACCGGCATTTGCGACAGTGTATTATAAAGTCTTAAGGACGAATTATGTGTTTATTTTCTTTAAAGAATTTTTTTCGAAATTACGTTACTATTTAATAAGGAGAATTCAAATGGCTTCATTTTTTTGTCTCCGTTATGTCTTCATTTTTAAAACGTTAAGAACTCAAAATTTAAATTATAAACATCAAAATAAAACCGTTAAATGTGATATGTATTATTTTCTCTCTGTGCTCATAAAAAATTATCAAATTTTGGTTTTGCTTTTATGCGAATCAATAAGTTCAAAATTCGACGTCTAAAAATAATCCACGTTAGTACGTTTTTACGAGCTGTTGATGACAACTAAAACAAAGTTGAAATGCCATAACTTTTTACACGTGCATAAATAAAATGATGTAGATCACATCCAACTGTTTTATTTTGACTTTTAAGTTTTAAATTTTGAGTTATTAAAGTTCTTAAAAATGAAGACATGACGAAGGCACAAAAAATGAAGGCATTTGAACCTTCCTCTTATTTAATTCATAATATTATATTTATTTTTAAATTTTATAAACTTTCATATTATCTAGTTTGTTGTCTCTTTTATTAAAAATTATTTTATATTTATAAAGTTTTTTCATTCTAAAAGTTCATATTTTATTCTCTATTAAAAAATTAAAAAAATATGTAGGGTGAGTAAGTGAAAGGTTTAGTCTTCTATTTTATTCTCTACTCGTGATGCACAAATAGTGTGTGTGATGAGAAGAAAATTAATTATTTGTCTTCACAAATCGATCAATTAGAAGGCTGAACATATTTTAATGAAAAACTTTTAAATATAAAACGAGTTTTAATAGAAAATTTAATAAGTTGGATAAATGTGAGAGTTTTTAAAATTTAAATATATATATGATATTATGAATTTTAGAAAAAAAAAAATTTACGCAATTTATTTATTTTTAAATATACGCAATCTTTTCAAATTTTAGGATATAAACAGGTTAAGAGCATCTACATCCCTGGTATTATTAGAGTTTCTAATCTGATGTTGCAATTTCTAATCCAGTTTCAGAGATGTGGAAAAGTTTCTTAAATAAGAAATTGCAACATGATTGGCTAAATTATTGGCTCAAATTATTTCTCCTTTTTAATTTGTTGTTGACGTGGCTTAATAAAAACTCTAAAATTAATTTCAGAAATATGAGAGCTAGAAACTTTAGAGACCTTAATTTCTGAAAAGTAATTAATAGTTATTTAGAAACTCATTTGAGTTGCTGGGAAGATGCTCTTAACAATAATTCATATGACGATGAAGCGAACTTCTATTTTTTAATATTATTTTTGTTTTGGTGAAAATCACAAATGTATGCTTGAAATCTAAAAATTCACCATTTTTTTAGAATCTACAGAGTATAAGTCAGGGGCGGACCCACAGCTGTTATGTCTAAATTTTCAAAAACAGTTTCCAGAGTACTGGATTTTAGTTCTTGTCTCACTCTGAAAATAAATTATATTCAAATTTTAGAAGGAATATGTGCACTAATTGATTTTTAGAGTGATTTTTGTACGCAACTCAAAACAGAAAATAAATAAGGAAAGAAAAATAAAATTAATTAGCGACATAGTTCAAAATTAGCGACCTATCGCTCTTCAGTGAAACAAAATGCAATTACGCAAAGAAAATAAAAATAAAAACAAAAACAATGCCGCTCTTAGCAACACAGAGACAGAGAACGACTCCCGCTCTGTTAACAAAAAAACAGCAACACAAATTATCTAATGAATTTGAATCTGATTCAGATATTTTTTTTTTTTGCTAAACTTCGGTGATAATCCTGCATCACCCTGGTAAACATGCTAATTTATAATTCTCGTGACAGTAAAATGGAACTTCCATTTTGTAATTTAATATTTATTTATTTTGTTAAAAAAACACACGAATCTAAATTTGTCTGCTGTTAATGTTCTCCGATCACAAGCGCTTACATGATAGCATAAAAAATACAAAAAAAAATATTTTATTTATAGATAGATTGTAGGAGTGAGCGGTGGTGTAAAAAAGGCGGGTTAGGTCGATTAATCATTGGTGGCGATCAAATTGCTACGGATTTTTCCAACTAATCGGCTGATTATTTCTAATTATAGCCAATTATTCTTGGTTATTTTTAATTAATTGTTTAACGGTATCATGTCTGTCCGACGAACACATACCGTTATTTACAACATTGGTAGTGAAACTAGCATGTTCTAGAAATTTAATTTCAAAATTTATCGCATTGACATCAAACAACGAATTCAAACTATCGAAACCGATCTACTTCGCGAAAATGCGTGTACATGCAAAATTTTATAATTTTTAAATTCATTTAGTACAAATTCAAGGGGTCAACAAATGGTGAAAATAAATGTATTAAAATAACTTGCAAACTTTAATTATTTTTTACTACTTGACTTAATACTAAATAAATTCGAAAATTTTAGATTTTGTATGTACTCGCATCGCTCGTGATTCACGAAGAAGATCAGTTTCAACAATTTGAATTCGTCATTTGAAATCAATTCGATAGATTTTAGAATTAAGCTATTCAGAACCCGCACACATGTTAGTCTCGCTCAGATCATTTAAGAAATACTTCTAAAAGCGCGTTAAGATTCAGAAGTAAAATTACGACATATTAAAAAACAAACATATTGTTGCTACTTTTGTAAATTTGGATTAGACAGAAACGATTCTCCAGTTTTATAAATTAGGAATACACAAAAATGAAAAATATTTACTGTCACAACGCTATCAGATCTCTTGAATACTTTTTGTAATTTTTGAATAAATAAATAAATAAAATGGAAAACAAATTGAGAAGAAAGAACAGGAAGATACGTAGAAGAAGAAACAATCAACTTAATTGATAATTTTGTGGTTGGATTACAATAGTTATTTTCTCTCATTTTTGAAGTATGATATGCTGGAGCTGGACTGCTCTAATAAACGTGTCCAGTAAAAAGTACAATTAGTAAATAGTAAATAGCAAGTTCTAAGAGCAGCTTCTTTTACATAAAGTGATTCGGCCCAGATCCACTTTTAATTAGCAATTCTTCTTAGCCCACAACAGAACTGCTTAATATAGCTATAGATTATTATTGGTTCATCTTCAACTTCTCTGGGCTATCTCAATGCCTATTACTGACAATATTCAACTGTTTAAGATGATTAGAGAAAAAGGAAACAAAGATAAATCAACAAATTCCGCAAACAAAATTTGATAGTCTTAAGATGGTACGAGCACTTCCAATGTAAAGCTCCCATTTTGCTACTCGAATTAAATTTATTGGTTCCGACTTCCGAGGGAAAACAACAAAGAAATCCCCCAACAAACACTCCTTTTTTCTTTGTCCGTCTATATACTCTATAAATTAAATTTTACATAAATATTTTTCAAGGGGAGAGGAGAATTTAAAGACAACTTATTCAACACTTTTCTTATCTTCTTCCATTGCTTCTTCATTAGAACTTGCCTTAACTCGTTCCATTGCCTCTTCACATTCCTTTACAAATCCTTCAACGCCTGGATCATAAGTTGCAGCAACACGCAGGTGCATGATAGCCTCCGAGGCTTTCCCTTCTTCAAACAGGTAACTGAGGTTTTGCAAAATGCAGTGTAGCTTAATATGTAAGAGATAAATTTGCAGTAATCTTATTTCAGCAATAAACTCCCAAAACATGCACATGAACAGAAGGATTATCTTGAGAATAATATTTAACTTTCAGATTTTTAAAGATACCTTCCCAACAAGACCAATGCCTGGTAATAACAAGCTTTCTCCATGAATTTCTCAGGCACACTCAAATTCGGTACTCTTTTCAGGTGATTAATTGCTGCTGCTTTATTGCCCTGTTAACAGACAACCACTTGAGAAATAAAGCCTAGTAAAATTATAAAAATGATAAGAGACTAATTTACACAACTGATAAAATAAGGAGTGCATAATAATGTAGCAGAACATTAATATGCCTAATCTCAATTCAATGCCGGTCAATAGAAACACTGATACATGAGACAAAGTACATAGCAGAACAAGACCACCTCAAGTAAGCTATCAGTAAGATCCGATGCTGCATGGATACTTCATAGCATTTGATACATGTATGACATGCACTCAAAAAGTGGGCATAGTGTTGTCAAACTTTTCAAACAAGGATATTGTTGTCAAAATTAAAAAAAACCAGGATAGACAAAAGAAAGTTCCACCGGGTGGTGTGCAGAATATTTTATTATTTTTTATCTTATCAATTTGGTCAAGATTTGCCTGGATACCTCCAGAAAGAATCCAAGGAGCAGGTTCTGTCGCGAGTCTAGACAAGTGCCAATGTTAGGGAACCAACAGGGCAAAGAAATTTGAGGCACTGTTGTGGGACGACTTGAAATCTAAACTTTATTTGTGATGCTGTCAAAATTGTCTAGTTAAATTCTATGTCAAGTGATCCCTAAGCCCCATAGAGATGAATCATATACAAGTGTAAGAAATGTTCCAATACCAGGGATTTATAAGAAAGACCAGCAATATAGAGAGCAAGCACAAGAAATGGATCATCTTCCTGCATCTACCAACAAGCAAGATTAAGATATACTCAGAAGTCAGAAATCAGAACAAAAGGCAAATTGTAAATATTTCTTTCTTGAAGTTTGAAATAATATACCTTAGAAAGTGCACGCTCCACATATTTAATTGCCTCCTCAAATTGCATTTTGGTAAACATAATCTTACTCATAGCAACCAAGGCTTTCACTGAATCTGGATCTTTCTCTAATGTTACTCTGCAAGTGCAATCAATATTATCTCTCTACAAAAAAGAAACATGTGTTGAAATGCTAGGGCTGATTGACCACCCTAGAACACGGTTTACTTCTCTTTATTAAGCTAAGCTTCTGTAGGAGTAAAGCTAATGTCACCCCACCCGAATACATAAACAGACAACAACATGAAAAATAAATAAAAAATAGTAGTATCATAATTTTTGCTGTAGAGTTGGTACATGATCCAACTTAGTATTTCAGCTAATATAGATTAAAGATGAGATCTTATGCTTACTTGATGGCAAAATCTTACTGACATAAGCAAAAGTTTAGGCACATGGATACATATATTAAACATACCTAAATAACCCCCCTGTCCCGTCTTCTGGTCAACGGAACGATAAATAAAATAAACAAACACATAATAATCAACATGACAAAAAAAAAATAATGACACCACGGCAACAATATAGGAAAAAACAAGGCAAAAGGCAAGAGGAAAGAAAAACCTACTCTAGGAACCGAAGAGAACTGTCAATCTTTCCTACAGTCATTTCATCAAGGGAAATCTATATGATAGATGTTCAGAGAAGCTTTTAGAAAACATTAGAACAAATTTATTTGGAAAATGTCATATTGACTATGTTTCAGTCCATACATCAAGAAGCTGGTCATGGGAAAGAGACTCCATTACTTCTCGATCCATGGCTATCAAGCTATGAGCTGCATTCTCTGAAGAGCTAGCAAACTTTGCCCTTTGAGATTTAATATTTGGTATGCCTAACTTCACTCTCACATGCTCATTTCTCAGTGCTAAGTTCTGTGGGGAGAAAAAGAAAAAGAAAAGTATAATAAGATGTAAACCTGATGGTTGTAATAACACTCAAATATATTTGTGTGGCATCCAATAAGGAGGTGGCAAATCTGGTCTGACTTGAACTCGAACCAGGCTAAAATATTTTGAAAGGTTCAAAGGGTTGACCCAAACCTCAACGGACCTACAAAATGGATCTGACCAAACAAAACCATATGCAGTGCAAATGTTCGATAAGCTAATGTCATGATGGGACTAAAAAAAAGAATAACAACCTCAGTTTTGCCTGAGAACAAAAATAACTGACACGACACTCTAAACTGAGCCTGACTTGACCCAAATTAACCTGAAATCATATATAACCAGACTCCCTTAACAAGCAATATTTCCAAAAATAAGTATCACAACCAGCAAATAACCGGAAAAGCCCAAACCACACAATCATAGACATTACCATTCAAGATGACGTACCTGAAATAAAGTAAACAAGCCATTTGTGGTCCAGTAGACTAGACTACCCTGTAAAACAAGAACAATATAAGTCACTTGTACCATGTAAAATTAACCCCCTTGGCTTTCGAATGTAACTAAGAGGAGGCCATAATTACAAAAGTATACCGACCTGAGGAATTAAAAGGCCCACTACAAAGAAAGGGATGGATAATATATCGAGATATCGCTTGTAATACTGAAATAGGAGAAACAATAACTTCAATATAATCAGGATTAAAGCAAAAGAATTACTAAATCAAGGATAATACTGTCAATTCTCATAAAAAATGATTAGTATCAGAGGCCGAAATCTCCTCTCCCCCATTTTCTTGATTCTGTGTGCTTGTGTGTGTGAGAGTGTGTGGGCTGGTGAGGAGGAGGGGGGGTCTGGATTGGTTGTTTTATCCCCATATAGTTTCTATAATTACCAGAGAGAGGATTTCATATAAAAAATGTACTTTTAAAAGGCAACTTAAACGATTGACACATCAATTAATGTCCAAGTAGCTGTTTGGGAACGTACCTTAAGCATTAATCCATAAATTCCACGTAGTTTATCAAGCTGAACTGACTCGAAGGATAACTGAGGGAAAGAGCCAAGATTAGTCCCAGTGCTTAGTTATGCAGCAAGTACCATCAGACAGAGACCATTTTTGTTTTAGTTCTAAATGGTACCATCTTTTTTGGTCATTCATGGGTTGGGTCACATAACATTTGGACAGACTTGTCCAAAACTGCTAATAAAACAGACTTGTCCAAAACTGCTAATAAAAAAATGGTACTAGCATAAATTAGGCAGTATTCTTTATCTTTAATTTTGAACTTAACCTGCAAAACACAGAAATGTAATAAAGAAAACTTGCACCGTGATAATAAAAATTTAGAATCTAAGGAAAAAGGTTCTGCTATTCTTTTCTCCTATTTTTCACCGATTAATAGAGTATAACACATCTTCCTCCAAGAAATCCTATTACATTAGATTCACTTGACCAATTGAGTTCAGTTTAACTTGTTTGTCTAGGTTGATATGTCAGGTATATTAGGTTGACAGTTTAATTTTCACGTAAACACTCAATTACACAATATTTGACTATAGAAAGAGGCCACTTGATGTAACACCAGAGGCACCATTGGCAGGTCACAGGTGAGCCTTAGGGATTATTATCAATACCTCTGTCATTAAGGAGAAAAACTATGCACCTGAATATTTGCATAATGTAGGCCAGCTATCATAAAAGGAAAAATACAGCCCATAACGCCATGTGGTGTACTGGTCAAATTCTGAAACCATAGCGCTCCTCCCTGTATATGTCAATTTACAGAAGAACATATTTCAATTTGGTATTGCATGGGTAATTGAACCAGCATATTTTTACCAGTACATGAAGGCTTTTATTATTTTTACCAATGGCTTACCGCTTACCATTGAAGTAACAGTTATGTACACAAAGAGGATATAAGTATAATCCATAATAAAATTCAAGAGAAGACCTTTTTCTATAGGTACCGAGCTCAAGAGGTGAGTTTCTATGACACAATTAGCAGAAGTGGCACCTCGGTAAAGTTTAGAAGACAATAAAGTACAAGGTCCTTACACTTTCAAGACCAGAGTGATGGTTCAAGCACATCGTCCGAATGCTACTCATGCATAATAAAAAGGTAGGTAACTGTAAAGGAGTTAAAAAAGATATATTAAAATTAATTTTTTAATACAGTTTGTAAAGTTGATTGCTATAATTATATAAATGATTTGAGATAAATCATAAAAACAATAAGAATATAATTGTACAAATAAAAATAGAAAAAACAATGGATAACAAAAGGACATCCAACTGGTATGGTTAGTATTTAATTTTAGTTTTCTAGAGCCATACCTAGCCAGGATGATATCACATAGTAATATGCAAAAGATCAACAACCAAAAAAATGTTTACAGAAAGCAACAAGTTACTACTTAGTTTGATTGGAAGTGAACAAAAATAAAACCCCAGACTCGGCCATTTATTTCAGTGCATCACCTTTTTATATTAATAAATTTAACTTACTCTTACCTGAACTGTCAAATATGAAAAATTCCAGAAAAAAGAAGGACATCTGAGCTTTTTCCTTTTCTTTTCAAATAATAAATATTGCTTGCTCCAGCTCCTTCCAGAAAAAGGTGGTGGGAATGGAGGAGGCACTTCTACAAGTAAAAGAAACATGAAAATAATCAAAAGTATGCTAAAAGAAGTCAAACACAAAATGAATTAGCGCATGGATTTTACAAATTTAAGTTCATCTTTTACATCATAGAGAACATTTCATGGATATACAGATGCCTTTTGCATGGGAATTATTCTACCCTGACAAAGTTTCATACCAGCCATATATATATATATATATATAGAGAGAATGGCTAATATACAAACGTTTGTTCCTGGACTCAGGAACAAATGATTTGGTTCTCCGATTTTCAAAGTCCAAACAGTCGATCCAAACCGTTAGATATTCAATCTATATTAAAATGTGCTTGGAGACCAAATTTTACATTTTTTAGAATTTTTTTACTATTTATTAAGCTGGTTTGAAAACCGTTGTTTTTATTAAATTTCTGCAGCATTGAAAAACAGCGGTTTTCAAACCAGCTTAATAAATAGTAAAAAAATTCCAAAAAATGTAAAATTTGGTCTCCAAGCACATTTTAATATAGATTGAATATCTAACGGTTTGGATCGACTGTTTGGACTTTGAAAATTAGAGAACCAAATCGTTTGTTCCTGAGTCCAGGAACAAACGTTTGTATATTAGCCATTCTATATATATATATAGAGCTGGGCTATGGTGAGTTGTGAAGTAAGATGTCATTTTTACTTCACGCTCATATTTTCATTTTGAAAATCCAAACAACCGATCCGAACCGCTCAACATGTTCTCTATATTGAAATGTGCTTGGAGACTAAATTTTACATTTTTTGGAATTTTTTTACTATTTATTAAGCAACTTTGAAAATCGCTGATCCGGTGATCCAGAAAATTTTACTGTTTTTTACTGTTCACAGTGGATCAGCGATTTCAAAGTGGCTTAATAAATAGTAAAAAAATTCCAAAAAAAATGTAAAATTTAGTCTCCAAGCACATTTCAATATTTAGAAAAAGTTGAACAGTTCGGATCAATTGTTTGGATTTTCAAAATGAAAATATGGCGTGAAGTAAAACGACGTTTTACTTCACAACTCACCATAGCCTATCTCTATATATATATATATATATATATATATATATATATATATAGATTTTTCCGGTAACAGTGGAAAGTGGGAACCATCTTCTAAATTCCTTTTTTTTTAATTAATAGTTTAGATTCTTTTACACCAGTATGTATGGTTGAGACTTTTGGTACAATAATTTGGTCAAAACTTGATTAAAAATCCACCCGTACTGGTATAGCATGGTAAAAAAAAAACCAATAAATACTAAGAGAATTGCTCAAGTCAGCTACTTAATTGATTTACAAAGTCTAAAAAACTTAAAAGAGAAACAAAAGCATACACAGAGGAAAGAGTTGTGCAAGTCTAGAGACCTTCTTCATTTGCAACCAAAGAATAGGAAGTAGAGAAAACCTCATTGCCACTGTAGATGAGGAGATAATAATCCACCTATAATCATAGTTCAAAGTAAGAACTTAACAGATGTGCAAGGCAAAAGTACGAATAGATGTAAACCATGGGTAGAATTGCAAACTTCCTAATCGCTAAATTTGCTTACCAGGGAAAACCAGTCAAATCATGATACCCGTCAAGAAATCCAGTAACCAATTCAACTGGATAATCCCAAATGCTGCTCTCGGTAGCGACATCACTTCCAATGCCATTCTCCATTTGAGTTGTTTCCATGGTCGAAGTATCCGGTTCAACATCTGGCTCGATGATTTCAGAGCTCCGATAAGGGCGCAGTTCGTTATCGCCTGAATTGCTTGAATTGGAGAACCAGGAAAAAGACCTGCTCGAGACCCCGCAGACGAAGAGGTCGTCGGGAAGGGGACTAGCTGGAAGATGGGGTTGAACTGGGGAGAACTGGGGAGGTTTAGAAATGGAGGCCACGGATAGAGGAGATAAGAAGTGGCGCGGCCGGAGATGGCGGAGGAGTCGACCCGCGATCCCCATGGAAGAGAAGAGAAGAGAAGAGAAGCAGTGCTTTGTTTGGCGGCTCGGCGTCTCAGTACGGATTTTATACTTTAGTTGGAGAATCTACCATTTGAACCGGGTCTACACGTTCATGTTCTTTGCAAAAAGTGCTACTAACCATTTGAGTAAGAATAGTATTAAATAAAGTGTCAAAAATGTACTTTTACCCTCTTTTTTTTATTATATAAAAATACACTTAAGCTTCAAAAAGTGCCTGTCATAATTGCTCTCTCTTCATGCAGAAAAATGGTTACATGTGCGATGAACATGATGTACAAGCGCAGTCAGGAAAAATAGAAGTGTGCGATCGATGTTAATTAGCTTGAGATTTATCATTTACATTTTACACCTGCAACCATAGTGACAAATTAAAAATTCAGATTCAGTTCGGCGAGGTCAAAAATTCATAATTCGAGTATAATTTATTCGGTACAAGGAAGCAAAAAAAAAAAAACCCTAAAAAACCTTTAAAAAAAAATTCAAAATTTTTTTTTCGCGTTTTTTTCGCATTTTTATTGCGAATAATTCGTCAACTCGTCTTTTATACGTGTTTTATTCGCGAATAAAATGTATTATACGTTTTTCTGCGTTTTATTCGGAGTTCAGTTCAGTAATATTAAAAAAACAAATAATACGCAAATAAAACGTGAATTTCTCACGAGTACGTCACTATGGCTGCAACTACTATGCAGATCCATTATTTCATTTCCTTGATAAAATCACGTTGACCTGACTAGACAAATTGGTGCTCTACAAGACTACAATACTCAAATTTCCTTTTTCTTTTGGGTATATTCATGAACAAAAATCTATTTTGTGGTTTTGGACTGATTTAATTCCTTAAAGTTCACTTTGGCTGGCTCAATTTTTTATTTAATAAATTATTATAATTAAGTTTGAGCAAGGCTGTAATTATTACATAACTACCCGTACTATGGACTCATATATATCTCTATTTTTAAAGTTCAACCAGTCGGTCTGAACTATTTAATATGATTTTTATATATTAATGTACTTGCATACCAAATTTTAATTTTTTTAATCTTTTTAGTATGTTTATAGATAATTAGAAAATCACTTGATTTAAAAATTCTGAACCATCCAAAAATAACGATTTTCTACCTATGTAAATAAATAGTAATTTTTTAATCAAATATAAAATTTAGTCAACAAATACATTTTGATACAAAGATTATATTTAACCGTTTGAATTGACGGTTTGAACTTTAAAAATAGATATACATGTTATGTATCAACCCGTATCAGGTTAAATAAATATTAAAAAAGTAACATGGAGTCATTGTTCGATGTAAGAAGCTGCTTGGGAAAGCTTTGGGCTAAAATTGAATCCGACGAACAGTTACTTGGAAATACAATACTATCTGATTCAAACTCATCTAATTAATTTCCATCAAAGTATCAAACCCAGGTCTGCCGAACAGGCCCCTCGTGTAAGATGTAAACAATGTTATTTTTTTGGTTGAAATACGGTAGGTAATTGTACTTTGAATAATTAATGGAGTTAAAAAATGTTACAAGTTCTCAAGTTGTACACTTTCTAGTGAGTCCACTCTCTAGTGTATCTCATACTCATAGAGGCGGTGTGCATTCTATGCTTCTCTTGAGAAAGAAACTTTGTTAGCGGATCAGCAGTGTTGTTGTCCGTATCAACTTTGCAAACCTTCACATCATCTCGATCAACTTTCGAATCAGGCGATACCTTCATAAAACATGTTTGGATCTCTGGTACGATCTCAGTTCTTCGTCTGTTGCTGTTCATCCTTTTCACCTAATAAATTGCCTACAAATCGTCTCTTTTCTCCTCAGTTGTTGGAATGAATTTGTTAGTGGACCGGAGAGAGAAAAATCCAATTTATAGCTGACCACCTGGTTGGCTCTGGAAGTGAACCGCCCCACAGTGAGGTGGTCCGAACATATTTTGAATTTTTCAAAAACCGAGGACATATTTGCTATTTTTTGAGAGTATTAATAAAAAAACCGGTCATCATAACAAATAAAAGTTGGAATTAACTTTGCTCTTTTTTAAAAGTTTAAAATCAACTTGGTGTTGCTAGAAACTTCGAAGAGTAGTTCAAAGCAAATAACAAATTGAGAGACTAACCCAGTATTTAAAAGAAATTAAGGACTAAATCTTAAAGTTCACCTAAAAAAACTTTCATGATTGTAAATGCTAAATATTGAAAATATCAACCGCTCGGTCTTGATCGAACGGTCTTGGCTTATCCATAAGACCATAAGGTCCATAACCCTAGATAAATTTTTTTTTTTTTTTTTTAGAATAATCCTAGATAAATCGGTCAGTCTCGGACAGTCGAAATTTTAACTCTTTAACCGGATTCCATACCCAACCCGCTAGTGTCAGTTCGAACCGGATCTTATTCGCTCCCGCTGCTCTCTCTCTCTCTTTCTCTATCGACGGAGAAGCTTGAGGTGTGACCGTGTGAGAGCGGTGAAAGCCGGGCCTCAGTCGGAGCGGGTCCCACAAGAGATGGTGGTGGCGTCTGGAGGCAACCAAGCCTGGACCAGAGAGATCAACATCCGCCGTCGGATCGCCAACATGTCAGTATACCCCTCTCTCTCTCGTTCTCTGATAAAAGGAGCTGCCTTTTACGACGATTAGTTTACTTCATTATCCAACTAATTCAATTGAGTTTGCTTTATCTATTCGAGATGATAGGATTTCATGATTGTTTATTCTCAGAATAATCTTTCTTTGATTTGTTTTCAGATATAATAAGAGAGAAGACGATTTCCCATCCCTCAGAGAGTACAATGATTACCTTGAAGAAGTTGAGGACATGAGTAAGTCCTTTTCCCCGCTTTGCCTGTAATTCAATTTACTGAAATTACCAGAACAATTTGAGTTATCAATCAATGTGCAACAAATAATACTACGGTGCTGCAGGATTGTAGTTTATGGTGGTAAGGCTGTAATGTTCTGTATGTAATTTGACATTGTCTGGTCATTCCCTTGATAATTAAGCTTAAATTCAGCTCTTAAGTGAAAATTTACTTTCATATAATGTAATAATAAGTATCTGAATCAAGCTTCACTGTGCTAGGCTAGCTGCACAGACCTTAAAAAGGCATTTGGTATTAATATCAATAACTTATCTTCTAATTGTCGTACATGAAATTTCAATAAGCCAGAAGAATTAAAAACTGCATTATTTTTTATCAAGTTAACGTGTAGCTGGTATATCTCTGATGTCACCATGTTGTAGCATACCTATACCCCAACTCGAGATAATAATACTTAATTATGTTAACGTAGTACTTGTTTTAATCTGAAGCTTGCAGCCTAATTGATGGAATTGATGTGGCCTTAATAGAAGCTAAGATTGCTAAGTACCAACAAGAGAATGCCGAGCAAATTACGAACAACCGGGCTCGTAAGGTATACTACATGAGCAATATTCATTTAAAGAAAGTTGATATATTTCCTCAATGTCTCATTTTTGGTCACTGTGAATGGTTTCCGTCTTTGTCATTTGTGGTGCCTCTTATTCCGAACAAGTATATGCTGTGATTTCCAGTTTCATGTATACTGGTATGGACTTTAGACCAGGGAGTAAGGATTATTATATAAATCAGTCTGGTGCTTACATCCACTATCTGTATGCATTAAATTATAGTTTGACCCTGATATGTACTAGCTTGATTTTCTAACTACATTCCTATTGTTGATTTACCAGTATAGGTTAGCTCATAATCCATTGTTCCAACCCCCTTTTAATTGTTAAGTCTCCAAGTAATTGTCATTCAACTAGTTTGTTTGGTAATTCCTGGTTCCAGCAGAATTGAAATTGCCTGTGTGCGCTTGATGTTTGTATTACCTTTTTTCTTAAATTCATTTTGTTATTTCAATTATCCTTGTAGTGGTGATATAACTAACATTGCAATGTAGGCTGAAGAATTAGCAGCTGCGCTAAAAGCATGCAAGGGTAACCCCACGCAAGCTGATCCTATGGATTTGGTGACTTACTGTAGCAATATTTTTTTCCCTTTCATTTCCTCACTGTTGGTTACAAGAGTATTCTTGTTTACTGTTAATTTGATAAGTTCATAGCAATGTATACACTATATAGTTGTAGGCTTCAATATGTGTCAAATTAGGTCTATAACAGTACTAGCAGTACATACTGAGATGGACTTCATTTATCGTCATTGCTTTTTCTTGTTTGATTTATGTAGTAATGCCAGTTCTGTACAGGACTGATGGGTACTGTACTGGTATTATGCCTCTGGTACGATAAATTTGTAAATGCACATATGCTTCTGTCCTATTTTAGGATGCTTTTTTTTAAGATAATCAAATAAAGCACACATCCCACATTGGAGATCTAAAGCTTACCTATAGCAGGGTGCTGGTCAAGGTTCTCAAGGAATGGCTCTACAAGGTCAGTATGCACCTGCTGGTGGGCCCATGCAACCCCGTCCAATGGGAATGGGCCAACAACCAATGCCTCTGGGAGCCCCGCATGACCCGCGCCTTGGGCAAGATGATGAAGAGACAAAGAGGCTCCGTGCCAGAGCTGGTGGTTGGACCCCAGAATTGAGCAAGAAAAGAGCCCTTGAGGAAGCCTTTAGCAGCATTTGGATTTGAATTCTGAATGGAAAAGATGGTCTAAAGGAAATGTTTTTGAAGGGGAGATTGGAAAAGGGACAACAATACCGGGTAATAATGATAGAATTAGCAGTGTTGCACAAAAATGATACTTGAATGGAGTGCCTTTGTAGTCATGATGCAGATGTGGGTGGGATATAACCTGTTAATTCCGTGTAGGTGCTATATGCTTATACCATATCATGTAAGGGGGACACTTTGAATATTTTGTTTTTTGTAGGATTTTGACAAAAAAAATTATTCAGAAAGATCTTTTTGAAGGAAATTTGTTAAGGGATGATGTTCAGTTTCAATATTTGTCTATACGCTATCAATTGAAAGTATTGTTGATGAATATATGATGGATGTCTTTGTTTAGTTAATGAGGCAACTTAGTGGATTTAATATTCTAGTGTTTTTGAAAAGGTGCTCAGGAGATCTATGATTTTGAGCGATTGCTATTTAGATGTTTCGTATTTTTAGACGGAAATGGGGAAATATTTGGAATGGTTAAAAAGAAGCAAGTTCTTGATGACAAGATTTCGTAATTTATTCCTTCATTTTCCTATCGAATTTTCAGCCGTATCTGTTCTGGATTGCATCATTAAAAAAAGGAAGAGGAATTCTGGATGATTATAGACTTTTAATATGGCCATAAATTGATGGATGGATTGGCGTGTATTCAAAATTGTTGTATAATTAAAATTGATACAAATCTTGTGCTGTTATATTTTTATAATTCGAAATCATATTATTGAGAAACAAAGTTATATGTATGAGGGATGCTTCTATGGACATTAGGACCTATTTGTAAAATGAACATATTTTCATTTTCAAAGTTCAAACAGTCAATCTGACCGTTCAACATTATCTCCATATTAAAATGTACTTGGAGGTCAAATTTTATATTTTTTTGAATTTTTTTACTATTTATTAAGTATTTTACAAACTAGTCAAATTCAGACCATTGAATTTTGTACCCATCTTAATAAATAGTAAAAAAATTCAAAAAAAATGTAAAATTTGACCTCCAAGTACATTTTAATATGGAGATAATGTTGAACAGTCGGATCGACTGTTTGAACTTTGAAAATGAAAATATGCTCATTTTACAAATAGGTCCTTATATCCATAGAAGAATTTGCCTATATGTATTAGAGGTATTTTGATAAAAGAGTAATTAGAGAATAATTTAGGAACCTCTATGTAATATGTGCACACTATTTACCTCAAATTGGAAATCAATGAAATTTGGTTTACAAATCAATTTGGTATCAGAGCCGCACCTTTCTTTTTTCTTTAGTATGCCGCTCCGTCCGAACTCTAGCGAACAAAAAAAATAGTGGAGAGAAGTCCGCTCCGCCAAACAGAGGCGTTCTCTCTCTCCGCCAACTCACCAAAGAGTCCGCCTCTCTCCCCTCTCTGTCGCCCATGTGAGGGGGCTTTTCCCCACATACCCGTGGTGGTTGAGATGAAGAAGGGAGACATGGCCGTGATTGGAGTGGTCTTGGTCTCGTTTGAAGGAGGATGCTACAATAACGGGTCGCGCTACAGTACCTCCGTGAATAGTGATTTCAGCAATGGGTTTTTTTGTTTGTGTTGTTTGATGTGCTTTTGTAGAATTCTAAGGCTACTGTGCTGTAGTCTTGTATCTTGAAGATCTTGGATGAATTGCATTTTGTGTTGCCGTTGTAGGGGTAAGTGTAGTTGAATCTGGTGAAGCAGACACATGCTCTGGTGTTAGGAACACAATCACAACAGCCATCAATGATGCGATTGGCCTTGGCGGCATCGAACCCGAGTCACAATGAGACTCGCAAATGTGACAACTGTGGTGTGGTGGATCAAGCAGGGTATGTCCAAAGCATCCTAAAGAGAGAGGTGCTGATGGACGAGGACAGCTTGGTGATCGTGAACTTGGCCATGGTGGCCGACGAGGTAGAGGTGACATGTCTGGAGGGTATCAGGCAAATTTGACAGTGGCTAAGGAGGAGGAAGAGACTGGCTTGATCTTCACGAAGGAAGATTATGAGCTTTTGGAGTTGTTAAGAAGGAATAAACTGGCTTGCGATAACGGCAAGAAGGCCACCTCTGAGGGAGCCCTCACACCTATTTCATCCAGGGGTAATGATATCTCATCATTAGACCTATAAATCCGACCAATTTATGTACCACAATCTGTGTTTCAAACCACCAAATCGTGTCTTTTACATTGAATATACATTGAATATCTATAGAATGTGGTACTGCTGCATTTCATTCTTACTTTGCAGAAAATGAGCCAAATCAGGGAAAATTGCGAGTTCTGGAACCCCCCACGCGGGTAGCATGAGATCCCACGCGGGGTAGCGTCAGATTCCACGCGGGTCGCATCAGATCCTGAAATTTCAGCACCGAACTTAAAACAGTCATAACTTTTGACTCGTAACTCCGTTTTGAGCGTATGACCACTTTTCGGAAAGCTTGCGACAAGATCTACAATCTGAGCCAATCCTCACTGCTCACTTCCACTCGACGCAACCCGCGTCAAGTTAATTGCGTCAGGGCCTGATTAAAGCCCGTAAGATGCCTATATAAGGCCTGGCGCGAATTGAGAAAAGGGACCCCCGACACTTTCACGAAAAAGGGGATCTGATCGGTTTTGAAGCGAGAGATTGGCGCCAGGGAAGGGGAGAGGCGATCTGGAGCTGATCTGGAGCCACGACTTGGAGAAGAAGATTCCAGAAGCCTCGATCCTCTTCCCTCCTCCTCTCACTATGATTTGCATCCTCTCTCTTTCTTTTACTTTGATTTTATTCATGTCTGAGTAGACTTGTAGTTTCGAGGGTTTGGATTTGTAGTCTGATACTTTGTTTGATGATGCACATGGATTGATTCTTATTGTTATTTCGTATTCTTTGATTCTTGTATTATTTGTGATTACTTGATCTGAATTGTTTGATTCTTGATTACTTACTGTTGAATGCCTCTGGCATTTCTTCTTGTACCAAAGGCTTGATGCTTCTTGCAAATTAGGTTAAGTACTTGAGGTAGGTCTGAGAACCGAAAGGTGAGGTCAATGAGTAGCCGAAAGGTGAAAGTTTCCGCTTGCTCTTGCTCAGCTTGTGGATACCTTTAGTAAACAGAATTGAGAACTTAGGTTTAGATCAAACAGCTTGATTAAACCTGAGAAGGTGAAATTGCAATTCCAAACCAGGTCTGCTAAGCCAACACACGAAAGTTGAGGTTCAGTGACACTAGGTACGGTCAATCTAACCTTACACGATTTAAACAACAAGTTTCTGACATGTGCAGATTCAGCCCAAGGGACCATGCGGGTCGCGTGACTTAGCACGCGGGTCGCATCACGAGGGTCGCAAGCCACAGCTTGCGGGTCGCGTGCCAGGTTCAGGGCGCTTAAGGCCAAGCGGGTCGCGTCATACGGGTCGCATGCGAGAGCATGCGGTCGCGTGACAGGTCTTGAGCAGCAAAGTTGAAGATGAAAGCTGAAACCCTTGAAACGCCCCTTTATACCATAGTACAAAATACAAACATTTAGTTGATTCTTTCATACTTGTTCATACATTCTTTTGTCTCATTTGTTCACTTGTTCATAAAACTTAGGATTAGTTAAACAAAATCCAATCATTCAACTTCTAGTACCTAGCTAGGATTAGTTAAAATTCAGTAAATAGTCCGTCCCTGAGGATCGACACCCGTTCTATCTACAAAGACAGGGTTGTGCACTTGCAACCTTCGTCCAAGAGATTGAATAGGGTTTAAACTCCACAGCTTAGACTGTGGTGAAACTTTGTTCATTCAATCTACAGCGAACAGGTAACATTCCTCTTATGCCCGCACGAGTACAGATACTCATGCACATGCACTTGCATCCATACTTACCAGAAGATTACGAGAATGGATAGTGGATTCTGGTGCATCTCAAAATGTCACGGGAGCTCACCATGAGTTTCTCACCTACACTCACCTTGCAGCTCCATAAAGCATTCAGACTGCCGATGGTACCGCACAGCCCGTTGTAGGCAAGGGTACCGTTAAGTGTACTAAGTCCATGACTCTTTCTAATGTGCTGCATGCTCCTTCCTTTCCCGTAAATCTATTATCCATTAGTGCTATTATTTTACAACTCAAATGCATCGTTTCTTTTGATATTCCTAAGATGATTTTTCAAGAGAAAGGGACAGGCCGGAGACTTGGGACTGGCACATGGCGTAATGGGTTGTGGTACTTGGATAGAGAGGGGATGGACACAGCGCTAGCATCGATAGTGGATAGAGTAGAGGCAAGAGGACCAGGTAGAAGTGTGGAGGATGAGTTGCTTCTGTATCACCAGCGCATAGGGCACTCTTCCTTCAGCTTATTAGATCTTTTGTACCCATCAATGTATGAGAAAGCTGACAAACAGAAACTTGTGTGTGATGCGTGTGAGTTTGGAAAGCATACAAGAAGTTCTTATGTAAGCTCAGGTAGTAGGAGTTCTCACGCCTTTGATTTGATACACTCAGATGTATGGGGGCCTTGCTCAACAACTGCGATGAATGGATATGGATTTTTTTATGACTTTCATTGACTGTTATTACTTGGTTGTATTTGATGAAAAACAAGTCATGTGCTTACTTGTTTCAAGAATTTCCATAAGGCAGTTCAGACTCTGTACGGTGCAGTGGTGAAGGTACTGATGTTTGATAATAGGACTGAGTATACAAACAAGGCATTTGAGGAGTATTTGTCAGCTCATGGGATACAACATCAGACCACATGTCCTTATACACCACAACAAAATGGGGTGGCAGAGAGAAAGAATAGACACATGTTGGAGGTAGCTCGATGCATGTTCCGAAGCATTTGTGGGGACAAGCAGTCTTAACAACCACACAATTTATTAACAAAATGCCTTCTAGAGTGTTGGAGTGGCAGATTCCATGTGAAATGTTGAAGAGAGATAACGAGAGCGTTCTTACCTTTATGTGAAAAACAACAGATCAACAGTGGGGAAGCTAGATCCCAGAGCTGTAAAGTATATTTTTGTAGGTATATTTTTGTCTTTCATCTTGTACTTTTATTGATTTTCTTTCATTTATTTCTGCATGTATTTTATTTTTTTGTAGTTAATTCTTTTCTAATTGTCTTTCATCTTGTATTGGTTGTGAAAAACTTATCAATTGCACCCTTTTATCTGTTTACCTGGCCCGTACTGTATCCGCTAAGACGAGTACTGGTAAGATTTTTTTTCATAAACTTATCAAGTACAGGTAAATTTTTTTTTTCTTTATCTAAACGGTAAGGGTACAGATTAAGCCTATTTCGTACTCGTTACCCGATCGGGTAATTATAAAAAAATTATGTATATTATATATACTAATAAGCATTGAAAAGAGTACTTCAATTGATTTACTTGCTTTTAGAATGATCAGAAATTTTTTTTTCAATAAAGTATATGTTTTATGTAATAAATAATAAAATAATTATTATATTAATATTACCCATTATTTACCCGCTACCGTTTCATTATCCGACAACCATAACGGATAAGGATAGAGTACGGGTAAGATAATTTTTAGCGGGTAAGAATATAATACGAGTAAAAATAATTTGTAACAGATACGAGTATGAAAATGCTTCCACCCCACCCTTATCGTACCCATTGACACCCCTATTTCTCACTAGATTATTGGAAGACTAACTTTTCCTATTTTCAACGACTCCCTTGACAACTAACGGTGAGAGCAAAAAAACTGAATACGGAAAAAAAAAAAAAAAGGTAACACAATGCATTAATAGAAATGAAGTAATGATTATTAACAACTTTTGCTATGCTATGTATAGTGTTGTCCAGAGGTACAACACAAGCCTACTCCATTAGGTTACAAAACATAACAAAACTGACTATTGGGCTCTCATGCTCAGCAAGGCCCGCAAACTAAGTAAAATTTCAAAAAGATATAAAAAAAAAACATCTTATTCTCAGAAGAGAACCGCACCTCCTATGTCCTATGTCAGCTGTTTTCCTGAAATATATTTGTAATAGTTACAACGCAATATAAGTATGATTAATTGAATAAATTTCAGAAAAAAAAAAAAGAATCTGAATATTCAAAATAAGCATGAATCTACACCAAGAATCAATTAATTTCTAAGGTAGTTGAGTGTGTAAGAGAATGCTTTGAGCTGATCTTTTAGAGCAACCCTCTCAACAAAGGCAATCTTATAATGATAGTGTATTTGAGCAGAGTCTCAGGTACTCGTAATCATTTCAGATTATACTAGCAACCCGTAGACTGGAGATGTGTTAAGTCTCCTCAGGTGGTAAATACTTTTGTAAATTGATGCATGTAATGTACTAATACATCAAAGAAACTATGCCTTACTTCTGGAGGAGCTCACACAAGCAACTGGGCGCTCGGAACTAGGTTTTTCGAGATGCGAGCTAATTAAAGAATCCAATCTGACCACCCAAAGCGCCAGGGCGGAGCTTGTTTGGGGCATGGTTTGGAAAGATACAGTTACATCATCCACAACAGATCCAGACCCATCAGCTTTTGCACACTCATACAACCAATCTTCATTGATTGCCCCAACAAAATCCACCAGAACCTGTTAATTAGAAGCGTTCAAGTGAGATAGCCTTCAAATTGCATAAAAAAAAAAAAATCATACTAGTTGAACAGCAGAGTTCTACTTGATGTTATGTTTCCTAAAGTTAATCCTAAATTTTCTTTTTGTAACAGAAATCTAACCAAGTTCCCATTACTAATAACCTAACAAGCCACATCATTACACTATGCAATGTAATTTTCAAAGTTCGATGGTAAACTTTTCTTTATCACATCTTCTCTTTGACAGATTGGCATGGTGCTGTTGCAACCACCTAAGGTTTGCACCACGAAAGCCAAAATGCACATTAAAATACATTAATAAGCACCAGTACCAGGTCTGATAGGTACATGATGGAAAAGAATTGCCTCATTGGCCTCATTGGCCTCATTAGAGGAAGTTCTGGTCGACAAACACAAGTAGTGCAATCAGCATGTATCAATTCAGAACTAAAAAACACAAAATGGGTATGGACCTGAAGGAGCTCAGGCAAAGAAGACGTTCGTTGGAGACGATTAACCCACAGCTTGTGAGCTGATTTCATCCATGAACTAACCAATGACATATCAGGCATTGCAGCCTGCACTCAGATAGACAAACAAAACATTATCCTAGGAAAATAGAAAATAAATAAAGAATTTTTTCAAAGACTACGTGCTTATCCCTTTCAAGTTTAGATAATCATGCGTAACTTGAAAAATTCAAAATCAGTTTTACACTTGCTAGGAATCATTGAAGTTTAATAATTTCTTATGGTGAAGTTATACAAGTCTGCTTTAGTTAGATGCAAATAATCCATGAAACTAACTTCTAAAATAAGCTTAAAACTAACACATTTCAATATCATCCAAATTAGTTAACGTATAAAACACTTGGCAATAACTATATTTAGGTCAGTTTCCCAGCATCTAAATCTGAATCTTCATACAGGAAATATGAGAACTGTTCATTGATAAAAAAAAATTTCAAGACTAGTTGAGATTTATCTTTCACAGTTTGCTTCAACAATCTACCATTTCTTGAACACATTATTAAAAATGTAAATATTGAAAATAGAAGGAAAGAACAAAAATACCTCTATCGCATGTATAGCAGCTTTAAGGGCTTGCAACTGCGAAGCATGAACCCTATGGCTAGGCGACTCACATATTCCTTCTATATTTTTGCAAGTTATCAGATGCATTGCATATCTCTCCTCCTGCTCGAAATCCAGCTCAAATGTTGAATGACAGATCCTACAGTGTTTTTCCTCTCTCCAGTACAAGTCATGGCACCCCTGGCATCTGGCCCATGTGTCCGCCAACAACCTCTTGCTGAACCTTACTGCACTTAGGTTCAAATAGAATGAGTCCCAGACCCACTTGTCAAACTCTTGGATCCTCTCCCATTTCTGCCTCTTCTCCTCTCCAGTTCTTCCTGACTCGATAACAAGAACCCCGGTGGGCACCACGGGGATTGTGGCATTGTTGCAGCTGGAATTGTTATTGTCTATGTCGGATATAGGAGAGGATCCATCTCCATTGCTGATCACTGAATTGGAGGAGCTGGTTTGTGTCACATTGTCTCCTATGGATTTGTTGTGGTGGGCCTCCATTGATCGACAGAGATAGCTTTGACGTCTGTTTAGAGAGGTAAAGAGGCTGGATTCTCTTGTGCCTCTTGTATCTAAAACCGACAGCAACTTGAGGAGATCCTACATCAGAAGACAATTTATTTGAGAATTTCGCTTTATTTATTTTTTCTTTTGAACTTTTCATTGACTCGTATGGAGACTAGGAAATTTCTGAGTCTTCACAGAGTATTAGCTTAACATTAATAAACCTTACTTGTGTATGGATATCTGAGAGATTGAATTTACCATAGCACCACACTGGTTTATAATATTATAGCAGCAAAATCTGACTATATTTCAGTAACATGCTCATCCATTATGGCCAGGGGCGGATTTACCTTAGTCAAATGGGGGTCAATTGACCCCCATTTATTATATAAATCTTTTAAACATGTACTATAGATTATAATATTAAAGATAAAATTGCTATATGTATACTAAATTTGACCCCATTTAGTTTCTAAAATTTGTAAGCTTGACTTCTTTTTAAAAAAAAATGAGTCATATGAATTGTGTATATTGACCCCCATATATTAAAATCCTGCCTCCGCCCCTGATTATGGCCACAAAAACACGTCCTTACGAGTTGAAAACAGTATACAAACCTGAGGCGTATCAATGACCTCCCAGTGGCCATCATCAGAAGATTCAAAGAACACCATCCGATGGCCAGGATCATCCCTAGCACACGGCCCCAAAAAGAGCCAGTAGTTGTTGTACCGTCGGTCAGACCCCAGATGTACTGTTTGCATTTTACATGAAGCTTCACTTGAAGTTGTGCCAGCAAGTGGAGCTTGAATAGTATTACTAGGAGAAGATTGCACCTTATCGCAATTACTAGCCACTGGATAGGTTGATTTTTTTATTTTGCCACCAGAGGCATGAAAATGATGCAAAGTGGGGGCAGTTGCAGATATAACCCTCCTCGGTTCCTACAATGTTTTGGTGCAGTTAGAAACTGTTGATTTGAGTGAGAAATTTTGTTACCTAACATAAGTTCAACCAGTATGGAATCCATGAGACGCATTCAGCCAAGCCTCTTTGACAACTAGGAAACGAACAACTCTGGCTAAACCAACTTGCATCCCACATCATCAATTTACTTTGTAGTTGATTTTATTGGATTGAACCCAATTTTCATTAACTCTAACCAGTTTTAGCCGATCAATGTAGAGATCCACCAACATTTAGCAATATCAACCAGGACATGTCAGGTCAATTTGACCCGGCCTAGTTCAACTTGACCAAGCATATTGACAGATGATGTCAATCTAGATAAAATTTGCAAACAAAATCTCTCACCGGAACTAACCCAAGTACCTAATCAAATAGACCCATGCTAACCACAAAACTAAACTGGATACCTCAATTCTTAGGCAAGAACTGGCCCCACCAATTAAATCGACCAAGGCAATCAAACCATCCAACTTCTCATCAACCCTCAAATCGGAGTACTCCCCCTCCATCAACCCAAGGACCCATGCCTCACCACTATAGCTCTCGTCAATTTCTCTATACTTCGCAATTCTTCCTTCCTTTCTGGATGAGCTTATCTCCTCCGAGCAATCTGATTCATCACTGCTGCTGCTACCCGTGCTGCAGATGTCTCTTGATTCCTCATCTTCAACGCTTCCGGAGTCTTCTGAGTCAGAGTTGGGGTTGGTTCCTTTAATCCTCGGGTCAACACGTAGTCGATATGCATTGGGTGCAATCTTTTCAAATAGAGTGATATCGCTCAAAAGGGTTGAGTGGATGAGTTGCTCGGTTTCTTGTATTGAGTTCGGTAATTCCAGCTGAATAATCTAAAAAAGAGAAGAAAAACATTTCAAGTTACTGAGTCAGGTTAGCAAAAGCACCATCAAGCGCCCAAATTGAGAAGGCTATACACCTGAGGCTTTGTAAAAATCATAGTGGAACTTAGGGTTTTCAGGAGCACTAAGAAAATTTCCAGGATACAAGTACATAACTTCTGAATTAAAATAGATGAGACATTGAGGATTTGCACCTGAGGAGAGTTTGCCAATTCAGAAACCTTCAAACCACAACTTCCTATCTTCGACAATACTGTAAACAGCTCGCCTTTCAACGTCCGGGGTCGTAAACCATACTTGACCATCTGATCCTTCTCCTACATCATTACAGAAGCAATGCAAAGTTTACACTCTAGATCAATTCAGAGATTACCATCTCTGGTGATCTTGACTCAGTATTACTCAATAGTTGTTTGTGAAATCTCCAGGCTATCTTTTTTTTCGACTTGTATTGTGTTTATTTGAGGCTTCATGTATGGAGGATAATGAGAATATTAGAATAGAAGGGGGGAGAGGAGGGAGGGAAGAGAGAGAGAGAGAGAGTTATTACTTGGCATTCAATTTTGGATATGTCGTACTTATTGAACATCTTATAATTTTATTTCTTTAATGTTATAACTTGGCAGCCAGGCCAAGATTGAGAGAGAGAAGCGGAACTTCTAATATCAACTTAACAAAGGGGTTCCATACAACCAAAATACAGAAGTACCAAGTCTGTCAGATCCTGCACCAGTGTGTACTCCTGGCAAATTACACACAGGTGAGAGGTGGTAGGTTTGTTCCTGACTGAAGAAACCATCAAAGGTTCTTCAAAACAAGATAAATACAGCTAAACCCTATCTGCAAATCACAAATTCAGTAATTTTTAGTGCTTTAAAATCAAGTTTGCAGTACATATCACATGCCTTGGAAAAAGAACCTCTGCGCAGCAAACTGTTCTTTGAACCAAACCCTGCTGCAACCAGAACTTGCCTCAGTATCTCGATCCATGTCAACGGATTCAGAGATCTCATCAGAAAGCTCACATCAAGCTCTTGCTCTCTGAACTGTATGATAAAAAATAAAAAGATAATGTTTGCTATAATTAGGGTTTCAGGAATTCAGAAGATGTTAATTATGTATCCTTTTACCAATGTTTGCTATAGTTATTTTTTTTATTTAAAAAAAAAAATTATGAATACATATGCTTTAGCACTTAGGTGGTTTATACAAACTACAAAGTACTAACAAACAAGCTGCAACAATACATAATGACTTGTCTATGCCTGGCAAATGGCCTGACCTGATATGCTATATAGAGCACAAATAGAGGTCCAAATAATATTCTCTTAGATAAAATACTGAATTTGTATATTGTGTATGTCAAAAACTTTTATGATACACTTGAACTAAAACCATGAAAACTGGGTTTATAGAACTACTGTTGTAGAATAACTAAAAACAGTCAACAGTTTAACCAAAAGATGCATAAGAGCCAAAACTTACGAAATTTAAGAAGCTTAGAAATCTACTGTCCTTGGACGAAAAAGGGACAAAGTTGTCTATTTTCCCTTTCTCAGCATCTGACAGAAGCAGCTTGAGGAGAGCCATATGCACCTTTCCCAATAACATTGAGTCCTAAAAGTTTTTTCCAAAAATACTTGTCAATTGCAGATTATATCACATGAGCAAACTGCAAAAGGTGAATTATTTCAGAAAACAAATAAAAGGAACATACCTTATCATGAAACGACTGAGCAAACTCGTCAATAGTGAAGGGATGTACATCAACTCTAGTCGAACTTGTGTACAGAAACCGCAAAACCTGATATGAGAATTTAGATTAATTTTTTAAATATTTACAGTAGTCCTTACTAATAACAATCTAGATTATAACAAAAGAAGAAGAAGAAGAAAACCTTGAATAGCTTTTTGACAAGTTCAGGTGAGGAGTCCCAAGGTCTTGCAGAGAATGGTTGTTTCATCTTTACATTCTGTGGAGGAAACCTGGCTAACAAATCTATAAAAAAATACATTATATTAAAAGGGAACTTCACCAAAATAACCAAGGAGAAATATACTAAAAAAGCACAAGTTGCCAGTCATGTATATGCAGCACTGAAGGTATGTAATAGCAGGTATAGAAACAACACAGTTTAATTAGTGGTAGACATAATTTTTCTTTCTGCTTTTCTTTTAATTAGTTCGTTGCTTCTTTGGTGTATAAACCATTCCGGGCAAATTTGAAACTTAAATAGGTTTACTCGGAGGCCACTGACTTCTCAAATTTTCTAGACACAAATGGCACTTATGAAGGATTAATTAAGGCTCAAATGGGCATTACAAATAAAATTTGAGCAGCAAAAGACAGAATTATCCTAATTAAAGCACCGTACTGTGCAAACATATTTGGTAATTTGTACATGTGCATTACCTTACCCACCTATCTAGTGACCATCTATAACAACAACAACAGTGATTAAGTTTTTTGTATGACAAAGGAAAAAGATAAGGACCTTTGCAAAGAGCGCAGCCATGGCGTCCACTTGAAAAAAGGTGAGCAGAGCATCTTAATGGGTTGGGACCTGATTGAAGCTCCCTCAGTTCTAGTTCTTCGTCATCAACTAATGTTGACTGTCCAACTTGTCCCTCGGACGACTCAGGCCCATCAGCTGAAAGCTCACATTCAGTTGGGCTGTGGCTCTTCAAAACTATAGCTCTCTTAGAAGGGGCCTATGGACATTTGCATGCACAGGGAATAAGCAAAAATATAATTAATCTAAGACAAAAAAAATACATGTACCTATTTTCTAAAGAGTAACAGGAGCACTATATTTAATGTGCCGGTCAAAGTAATGGTACAATATACTGGTTCAATAATTATTTAAAGATTGATGATTGATTCCGTTTCCATTTGTTACCCATTTTCAAGGTTAGTTCTATATAAAAGTTTATTACAAGCAGGTGGTCAAATACTTGAATCCAACAAAAGGGCTTACCTTTTTTTTATTCAGAGGCTTCTTTTTTTCAGTCTTTTTCTTGCGTGCAACTATTTGCTTCTGCAAAGTTGGAAGGAAATTATTAAGAGAGAGAGAGAGAGATAGTACCGGGAGAAGCTGAGAACCTGAAACAATCCTTGTGTTGTAGAAAAAACAAACCAATATGCAAGAAATTTAATTGTAGATAAAAATACAGAAATCAAAATAACCAGACAGAAAGAAAGAGTCAGAATGTACCGGGACAAACTTCTTCTTGTTTTTGGTTTCAGTGCATGATTTTTGGCTCGATACTACAGTGGAAGTTGATTTTGTTGAAGAATTGAAAGAAGCATTTCGTCCCAACAAAGCTCTCAAATCACAGGGAAATTCCTTATTCTGCGAATTTGTCACGTGCCAAATTGTCATTAGGCCTTTACCCATGCCATGCTTCTTTGGCAGATTGGTGGTATTATTGAATCTTTCAATAGGTGCCTCCAGAATCTGAGAAAAGGTTTAAGCAAAACTATGATAATGCAAACCAGAAGACAATTTAGTACAACTGGTACAGTCAGTTAAATGTGGCACCATCATTTTTGCTACTTTTGCTTCAGTGATGGTTTGGGATCTAAAACATCAAATCACGGTCAAGTGTGCCAAGAGAACAAGATTTCATATCTAACTGGTCAGGCTCATCAATGGTGCAGGACTGCCAGAACCAACATGATTCGGTACAAAAAACCGAGTAACAACATTAAGTAGGCTAGGCATATATATTCAATCCAAGTATTGTTGATCAACACAGGCTAACAAGAAAACTAGTAAACAATCCTTTTTGTTACTTTCTTCTGTACTCAAATAACTGTTATGATTGTTTGGCATCTCAATAATATATTAAGTGATGTCCAAAGGTACGAAGGAATAAAGGTTTGATATGCAAATGATATTCGGATAATGCCTGTTAATGGTAAGCCAGAACCAGTGCAGCTCGATGGGTACTTAAATCCAGGTTGCCGATATTAATCGAAATAGGCATATTTAATCTAGGTAAAAGATGATGAACATGGGCAAGCAAGAAAACTACTACTAAGGAACAGCTAGTTAGTAAAGTGAAATTATGATAATGGGAATAGGCAATAACCTTCCTCTTCTTCACTGCTGTTTGACTCTCAGTACAAGCTCGAAGTTTCTGAATATCTGCCAAATTAAAAGAGCAGTGCTCCAATTAAGCAACTCAGTTTTAAATGTATAAATTGTAAAGTTGTGAGATCAAGCATTGAATATTAGTAACTCATGGCAATCAAGGGTCATGGATATTGATTGAGCCAGTATATGATTTTCACTAGTAATTATGGCATAATCAAGAAATTCGTGCAGGCTTAATGGACCCTTATACATGGCTATTTTGGCATTTACTGAAACAAGAGGATTCTCTCAGCTTAACTGACCTCATACTCTTGAGAGTTGGTTTTAAGACGTGTTATAAGGGTACCTAGAATGCATTGCATCCTGTTTGTATTTTCTTAAACCTTTGCCACATTTGAAATGATAAAAAATAATAAATTACTAAATAAACTGTTCACCTTTTTTATGATCAACAGATCTCTGGGAAGGGGAATCAAATTCCATGCCAAGAGACGGGCCATCCTTGCGAAAAACCCTTCTTAATACATAATCCTTGGGAAATAGCACTTGCATTTGAACAAACCTTCTCTTTTTCTGAGCCAAGCTTAAACTTGTCTTCCTGCTCTGGTTACTGTTAACCTTGGTTGAAGTAAGAGCACTGATACTAGAGTTGCTCTGGTTTTTTGCCCCTTCAATTTCTCTCTTCTCCTTTCTTCTCCTCTCTTTAAACCATGTTTTAACCTGATTGTATGTTAAACCAATGGACTCTGCGCATTGTGCCATCTTCTGCTGAATTGGATACTTCTCCTCTGTCAACGGAGCAGATTATACCATGAATTGACCATCCAATTAAAAAACAAATCGAGATTCTGAAACTCAATAAATGGCCATCTAAGCAATTGCAAGCCGTTAAAGTTTTTTTCTAAAATGAAATCATTTTGATGAATAAAAATAAACATTTAACCTAAATAGATTAAAGAGAGAAGCGCTTCTCTTATCTCCAGTTCGGTTTTTCCAACATATTCGTGAAATGGAGCATCATGGAACAGAACAAAGACAGAATAATCCATCCAATCAAACAGAAATTCTATCTTAAATAAAAACTATTTCTCCAACACATTTTAACACAAAAAAATAGAACTCCAATTCCTAATTACAAACAATCCACTTAACCATACTCTCAGAAAAACTTTATAAAAATCCCACAGATTATCTAACAACAGCACATATTAGCACAAAATCTGTACCAGCATAGGATCTTTCCAGTATCTGAAGTTGCACAGGTGATTTTTTCTTGAAGCCACTCGCCATCTCTCACTAGGACACGATCCACACTAGAAGAGTAAAAGAGAAATTAAGAGATTTAGAACCCTAAACACATGCAAATTGGAATAAGATCTCTCTCTTGACCCTCGAATCTTCACATAAATTCTTTCACCAATTTTCGGGGGAAATGAAGCATCACACTGATCGCAGTCACAATGGCCCCTGACTCGCGCCCAAAACCCTACACTATCCTTCCCTATCTGCTTAAAGCCTTAAACCCTTTTGGAGAAATATCTTTAATACCCCAAGGAATCGGGCTTGTGGTTGGTATAAAATTACGGATTCTGCCATCTATAGTTGAATTCGCGGGAACCGTTTGATTTGTGGGACCCAAACTTTGGACGGATGAAAATGCAAGAGAGGATTTGTTCTGGGCTTCCGGCCCAACGTGGAAAAGTTCGCAGCCACGAAAGGCAAAAACAGTTTAGGAAAAGCCCTTTTTTCTCCTCTTTTGATTTTGATATTTTCTAATTTTTTGGTTTTTAATGAATAATGATACGGGTTTTAGAAATCTAGCCGCCTTATCCAGCGGTCCCCTCTCAGCAGCTCCTTCCAGCAGCACCTAGGCGCTCTTCCGAGCAGCCCCTTCGCCAGCAATTCCGCTCCTCCGTCCCCCGCCAGCAACACCCTCCGTCTCCCGCCCCCTACGGGGATGTGGGGTGACCCTGCGGAGAGGAGGAGACAACCGGCACCGCTCCACTGTTCCTTCCTGTCAGCAGGCCACCCCCTCCCCCCTCCTCTACCCTCGTCTATTCTGTTTTTCTCTTCGACAACCTCTAGCCGCCAGCAACCCCCTCTCCACGCTGCCCCACTCCCACCTCTACGCCTCTTCGTGAGTTGACGACAATAGCCCTAGCCGTCATCTCTCTCGTCTCGATGCACCTTTTCGTCCTCCTCCACTTCTGTCAGAAAAATCAAAGAGAATTGGCGACAATAGCCCTAGTCGTCAGCCTTTCCGTCTCCTGACGCCTCCACCCTTCCACCCGCACCTCCGCACCGGTCTCCCCCACCCGCAACCCTAACTGAAAAAATGATGCTTCATTTCCTATGGTCACCAGCCAGCCGATGTTGAAGGTCGTCGGTGTCTACTACCGAAGGATATGGTTTGATTATTTTGTTGTTTTTAGTTATTTGTGATGTTCGATGTTGATGTTCTTTAGATATGGATGTAGTTTGATGTTGATGATGTTCTCGATGCAGAACGATGGATGTAATTTATGTTTATTTAATGAAAATTATACTTGGCAGCCACTACCAAGGTTTCAAAAGATACAGGTCTTAGAAATTGTATTATTAATTATTATGTCTTTGCTCTGGTTGAATCCGTTCGATTTGCATCAAGATTCGTATGCAATTTATCAACACAAATTTTGATATTTTCTACACAAATTTTAATGCACATAAACAGCTCTGATCGAATATTAAACCGAATTTGATTTCCTTTGTGAATAAAGAAATGGGAGATGAAAATGAATTTGACCATTAAGTTGTAATTGAAAGTGAGGAAGTGACAAGAGTCGATTAACCCATTTTAGAGAACAATTATGTTATAAATTTTTAAAAAAATTGATGATATTTAGTGCGATTTTATGAAGAATGTGAAGTGTTGTTATTAAAATCGAAGCGGGTTGACGATTCAACCAAACATAATTATGATTTGGGGTATGTTTGGTTGGATTGAGAATAGGTTATTCTTGGGGTTAGGCTATTCGGGATAGCTTGTTCGGTGTTTGATTGGGTTACAATAGCTAGAATAGTGAATCCAAATTTTTTGTTTTATTAGAATAGGTTATTCGTAAGAATTTTGAGATTTGGCTATTCTTGATTTGGTTATTCTAACTATTCTTGTTTTTCAACCAAACATACCCCAAATTTCTTTATTTTGAGTGTTCAATAACTCCTTAACATTTCTTAAGTCTTATTTAGACTTCTTAACCTCTTAATCTCATCAAACATCATCTCCTTAGTCTGGATTAAGATATCTTTCTTTTGCATGGATTAAGTTTTTTTTAATCTTTTATCCGGATTCTTAAGGCACCAATTGTATTGGATTAAGCCTCCTTATGATTTGATTTCTTTATTGGATTCAACCAAACATAATTATGATTGGATTTCTTTATTCTGAGTGTTCGATAACTCCTCAACATTTCTTAAGTCTCCTTTAGACTTTTTAACCTCTTAATCCCACCAAGCATCATCTCCTTAGTCTAGATTAAGATTTCCTTCTTTTGTCCGGATTAAGCTTTTTTTTTATCTTTTGTCCGAATTCTTAAGGCACCAATTGTATTGGATTAAGCCTCCTTAGCACCTTTTCTTGTCTCCTTAGCAAATTGTTTTAATCTGACTCTACAAAACAAATGCTCCTTAACTCCACTTCAAATTTAATCCCACCCCATGTGTCGAACACCCCCATAGAATCAGACAAAAAAAATTGATTAAACCCGATCAGTTTTGCAAAGGATGTTGAATCGATCACATTATGGACCAAACTATTTCCTTCGAGATTCAAATCATGCGGGTGAGGAAAGAAGTAATTTTTTTTTTTATAAAAGGCTTGCTAGCCCGTTTCATTAAAGAAACAAAGTAGTCAAGTTTACATTCAAAAATAAAGAACCTGCATCCTCCCCTTAATACAACCAAAAGCAGGCATAATAGTTCACTTAGTACCAGAAAGGATCAAAGTCTCAAAAGCATAGAAACTAATATGTTACAGATAATTCTAAATCTCGCAACTCTCAGAACTATGCAACAAACGCAACACCATCATCATCTTCATCCTCAAGAAGGTTACGATACATCACCATTTGTAAATAAGCTACATCACATTCTTCATTAGGATCCCAGACTTGCAATGGAATAGCATCAAGCTCCTGAGGCATCCAGTCAGCTTGAACAATCTCCCTAGTCTGCCGCTTGATAATACCTGTCCAATATGTAATAAGGGAAATAATAAGTAACATTATAGTTCTAAAAGACTTCTTGGTGGAATTTTGAAAACAAGATTCATTTCTAAGTTTTCAAAGTGTCCAACATACAACACTAAACATAATCAGAAAAGCAGTTTGTGACTATTTTGGCAATGTTATGGCAAATTGGATAATATCTTGTATAGTGGACCAATTGGTAAAATGTCCTTGGCTCTTGCCCATCCGAAACCAGATATATTGTGCTAACCTACAATTAAGAAATAAGTGATTAGAGGTTTCAATTTCATTACAGAACTGACACTTGGTATCACCCTGCCAGCCTTTATTTCTCAAATTCTATTTAGTAAGTATTATATTTCTGGCTACCAGCCACATAAAGATTTTGATTTTGTAAGGTAAAGGAAGGTGCCACTATAACATTGGTTGAGGAAAACAAACTCCTCTAAAATTGAGAAACCTATAGAGTGACTTACAGAGAATATACCAGAAGCTTCCCATTTCCAAGCAATTTTATCATGATTATGTGTAAATGACAAAGAGCTAAGGGTATGTAAGATAGTGGTCCATTTGTGCAATGTAATTATGTCAAATTGTCTCCTAAACCTCACAGCATCCCCTTGGGACTATACCACCTTTCTCAAAGTGATATGTTTGATATCACATATATCATACAGTTGAAGATAGATAATCTTTAGAAGAATATCATTATTCCATGTATCTGACCAAAAGCTAAGTTGAGACTGAGATCCTGGTATATGCAAGACACTACATTTACCTAAGTTATCTAATGCCATAATAGCTTTCCAAAATGCAGAATAGGGTATAGGTTGTGCAGAATAGTATTTATGAATGATGATTGTTTTCCATAGACTTGTATAAGATTGGTCTTGGAATTTCCACCACTATTTGAGAAGTAAGGCTACATTAGGAAAGAAGTAATTAACACGATGTATCCACATTCAATTCGAGAGGTCAAGAAGCAAGTCGTCATGTTTCAAAAAAAAAAAAAAAAAGAGGCAAGTCGTTGGTGCCTTTGCAGAGGAAGACGGGTTTCAGGGCCGAAGTGCATTGCAAAGTGTCTAAACAAGTTGAGTGATTAAAGTGTAGGAGAACGTTATAATGGAAGAAACAACGCTCTCTGAATTCTTTTTGATTGATCATATATGTAGAACCAAAAATTCATAACTTCTGAGTTAACTCAAATTTGAGTTTAGATCCGGACCGTTCGCTTTAAATTGCAAAGGTATGGATTGAATTGGTTTGAATTTTGACCGGTTCGAACCCGCTTTAAATTGCAAAAGTATGGACTGAATTGGTTTGAATTATGATCGGACGGTTCGAAAGGTAAACTCAAACGGTGCGTTAATGTGGAGAATACTAGGTGGAACTACGCCTGTGAGAGCATCTGCATCCCAGCAATTCAACTGAGATTTTAAATAACTGTTAACTACTTTTTAGAAATTAAGGTCTCTAAAGTTTCTAACTCTCACATCTTTGAAATTAATTTTAGAGTTTCTATTATACCACGTCAGCAACAAACTAAAAAAGAGAAATAATTTGAGCCAATCATTTAGCCAGCATAGAGTTTATAAACAGTTTCTTAATAAGAAATCTTATTGCATAGTTTCTAAATAAGAAACTCTCTCACATCCCTGAAACTGAATTAGAAACTGCCATATCATATTAGAAACTCTAATAATATCAGAGATGTAAATGCTCTGATGATACTCAGTGGAACACTATTCCTCTGAATCCTCTCCTCCTCTGACTTCATATATATATATATATTATATGAGTGAGGCTACGGTGCTATGGATGGCACGGATGGGGTCCGTGCTACGGCTCAAAATTTGACTTTTCAAAATTCTAACGGTCGATCCGAACCGTTCAACATGATTGTAAAATGAATATGTACTTGCAAATCAAATTTTACATTTTTTCAATTTTTTTTACTATTTTTCGAAAATCACTTGATCTGAACATTCTGGACCATCCAAAAACAGCTTATCTAAAAAAATAGTAAAAAATTCGAAAAAATATAAAATTTGATTTGCAAGTACATATTCATTTTATAATCATGTTGAACGGTTCGGATCGACCGTTAGAATTTTGAAAAGTCAACTTTTAAGCCGTAGCACGGACCCCATCCGTACTATGCATAGCACCGTAGCCTCACTATATATATATATTTAATTCCTTGGCAGAAGCTTCTGGGATCATAGATTTATAATTTTTATAATTTTGCCTTCTTTTTGCTTGTATTATGCAAAAATTCAAATCACAGATAAGTGGCTTCGTAGTAAATAAAGAAAAAGTTGGGATTTTTAAAAACTCGTTAAAATTGAATTCTTTTCAATCCATTGGGTATTTCGATAAAAAGTTCGATTTAAAATTAACTTCTTTCATGTCTTTTTCTTAATTCTACGTCAACTGCTGCCACCGTTGCTGAACAGTTATCTTATTGACATTAAATCATTTTACAAAATTCTAAATCCAAATGACAAACAAATCACGTATAAATTTAAGCTCCCTGATTCAATTGAATTCAGATAGACGCACCAATTTGTTTGACGGTGATGAATGATGATGGCGACTTCAAAATTTTCAAACTTTTAAAATATCCTTTTTTTCTAATTCCATAACAGTAGCTGCCATAATGATTGCATTAGCATCACAAAATATACAGCGTACAATGAATTAATTACAAACATAGAAGCATCATGATATTAGATGCGTCACAGACCGAATTTGACAAATTATATTATGTGTGCATAATTTGAGTTAAAACCCAACATATGACCTCATTCAGACTTCTCACCCTTCTCACCCTCCTAATTTTTTCTAACTCCTTTACACTGTGCTTCAGAAGGCGGAGTAAAATCGTCATTAAAAGAAAGAGAAGGGAAGTGAAGCTCGCCATTTCGTCTCCACTCCGATTTTGATGAAGGATTTCGCCAAAACATCGTGTAGCTTCCCCCTGCACCTTCTCCAATTTCCCCCCTTCTGAAGCGAGTGAACGACACTGGTCAGGCGCAATCTGGCGAAATTCTAAATCCACACATTGATTCTTCCTTCTCCTCCCTCTGTGTACCGCCTTCTGGAGCACAACCTTAGACTTCTCACCATTCTAATTTTCTCCAGCTCCTTTTTACAATGGTCACTTAAAAAATATATATATAAAGGAAACATTTTATCTGCGGCTGGGATTGAACGCGTATTCTTGTATTAACTCAAAAAAGAATCTTTTGAGTTTAATGTATGTCGGCCATCTGATCAGGATCGGAATCAATCCGGTCCCCGTCTATGAAGCACGGGGCAAGATAATATTAGTGCGGATCTCAATCAGACGGTCCAGATCTATTAACGCATGGTGAGTTAATGCAGAAGATACAAATTCGCTAGGACTGTGCTCACACACTTCGACAATATATATATTTTTTTGAACTGGAGAGCGACAACCTGGTTTCATTTTGTATATTTGCTAGGTTGGTGCCAACCTTTTTTAAGTTATATACTAAGCAACACATTCAATTTTAACGAGTCCCATCTGTTTTGAGACGCTGTAAACAGATCCGAATTATCAGTTCTGAATCCAATCCGAATTCGTTTGGGATCCGAATCCGGATTAAACAGAGCAGGGTGGATAATTCACGGATTCAAATTTGAATATTTATCTAATATATGTAATAGATCCGGATCCGGAAACGAATCGATTGTGAATAAGGGTTGTTACAATGCAACAGCATTGTTTGGGAGACGCAGAACCTACAACTTATAAATGCAACCATCATTTGCAAGAACCATGAATTTCAATTTTGATTTAATAATTGGTAAACGGGTCCGGCCCAATATGTGGCCCGATGGTCGATTAATGACCTGAATTTCCTAACCTAATGTACAATACGGCCCAATTTAACTATGAGCCTTAACCCCGTAGGCATCGTCCCAAAGCGAAGGTCACATATTTTGACAACTCAGTAGCAATTCGCACCACATCAGTTCATGGCTCCTATAATAATCTGAATCCGTATCTCCCCCCCCCCCCCCCCCAGGGTATTAGGGTAAATGAGGGTACAATTAGAAAATCTAGATAGTTCTTGAACTGTGTAGATGAGATATTAATCATCTGTTTTAATCTGGTATGAACTTTTATATTTAAAATAGGCACTGAATTAATTTTAGGGTTTAAATAGGCACTGAATTAATTTTAATTTTAACCTGCAATCTTTTATTAAGAGAGCATTACCTTTACCACTAGACTAAAGCTGGTTCTCCTCAGATAACTGTTTTATTGACAGTTAAAAGGATTTAATGTTCGGTTAGTCTGGGGACAATAATTAAATGTACGTAGCCCATTGGCCTTAACATTGGGGAATAAATATGTTGTTATTCCTTTGGAATAACAGGAACCTGTTACTCCAATTCCAACCGTTGATCTTCATTGAGATTTGAAAATGAAAAAAAGTTTCTTCGTTGAGATTCACGATTCGCGGATTGAAAAATTTAAATGGTTGAGATTTGAATAACAGCTGATTTATTTCCTTAAGATTGATACAACCCATGAAGTGAGTACATAGTACATGGAAACATAAAACCTAACCTAGTACAGGGAACATTGGATTTAGCAAAAACAAGCTTGGGGTATTAATTTGATTATGTTTTTTTTTTGTGTGGCAATTTTGAATAAACATACTTGGGGTATTAATTTGTTTGCAGTGTCATTAGTCGTGCCATGGTGTTAAACAATGTCATTAGTCGTGCCATGGTGTTAAACCTCGATGCAACTCCAATGTTACCAAAACCTTAGTATAACCATATTTAACCAAAATTTAGCACCAGTCGTACAATTCATGCTCGATTAAGCCGAAATTTTTATTAATAGAAAATAAAATAAAATAAATATCGGGATTGAAGAATGTTTTCACTGGAATTCGAGATATAGTAAAAACATAATGGTGTTCAGTTAATCTGATCGCTAATGATCTCTAATTAACAAAAAACACTGTAGCTAGACGTTATGGTCTATAACATCCAGCTACAGTGATTTTTTTTCAAAAATTACAAACTGAAGCAAGCAAAAAAAAAAAAAATTATAACTGAACGTTATGGACCATAATGTCCAACTACAGTGTTTTTTTTATTAGAGATCATTAGCGATTAAATTAACTGAACGTTATCGACCATAACGTCCAGTTACAGTGCCATGGACATTATGGACCATCACGTTTTTACTACATCTCAAATTCCAGCAAAAACATTCTTCAATATCCATATTTTTTTTTTTCTATTAATAAAAATTTCGGTCGATTAAGATCCAGCTGCCCACTTGTGATAACAGATCTCTAAACTTTCTCAACATCTGTATTTAATTAAAAATAACTCATCCTCAACTGTAATTTGGGTTTACGGTATTTTAACAGATTTCTAAGCAAGTTTAGCAGGGTTTGAGGTATTTTCAGGAGAAATGTTTCTCCGGGTATAGCAATCCAACTAATTGGGATCTCATATGGCTTTGGAAATATCAATCACAATCATAAATCAGGAAAAATGAAAAAAAAAAAAAAGGTAAAAACCAAATTAAAATTAGAATTGTAAACTAGTCTTGTGCTTTTGGAGCTGGGGTAACTTTGCACACCTCAGCATTATAACCGCATTCCATTAGCACTAAAAGCCAGGCATGCTGCTGCTCAGAGAGACGATCTCTTGGCCCTTTGACTTCCACCAGTTTCGCTTCCCCGCAAGTGTTGTTTGCATAAAACCGCCAAAGCAGGAGGTCCGGCATACCACTGGACCAACTCCTGTGAATATTAAAGGGTCAACTCAAATCTATGGTTACAAAAAATATTGTATAGGGATTCATGCTCCTTGTCAGAATGCCAGCTCCTAAATAGAGAACCACAACATATTGGAAAGAACATAAGCACTCAGGAACCTTTCAAATGAGATTTATTTCAAAAACCATGTCAACTTTAGGAAGTCTAGATTATTTTACAGTATTCTGAATTTCCACCAAAATGTACTTGGTTCCATGCAAATCCTTTAAAGAATTTTGGCTTGACCTTTCCTTCCGAGCGGTATTCCAAAATTCCTCTTCCACAAATCCTGAGATCCCTGGCAACCTTGATCAAATCAAGGATTCCAATATTGGCAAGTATGCCAACATTTGGTCTATAAAGGAGACTGGACCAGACAGTTTCAATATCTTATGTCAACTTCACAGTACTACATAATTTTGAGCTTCTAGCCTTCTACGAAGATCTTGATAGTTATGCATTAAACAAGCCCTAATGCCAGCACAGAAACTCAGTTAACCACCAAATAAGCTATTTCTTACATTTCTAAAAGTAAACATAAACACAATATGAGCAAAGGTACGAAGGCACTACAACCCCACCCAACAGACTGATGTGACATCCTACAAATTAGAATTAAGAGGAGAGGAAGCTCTCAACTTCTATCCATATTTTTCCAAGAGTTGGATCTTACCTCCTCTAACCTTCCACACAATAAATGTGATGTGACATAAGTTGCATATAACAGAATCCTTCTCCTGTATCTAAACCCTATAAACATAAGACATATTTGTCTAAAAAGTTATTTTCCATCCCCACTTGCCAACCCCAGCCTCCCTTACATATCTGAAAAGAAAATACTCAGGAGCATAGACCAGACCAACCCCCTAAAGACAAGACACCCTAAAAGTTTTTCTAACAAAACTTGAGATGGTTATCTTGACCAAAAAATAATCCAACCCAAGCAACTAGCTAAATCTTTCGATCAGACAATAACCTGAAACAAACAGAACACTATCAAAACACTACCTGTAATCCAGTGCAAGATGACGGCAGATAGAGGCCAGGCTTTGTGCCCTCATACACGAGACCACAGCACGGAGGTCAGCAAGGGAGTGGCGGTCCCAATTCACACCACGACAGAGTTCGCCATAGTGGAGATCCCAGCATGTGATCAAAATCTCTTCTGCCATTCCGTCTTGAATTTTATTTAGTTGTGACTCAACGAGATCCTTTCTTGTATCATAAAAGTCATCTGTGTCAAGGTCCAGCGGACCTGTCTGATCAATGAAAAAAGAAAAAAAGTACTTGGTACTTTGTGCAGGCTTGCTGATGAAAAAATAAAAAGGACGTCTGGATTTCTGCCCCTCCAAAGCTTCAAGTAATCTTTTATTACATTGTAATTTGTGCTGTCAAGTGGTTCAAGTATATATTCTTGAGCTCCGATCAAAATCTAATTATTTTTATCTATTGGACCAATAACATTTTGGTAAAATATTGAGCAAAACAAACTCAATTTAGACAAGTTTAGTCAATAGTAAAGGAACACATAAAAAAAAGCCTTAACTCATTTATATTGAGAGGGGTAAAAAAGAAAAAAAGAAGTAAGCAAGGAGCAACAGCAGTAACCTGAAATTTTGAACAAAATACATTTGGCACGTCAGAAAAGATGACGTCCCACATGAGGAGGCCAAAGATGGTCATCCAAATGCCACTTTCTGAGTGGACCCCACGCCACCCACCCCCTTCTTCTTCAGCAAAGTATTGCAATGCTAGTTCCTCCACTCCACACAGCTCACCATTATAACCATAGAATAGGTTTTTCTCCCCAACTCTGCCATTAAGCGGCCTTCCTACAATGTTGACCTGGAGGCAAAACATAAAAGAAAGAGCAAGCTAGTGACCTTGTCCAGTCCCCTCTCCGGTAAATGCAAGTCAACTATGACATTTTTGTGTCCAAATTAGACCGAGTTAAGTCAAAATTTCAGATACAATAAGGTCTAAAATAGTTGATTTATTTGCACCATCCTTCTTCTGAAACAAAGCATCAAATTAGTATTTTGCCAAAGTTTTGTCATCAGAAGTTTCAACAGTACCGAGCTAGGTTTTGTCTACTTCAGTTCCTATTTTTGTGTAACAGATGCAAATGTTAATATGAAGCGACCATATGAAGTAAGAACCCAGTAAGAATTGCCGAACTCTTTAAAGTATGTCATGTCAAATATAAAAGTGGCAAAACCACATGAGGTGACATAATTTGAGGCAACCAAAATCATTGCACTAAATTAATTAGAACTTAAGCGCAACACTCCTTGGGGAACGCCCTTATCATCCTTTCTAGTGTCAGCTGCCTACTAATTATGTCCATGAGACCTACTGTACCCTACTATTCATAGAATCATGCTCCTGTACCTCTGGTATACTTCGCCTAACTGAATCAGCATAACTAGGGAGCTTCCATCTTCTTGGTGGCTTGCTTAATCTTAAAACCCGTTTCTGAAGTGCCATTTTTGAACCGGCACGAACCCAGGGATCACTGATGCCTTCTTCAGCTACCATAAGGCTCTCATTGAAATAGCCCTTGTGCTCCAAATTAATAGAAAGCCTCAGAGTCCAATATCCCCTCCTGCTATCTCTCGTTCTTTCTAGAAGACTTTTGAGGATCATGATAGCATCTTCGTACCTAAATAGTTTTAAAAAAAAAAAAATGAAAATTTGCAATTTTAATAGAAGTGCTCAACATAAAAAAAAATAAAAAATTAACAGACTTAACTAGCGCTGTACAATTACAGGCGATATACAGGGTCAGAAACATTTTTGTTTTTTAAATTGTATTTCTCTTTCCTTTAGAATTACTTTTGTCTTGGATTTTAGTAATAAGACCACCTTTGTCAAGGATTACTCATTACCATGCAGCCTGATCTGTTATTACCAGTACCAACAGAATCAGGAGAATTCATTGGTATTATATGGCTCAAACTTGGTGTGAAGCAAGTTGTGAACTTAAAAAGAACAATCCAACAGAAGGGGAAAAAGGTAGAGTCCAATCAACATCCAATCCAGTGTGCATCATGTACCAATACATATGGTGCCAGATTACAGCAAACTGGTCATCGTACCAGTCACCATGAAAGCAATTGCTGAATCCATCACCATACCTTCGTTCCCTTTCATAGACAGAGACACCCAAAGTGAGCACTTTTGTATAGACCCACCAAGCTGTGAAACACGAAAAGAATCTTGGTTTGAAAACGGAGGAAGAAATAAGAGAAGTTTCTTCCATAGGAGCAGAACACATGTAGTTTTTTGATATTTCAATGCATCTCTCCACCATTTTCATGTTATCATTATCTAGAGATTCATCCATTACTTGAGCCACTTGAATTGCCTATACAAAACAACAAGGCAGAAGGCCAAAAAATTAAATAACTCAAATAATTTCTTTATAACTGTCAAGGATAGTGGCACAAATTAGATTATTAAAAATGGTGCAACTGAACAATTACCAAACAAGCTAGACCTCGTGGATTGAGGATGGGCATGGTCCATGCACCCCAACTAAAACCTGGAGTGTTTTAATGCTATTCATGATAAAGCTTTTTAAAGGAATGGAAACAAGTAGTAACCTCTTCATATTGAAGGAGATGCCCACGGTCAGAAAAAATTTGGTGAGAGGCGTGACAAACATAATTCGGGTACTTTGCCAATCCAATATCAACTAAGAGAAAAGTTGAAAGGTCTTGCTCCCCATTCAGAAAGAATAACCTCTGCATTAACAGAAAATTAAGAACTACAAAGAAAAAAAAAATCATTTTGGGTACACAGTCCATCATAACTCACCTGTGTCAATCAATGTCCAACTAAAATTTGCTTCTGCTCACATATAACTCAAAACAATGTCAAATCATATCACCACCTTTAAATTTTAAGATGATGATCATGGGTGGCACCAGTTGTAAGGCACTGACCAAATTAAATTTAGAAGGCAGATTCATATAAGACAAACAAAATTTAGATGCATGAAGAGAAGAAATTTTCAAAAACGTTAATTTGAATTCACCTGGACACGCCAGAGAACTTCATCAGCAAAACGAGCTATTCTAACACAATTTCCCATTATTTCAGTTGTTCTCTTCTGTAGGTTTCTGCTGTAAAAGGCAAAACTTTTTTTTAATTTAAGCTCTTGTAATATCTTTGATATAGTAAATTGAGTTTAATTATGGACTACCAATTTCCATTTTCATATGCAGATAAAAGGGATTTTACAAGCTCCATATGGCGAGCGCATTTAATTTCTTCCTGAGATTAAAAACAAGATGCAAATGAGAGTAAGGTTCAAATCTCAGATGTAGCCTGCTCCCACATGTTTGCAAGTTGTGACAATAATCCAGAGCTTTAGTTCCTAAACCAGTCAAGTTTTGGTACTTGTATGTGCAAGTGTACTAACAATGAACCCACATTTTTAATTCTAATTCTTTCTATTATTCGGCATTTTCCTTCTGGATGATTTATGGTTTATGCTACAAAAGAATTAAACTGACAAAAGGACAAAAAAAATCAAGACCTTAGGAAGTCCTGCTTTCAATATATCGCGCAATTCAGATACAGTAAGCAATCCAAGGAGATCTTTCATATCACATCCTTGTACATGTATGTTGTCACTTGGTCGAAGCAAGGTCAAACAACCAGCCTCTATTGATTATATAAGGACCATAAGTTCATTATCTATTACAAAAGATAGAATGATTAAGCAAATATAAATAGTATCTGGAGAAAAGCAGTCAACCGAACAGATACATTCGGGGGACAAATCAAACGTTGTGACATTTACATACAAATGCATGTTGGCCAGATATAAATGCATATTGGAAACTGTACTTCATTATTTGTAAGATTAGATTACAAGTCTTGCTTATGTACCTTTTAATTCTTCAGCAGCAATATGTGGATCTGTTATTTCCGGGTAGGCAATTTTGCTCATCCTAAACCATGGACCTGAATTACAGGTGAATTTTTCAAAATTTGACCTGATAATTATGAATATCAGGTTTGATATCAAAACATAATTTACCTCACCTTTTCGAGTATAAAGACGGATAAAAAGTCTCTGAGCAGCATCGGATAATGACTTAAAGGACTCTGCTCAAAAGAAAAGTAAACAGAAAGGATATTTAGCCTTTCCAAACTATATATACAAGGGACGCTCAGAGTGATCAGTTAGCCAGTTTCAAGGTTTATTAATGTTACTCAAATGCAAGAGATTCATTTTGGATTCAAAATAGTGGAACTTTCACATTTGTCAGCATCATTCTGAGCACCCTTAATAACCATTGCACCAGATTATGAAAAAATTGGTCGATACACTCACTTCATAGCCATGATGGATGGAATAGATGTGGGTAAACTATAAAAAGAAAAAAGGACAACAGAAACCTATAAAGGACATCTCTCTGTCAGTAAAAAGGTGTGGGTGATTTCTCACAACATCTTCTATCAACAAAATAAAGTTCTTCTGATATTTCGGTACATTAGGTGGATGTCGTTTCCCACTTTCGACTGTCATGAGAACAATCTTCCATAAGGAGCTGAAATCCTTTTCGATTCCAGAATTAGTCCCTTGTTCAATATAGTCCCTTTTGTGACATATTAGCTTGATAGGAACAGCATCATGGGGTTTTCCAGGAAGATTGGCCACACTTCCCTAAAAGAAACAAATATGTAAAGCAAAATAGAGGTAAAGAACATCAAATCAATTTATACAGAAAGTACCATACTGAACAAAATACAAGGTTTATGTGAGACCATTTTCTCTACCTATAGTTCATCTCTATCATCTTTTTCTAAGCAAATAACATATGCCTGCAACAGGTATTTACCACAGAGTCTTCAACTGCCAAAGATACCAAATTTTGGAAGTCTCGCTTGGGTATTTTGGTCAGAAAACCGAAGCCTGAAAGCATCCATACAACAATGGTAGTACAGAATATTTGCTCCCAGCAAAATAAAATATGGAAATCTTAGCTAGCTTAACAGAATAGCCATAGTTTGTTTAGATTTTGTTCTCACTTTGTGTGTGTGAATGGGTGGGCAGTGGGTGGAAGGGTGTGTGTTTTAGGGGATTGTAGTTACCTCACAGTCTATGCAGTTATAATCAAGCAGAGGAGCCAAACATTTAGATAGTTCTCGAGGCAAATACCCTAGCATTTCCAAGCTTGTAGACACAACCTACTTAAGACATGAAGCATCATGTGAGATCCTGAAAGAAAAAGCAACCTCAAGACGAGAGAGAGTGATCGAACCAGAGCTGCCCCAATTTATTTATCAAATGGCTGAAACTTTTTTTTGAACACCAAAAGCTTATTTTTGAAACCATCCAACCAAACTAGAAAACATTTGCACCTGACCCCTCAAATCAGTTTCACTGTGAAAATTTAGCTGTAAAAAGTTATGCACATTTGTCCTAGAAATTATAAGCTTTTGGGATATTTTGCAACAGGAGTTAACACCAATTAGCTATATTTTCAGGAAAAAGGTGGTGTGCTGTTTGAGTGCAAAATTTTTTGGATGTCAAGATATTTAAAAAGCAAAAGGTCTTGGGTAGCTAACTATAAAATCAGACAAGGTAATCTGGTGGATGTAAGCAAGAAAAGGAACCTTGATGGCATTACTGTCTTTGACATTTTGTGTGTCCCTCAAAAGAATTATTCGCATGTTTAGTTCTAACTCAACATCACCGCAGAACTTTCGGCCCACTATATAAGTATCAAGCACTGTACTGCTGTTTCCTTCAAAGGATGTCTCAAGAAGAACAGGTTCATCACATGTTTCTGAAAGCCTAGGAGAACTGCATTTATCTACAGAGATCAAATCCTTGAGATTTGCTTCTAAATTTGAAGAACTAGGAGAACTGCATTCATCTACAGAGATCAAATCCTTGTGATGTGCTTCTAAATTTGAAGAACTACTGCTCGTGCAAAGCATATGTGTATTACTGGATAAATCTGCATTGAGTTGTTCCATGCACGAGCTGTTAGGATCAATGCAATTGTCTCCTCTTTTGCAGTTTGGTGGAGACATGAAGTGAAGAAGAGTTCGTTGAGTCAACTTCCTTTTGGTTCCTCTCTTGAGGCATATATCTACATTTAATGGATTAAATTGAGAAAACTAGAGGATTTCATGTGCTAAGCCAATATAGGTTCTACCATCATAAGCCCTTTTTTTTTATCAAATTGTCAATTCAGCAATATTTACCTTTTATTTTTGCTTTATTTTGATGTATTTACCTTTTTTCTAAATATTAAATGTGCAGCCTTTGCCAAATTTAAATATTCTAAGCCAAACTAGCATACTAATCGTTATATTTCTTGTTCAGTTAATCCATTACCCATAGCTCGAAGTAACCTATAACAGTCAATGTTACAACCCTTCACGGTCTATGCGCTTTTCTCCCTTATGGAAGGAAATTCATAAATTAGAACCAATTGTCAAGTGTCTAGGTCTCAAGGTGCTGCTCTTAGTTTTATTAGACATTTAGATGGTGTGCTCCTTAGAGAATGGTCTGAAATCCTTAGATTAGTTAGTCATACTGCCTTTACTCATGTGCACGATCAGGTAGCATGGTGATGGACTACATAACAGGAATTTTCTGTCAAATCCCTATATCTCTTTTTAAATTTTAGAGGGGTATTAGATGATAAACATCAAGTTTGGTGGCAATTACCAATTCCCCCCAAAATTCGGGTTTTTAGGTGGCTTGTAGCTAATAATAAAATTTTTAACTAAATGCAATTTGGTTAGCAAAGGGTGGCTGGGATCCAGTGGGTGCCATTTTTGTGGGCTTGATGATACTGTGGATCACTTATTTGTATCTTGTCAATTTGTTAGGAAAATATGGTTTTATATGGGACAATTTCAAAATTAGTTTTCAACATGGGGTTCCTTTGATAATTTACTCTCAGTTACTCATAGTTTACCAAAACATATACAAACTGCTGCTCTTGTTACCAGGGGCGGATCCAGGATTTTCGTCAGGGTAGGGCAAGAAAGCAGCTAATCGGATTCAAACCCATTAACTAATCGGATTCAAATCCAATAGTAGTAAGTGGAGGAGGCGAATCGGATCGGAAACTTTTTATTTTGAAAAAAAAAACATAATTTGTATGAAAAAAATAGGATTTTTTTTGTAAATAATAATTTGTAAAAAATAAAATACAATCATTAAAAATTAAACTCTTACATTAAATATTGGTTAATTTGAATGTATGACAAAGTAATCCCAAACTTTTGAATTGAAAATCAACAGATTGGCTAAAATTTAAACATAAAACTTAGAAATAAATTTGAAATAAGGAACGGCCCAATATAGTAACCAACTTTCAGCCCAACAATTGAATCTCAAATATTGGTCCCACACTGTCAGTTTCTCCTTCCCATCTTCTAATTTCTTTCTATCGACAAGACAGAATCCCTTTCATTTCTACTCAATTTTCTGATTCCATTGCTTTTTTTGTACAAAAATCAAACGATTCAGCAATTTTTAGAACTATGCTCTCAACAGTCAACAGGGTAGGGCATTTAATTTTTCCAGGGTGGGGCAAGAGTTCAAAATTCAGTACTCTAACAACTGTTTTCGAAAATCCAAGGTAGGGAACTTGCCCACCCCTGGCTCAATGTGGATCCGCCCCTGCTTGTTACAATTGCATCTGTGTGTTGGTTGCTTTGGAAACATTGCAACGATATTTGTTTTAATGGAGTACAAGTGTCTTCTAATAGATCTTTAATCTTTCTAATTTGCTCATTGATTCAATATTGGGCAGGAAAATTCAAAGATGGAATGGAGCATGCTGTCAAAGAGTGGATGCCAGAGAGCATGGAGATTATTCCTCTGCGTGAATGGGCGGATGCGACTCCACTCAATGTGTTTGAGGATGAAATGACTGGTGGTACAGAGGGGAAGACAATATAATGCGAAAGAGGGCTCATGGTGACCGCTCGAGAAGTTATTTTGGTTTATAGTGATATTATGCTTACGATACCCTAGTTCATCTAATAAGTAGTAGTATCATCTGATCTGAGTTGCTGATCTATAACAGCTCTGTTTGGTTGTTGTGTGTCATTTAGTTTCGGGAATACTTGTTGCTTGTTTGTAATTACAACTTTCTTCTATTTGCGTAATGTAAATGGGCTATATACCTTTTCTTCAAAAAAAAGAAAAAGAAAAAACCTATAACAGTCAAACAAAGGCGCACCTAAATGAGAATTCACGCTGTAATCGGTTCCCCTTATCGAAGTTCCACACACAGGACAAGAGACCAGATCCACCTCGCTCTTCTCTGACTCCCTCTTAATCAATTCAGCTCCGATCAAATCGTTATTGATACCATTCTTGCTACTACTTGTGCTGGTCGCGGTAATGGAGCTAGGGTTTTCGTTGAGGAGCTCAATTACAACGGGAGAAATAGTTCGGCGCCTCTTCCCGATGAGCCGAATGAGGCTCTCCCGGCCACGAAGCATCGCTTGGAAAAGACGCTTCAAGTTCTCCCGCTCCCGCCACTTGATTTGGGAGGCATTGGAGGTCAAATTCGGCCGAAATTTTTATCAATCAAAAATAAATTAAAAAAATATCGTAAAGTATCATTTTGGCGGAATTCGGCAGAAGTAAACAGATAGGGTTGGTTTATTTCGTCTCATGTCTCGTGGGGCGGGTCATTTTAACCCGTTTCACTAATCCATCTATGTTTGGCTTAATTATTGGTAATCAAATTAATCGAACAGGACAAAATCACGGACAGTATAGATCGTCCCGTCCAAGGAGTGAAAAAAAAAAACCACGGACGGTATAAATCGTCCTGTCTAAGACCCAGCAAAATAATTCCCCACACGACCTTCTCTCTATTCTATCTCTGTAGCCTTTCGCTCTGTGCCTCACCAACAAAACAAGAAAACTCCAGAACCGCACGCCTTCGCTCTTGACCAACCCCACGACAACGCACGCCTACTCGGACAGGTTGGTTTATCCCGTCCAGCTCCATGAATCTCGGCCCCTCCCCAGTCCTCTCCAATCTGTCGAATGGATCTTTAGGTATTTTTTTTTAAATGAGATGAATCAGTGTAGAAATAAGTTAATTTAGAATAATTTTTGATTTAATTTGTCATCAAATGATTGATTAAATTAAATTTTATTAATTTGTTAATTGTATTTTAGAAGAATTAATAAATTATAGTTTAGGATTTAGAAGAATTAATTATCTATTTTTAGGCTCATTTGATATGGTATAATCAATTTCGTTTAATTAATTTATTATGATTAGTTCATAGCATAGAATTGAGAGTATTCAATTATAGTTGAGATCAACCATTTACTCTCAATTATTAGAATAATTTATTACATAGTTCGTGTATAAATAATTTATCCGAATTATATTGTCAACCATATATGATATGAATAATTCATACTATTATTTTGGCTATATTTTAGCCTAAAGTTCTTAAAAAAAAATAATGTAGATAATTCATTCATTTTGGATTTTTGGTGATGTAAGTAATTTAGTTGAGTAATATATTAATTTAGAATCTATTATGAAATTGAATTGAATTGAATTGATTAGGTTTCATTTATTAGTTTGTAAGAATTGATAAATTAGATAATTTATTCATATCTTATTTTATTTATCTCTTAATTTATTTATTCTTTTAGAGTTTATAGGTAATTGTTTAATTTAGTAATTTATTTAATACTGTGAGTGTTTAGTAAATTTAGATTGTTGTTAATTCTAGGGTTATATATAATTCTTTCAAAATGTTATGCATGCAAAATGTCAAGTAGTCGTGGTCTCACGGATGAGGTTGTTTTGGATCCGACATTGTTAGCAAATAATTATAGCGATTTATTATGGATGCCGCATGACCAACATAAGGTCTCACTGATCCATGATGATATAAGTTACTGAATGAATCATATAATATTTTGTTTTTTATCAAATGATATAAATGTCTGAATTACAATATTTTATTTTAATCATTTTGTTTAACATTGACAGGATTACAGAGACATAGGAGTGGATCCTCGACACCTCCAGACTGGGATTGCGTACCATAACCTTTGCAAACCATTCTTGCTTAGACTCGATTTGTATTAGGTTTCTCGAATGGATAAATATTCATCACTCCTTGCTAGTCTCGTGGAGCGATGGAGACCAGAGACCCATAGTTTCCATCTTCCGGTGGAAGAGATGACAATTACTCTGCAGGATGTTTCTTGTCTCTAGACGCTGCTATCATGGGGTCACCGGTGACGGGCCCTTCGACGGTACTTGGTCTGTCTTAGTGGATTAGCTTCTTGGTCCTGCGGCCGCAAGTGCGGTGCTTAAAAAAAAGAAGAGATCGAGACCGAAAGATGATGATGAGGTTCGCATGACTTCTAGGTATGCTATAAATTTAAAGGAATTGCGTAATCGATTTGCTGTCATGCCAAACACGCAGCCGGGTGAGCCTACAGAGGAGCAGGTACGCCAGTACACAAGGGCGTATGTACTCGACTTGTTCAGGTCTATGCTTTTTGCTGATTCGTTGAGAGATTCAGTTCCGGCAATGTATTTACAATTTCTACAAAATCTTGATTCACCGGATCAATACAACTGGGGTGGGGCTATTCTAGCGTATCTCTATAGGAGTCTTTGTGTTGCAGTTATGCGTAAAACAAAGACTATGTCGGTACCAACTGTACTTGTACAACATTAGTGTTGGTCCCGTTTACCGACCGACTGTCCTCGTCCCTTGCATAATTGGACTCCAAATTGGGGTGTCCCAAATGCACAAAAGTGTCATGCATTTGGAGAGAAGTGGTGTTGTCTCCATGATTATCGTGTAGGTCACCATCGGAGCAGAGTTAGTTACTTCTGCAACGAACTGCAGAAGCTCGAAGATTACATGGTAAAATGGGAGCCTTACAAAAAGATGTTAGATCATATACCATCTCTTCTGATGTCACGGGTTCATGAAGAAAGTGGTGTATGGCTAGCTCGTGTGCCACTTATACACTTTTGGATTATTAACATCACTACCCAGATCGTTTGATGTGTCAATTCGGATATTCACAAATCATCCCACCACCACTGTCGCTGCCCGAGGTTGATGTACGCCGGTTACATAAATTGTGGTTGAACCTCCATTCCCAACACACGATAAGTACATGAGCGCACGGTATACCTGTAAGTTATGGTTTGAGATATGCACATTATGCTCTGTTTCCATCACTTATGACAACCTTATACAGGAAGGTTTTTTTTTTATAACTGAAATTCCCGTCTCTTTCTTTGTATACGACTCTCTCATCTTTCACCTTGACCTCGTGTTCACCATGTTCATCGAGTGGCATGGAATGCATTGGTAAGCATTTGTTGATTTTTTTCTCAATAGTTCTTCAACTCGCGCTGACCAAAGTTGCTCACCGACTATGCGAGCCACTACTTTCCCTCGTTTATCCCTAAACCAAGCGAGACACTTGTAAAATGTGTCTTCCACGAGTGCAACGACTGGTAGTCTTCGACTATCTCTGAATACATTGTTCAACGATTCAGATCCATTAGTAGTCATAATTCCCCAACGAGCGTTGCCGTCCATGCATTAATACACCTTCCATGGTCTAGGGATCTCATTATGATTGGAATCTTGATATTTACCGACATTATTTAAGTATGCAACCGCATCTGGACTTTTCTTTCGCGATAGTTCAAAGAACTCCTCGAACCTCCGTGGCTTTTTTTCTTCACAAATATTTTAAATAGTTCACAATTTTTTTTTATTGTGTACCTTTTTCATCAAATCAACATAACAATACTGTATTTAGACAAGCATACTTTAGTTATAAATACATCTCCAACTCTGATCGCACACGATTTCTACTTTCTCATAATAACGTCGGGTTGTTGTACCAACATTAACCCGTGCATGTGCTTTTATGTTGTACTCACTCTCGGAATATCCAAGTTGGAGATAAATTTCACCTTTCACGTCATACCAACCTTGTTCACCAATCACATTCAATGAGAATTGAGGGCTAATACTATACTCCTTTACGGCCGTGTCGTATTTCACCACCGAAATAAATCCTCACCATTAGCATGATTAATTATTTTTATGAATTAGCATACATAATAATAAATAAATTACATATAATTTATCATTACAATAATGGACTATTAATATTAATTAATTAATCATCATACAATAGTTATTAAAAATTTACCTCTGTTTGAGATGCTTTTGTACTTCACCGCTAATTTACCTCTGTTTGAGATGCTTATGTACTTCACCGCTTCAAACACGTTCCAGTACACTTCATGTCTCAAATAAGCAGAGCACCTTATAGAGATTACGGGACGGGACAGACTAACCCGTCCGTGAATTTTTTTTCCCTGCTCCTCTAGGGACGGAACAATCTATAACGTCCTGAGCTTTTTTTTTTTTGGGTGGTCGGACGGGACAATCCATAACATCCCGAGCTTTTTCGTGTTTTTGTTAATTTGATTAATTTGATTAGCGGGGCAGAGCTGGATTTGCGAATTAGCTAATCTGGACGGGATAAAATTTCACGTCCCGTGGAACGGAATTAAGCATCCCGGTCTACGTACATATGGAATTTCCGTCAAAATGATCCCCTTTAGCAATATTTTTTATTTTAATTTCAATTAATAAAAAAAAATGGCAAATTCGGTATTTGTTTCATTCAGGCCCGAGCCAGGAATCCATGTCCTCTCACCTCTGCATTAATGACGGTTTGATTTAATTTTCTGACCAATCCGGCTCACGCCTATAAAGTACATAATGTACGGACTCTTTAATATTAGCGCAGACTTAGATCGGACGGTCCTGATCTTTAACTCAAATTTTGAGTTAATGCAGAGAATACAAATTCAGCCATGAGACGAGGAGCTGACTTACATTTGCAGTAATGGCTATCAAATATTATTTATTTATATTTAGCAGTTAATATTCTTTTCTACAAGCCGACATTTTAGGAATAAGTCAAATATAGCAGTAAATTATATTATTTGAATAATGAGTATAGGGTTGATATTAATTGTCATTTGAATAGAGTTAGAATTATGTTACTATACTATATATGCGTCTATACGAAAGAGCAAAAACATTAGTTAGAACTTAGAAGTTAGAACCTGTTGCGATAGGCGTCACACATATTTATACTGCATGTAAAACATGACAATCTCCCTTTCCCTTTCCTTTGCATTTATATTTTAAATTTCATGAATACAAAATTCTACCGACGATGCCTTCGAGAAAAGTCTGGCGTAGAGGCTTTCATAAGAAGCCTCTGGGCGTTCAGGATCTTGAAGTTTCATAAAATAAGCAGTATGACAATTCGTAGATGTTCTCATTCGACAGCGACAGGCACCATTGTATAGGTATTAAGCACAATTATTATCTCGATCCATTTAGTCAATACGTGTGTTGAGAATTACGAGACAATTTGGTTCTGATGAGAAAAAGGTGCTATGAATGTTTTTTCTTGTATATTGTCTATTGTCATAAAGTTTCTAAGTTCTATTTATACAAAAGTTGTAACGGCTATTAAATGTACCGTTGGTACTGTTGGTACTGTACAGTGTTCCTATTCTACTTTATGATTCTAATTTAATTGATCAATGATGGATGGCTGAGATCAATCCCTTCTTATATATCATCCTTTATTTTCAACAACGCGTATTAATGTGCCTCATTATTTATCATTAACCTCTCCAAAACTCATTGAGGGTATTCGTTAAGTTATTAATACGAGCAAGAGAATAAAAATGAGTAACAAAGAAATGCAGAATACAAAAATAATTCGCAACCAAGTCCTTCCAACCTACAATTGAGTCCTCTATTTCAACTAGATGGAATAAAATATTTAACAAGGTGTGCTGTTAAAATTAGCTTTGTTTCCCTCTTATCGTCGAACACTAATATAATAATGTGAAAAATAGTCTTTATTTGTTATTCTCAACTTCACTATTTCATGTAAATAAATAACAAACAAGGTAGGGACCGGAATAAAAAAATAATCAGAAAAGTACCTTTGCGGCTTTGCGTCATTCATCCGCCAAATTCAGACGCGCTTAGCATTGCAAGTCTCTATCGCCAGCTCTGCCGCCGATATCTCTACATTACCAACTCCTCTCCATTAATTTATAATTGTACAGAGCTACAATTTCATCAGAATGGTCCGTTCTCGATCCAACTGTTCAGATATGCTTCTTCTACACAGTCGCTTAATTAAGAAAAAATTAGATTACAGGCCTACCTTCCTCGCATAAATAGAATAAAAATTAAAGAAAACGGATAACGATAACCAGCTTAGGCTGCTATTAATCAAACAAGTCCCTCTCCGTGTTTTCTCTTCAGTACCTGGAAATATCTCAATCGGCGCTGTGCCGCGGTATAACTTCCTTTTGAAAGAAGAAAGAAAGATGAGCTCTAGAATATGGAATCATGGAAAGCAGCAATAGGCCAATAGCAATGGTACAATTATAGAGCGGGGGTATATCTATATTCTTTTTGTCTACTTAATAAGTGACAATAGATCCCAAACCTTTAAATGCAAATGATGTGACCTACATGCTATGACTATATATTTTGTATTAAACAAAAAATCTTTCAAGCATTAACACATAAATTTGAATTTTTAAGATACTTATATTCTAGCTTAATATCTTCATTTTTATATTAAGCACGTAGATATTCTGATCCACTAACGTGTGTGATTAAAAGATGAAATTTCAGATTGAATATCAATCCTCTAATTAAATAATCTGTCTTTTACTGATTCTATGCATCATTTTTATGTTTTTTTACACGTAGAAGTCTAAATTTATTTAGACACGTAATCGCCACATGCAAATTATATTATCTTTCTTATTGATCGTGATTTCTTTTTATTTTTTAAACGTCATTTAAGAATTTTTTAATTGATTGGTCACGTCTTCATTTCTTTCTATTTTTTTTATATCATTTAAAGAACGTTATTTGTCATTTAATATTTCATTTTGTATGATATTATTTATGAAAAAAATATTAAAAGATAAAAAATATACGAGGAGAGTTCAAATGCCTTCATTTTTTGTGCCTCCACCATACCTCCATTTTTAAAACGTTAATAACTCAAGATTAAAATCATAACGTCAAAATAAAAATGTTAAATGTGATCTACATCATTTTATCTATGCACGTGTAAAAAATTACAACATTTCAATTTTGTTTTGGTTGTCATCAAGAGCTCATAAGAAACGTACTAATGTGGATAATTTATAGACGTTGATTTTTCAACTTATTAATTCACATAACAACAAAATAAAAATGTAATAATTTTTTATGAGCACATAGAGAAAATAACCTAGATCACTTCTAACGGTTTTATTTTGACTTTTAAATTTTAAATTTTGAATTATAAAAGTTTTTAAAAATGAAGATATGGTGGAGGCAAAAAAAAATAGAGGCATTAATTTGAATCCTCCTCAAAATATATATATAGATCATTTAAATAATGTAATAACATGTAGATGTCATTTAATATGTCATGAATTAAGGAATGTTATTTGTTATTTAGTTTATTTTTTTTTTATAAAAATATATCATTTTGTATGAATTTTTTTTATTCTCTTGTAATATGTTCCCGTTGTAATGCACATGCCACAATACTAGTATATATTTATAAATTAAGTTTTTAATTTTGTCTGAATTGAGTTAAATGAAATCGTCAATATTAATAATTATCAAAATAAATCAACCCTCTCCTCACACGAAAGGGATACCTAATTAGGAGAAAAGGACAAAACTTTTAAATCGTTGAAAATTTACTCTAAATGCGAATCGAACCTTCTTAAATCGTTGAAAATTTAAACTTGACGGATTAAATTCTCAACCTATAAATCGTTGAAAATTTAAACTTGAGGGATTAAATTCTCAACCTACAAAAGAATTTCACCTCTTGCAATATTTTAATCATAGCAGAGGATAGACGACGTCTCCTCCCTCTCAAATCAGAACCCGACACGCCAATACGGTGATAGACTCGCAATTACCAATTTCTGCTTCTAGAAGCTGCATTTCTTGCGCCATATATCATCTCTCATCCCTTCACGTGTGGACCCCACATAACTCGTGGAGCCCGCTTGTCGGTGGGACGCATCTGATATATCGGGCTGCGCCTCCTTTGCAGGAAACTGCCGCAGCTGCTTCTCTCGCAGTTGTAGGTTTCGTTTCTACTTTCGGGAGAGCGAGAGAGAGTGAGAGCGAGCGATAGAGAAGCGAAGCTCGAGCAGAAGGGATTGAGACGATATAGACTTAGTCTTTTGCGATTAAATCTCAAACGCTTCTATTCGTGGTACGTAGTACTGTCTGGTACTCTTCTTCTTCTTGATTTTTTTGTTTTTGTTTTTTGTTGGAGAATTCATACTGCGACTAGTCTTCAATATCCCTGATTCGTTGTCTCTCTTCGGGGCCATGCATAAGTAGTTTGTATAGTCTATAGACTACTGAATTTTTTGTTTCTTGCTATCGAATTGATGGAATTACTTTCGTAAAAATTTTCTTGTCTGGATAGTCCGAAATCGAGTTCTATTTCAATCAAGGCAATAGCAATTATTGTTTGCTTCTAATTGAAAAACGAGATCGGTAATTTTTATAAGCTATATTATGTTATGCAACGATAACTCCAATCAGTTCTTATTGGGGGGAAAACTTCAATTAGTTAATCAGAAGATTATGATTTAATAAGACATATTTAAATTTTTCTCGAAATCACTGGCTAGTTGAGTTAGCACCAGCTTCATGCAGAGACAACATTATATGCAGGTCCCTGCACCTTTTGAATCGGTCCTTTCCCTAGAAATTTCAAATTTGTTAAATTCCATCTCGATCCAGTCTAAACTGGTAGTTGTATCCTTTGTTTACATTCAAAGTGTTAGGTAATGCTTAATTATTTTTTTTTCATCAGAGAAAGTGATGTCTATTAATGGGGTGGAGGAATTGGAATACATGGATGAAGAAGGAGAAATGGAAGAGGGAGACTTTGTTGTTCTCGAATATCCCAATGGAGCAGGAAATGGAGAGGAGGCAGATGATGAATATGCTCAGGTATTATTTTTTGTTCCTATTTCACTTCATACCGAGATAACAGAAGAAGTCATCCGAACTTTTTTAATTTTGCACTTTAGTTTTTGCAGTTGGTGAATTCAAAGTTCAAATCTTTTCATCGATCTTGTATTATTAATAAATGTTATATATATAGTTATCAAGTTTTGTAATACCTGGTCCAAAAGCTTCCTTCTTTATTAGGTTGGTATCATTGAGGTTGCATAAGCTGTTTCTTCTTTCTAGACCCTCTCTCTAATCTTTCTCTCTTGGTAATACAAATGATCTCTCTCCATTTTTATAGTGGTTATTGATTAGCTACTAAATTCCGTCATTGCTGTTGATAGGTGTAAATAGAATCTAAACTAGCATATATACATCAGATTTCTTTTGATATATAAGGTGGCTGATGTGATGAGCATTAGTTATGGTGTTATCAAATTGAATTTTCATAGTTTGGGAACTACTACCCAATGTCCTTTGGTCTAATTGCCAAAATTCCACTAACGGACTAACGTAATGGAAATGGAACGTCCAATCAAGCATAGACAAATTTTACCTTTTTGTACTTTATTTTCCGTTTCCATCAGAGGTAGGCCAACCTTAAACTAGCATGAGCAGCAAGTGGACGTTGATATTAGCAAATATAGAACAAGTCCTTGAAATCTGCAAAAGAATAAAAAGTTGGAAGTTAAATATTAATGTTCACTCTGTTAATGGAAAACTTTTGACAGCTTATAAGGATCACAGATACATCAGCTGCAGAAGCAAGGAGAGGTAAAGATATACAAGGAATTCCTTGGGAGAGATTACAAGTTACGAGGCAGGAATACAGAAAAACCCGTGTAGAGCAATACAAGAATTATGAAAATTTTCCCAACTCTAGTGAGCTTGTAGAAAAGGTATGTTTATTTTCCAACACCTTGAACAATTTGGTTTTATTTTGTGTTGTTTTGTTTGATTTTGCATTCTTTTTTTGGTTGAAAATGGTAATCTGTTTCCTGCCTTTGAATTATCTGATTGTATCAGTTAATATCTCTTAAGCTTGAACAAATGACCTCATTATCTTGATAATAAACTTCAAGAAAACAAGCTTTCGGTTTTGACCGCGTTGTGGCCAATTAAAAAAAGAAACTTAAACCTCAATTAAGTTGTAATTAAAGGAACCATTAGAGTTACATAAGTTTTGATTGATTAGTGATATATGTATTATGAGATAGCATGGCTTTTACTTTTGTAAGACTTATATTTATTTTCTTCATTTAAGTTTTATTTGGTATTCTTTTGGTTAGACATGCAAGCGAGTAAAGAAGGGCAGTACTTATTATGACTTCCAGTATAATGCTAGAGCAGTCAATCCTTTGATCCTTCACTTCCAGGTGAATTTGACTATTACTGGTACTATATGATGGCAAACATTCATATATACTTTCCTTTAATATTGGAAGGTTAACCTTCAACCAGGAAATTATTATATTTGGTAAACCAGCTTATGCATAGAGCTACTAGCAATTCATATTTTTCTGTTAAATGAATAAATGATTTTTGTTTTTCTCACCTAGAAAGGTACTTTATTATATTCTTTTTCAGCTAAGGAACCTGGTATGGGCAACTTCTAAGCATGATGTGTACTTCATGTCAGATGCATCAGCTGTATATCATTGGTCATCTTTATCGCACAAATTGACTGAAGTGCTGAATTTTTCGGGACAAGTGACCCCAGTTGAGGTCTTACTTTTCTTTCTCTTCTTAGTAGTTAATTGCATTGACTTGCATTAGGATTTATCGACTATTTAAACCATGCTTTATTGGTAATTGTAGTACGATTGTTTTGATTAATTTTACATTTGTATTCGATCCTTTTTGTTCCCTAAGTTGTATTGCTGTGCATATTTTTTTTTTTTTTTTTTCCTCTCATTTGTTTGTTTTCCTCATCTGATCTCCAAGAGCCGAATTTTCTATTTTACCATCTTTAAAAATAAAATAAACAATTTAAACATTCATTTATACCTGCGAAACCAGCAGGCTGGTCCCGCAGATATAATATGCGGGACCATTAAAAAAAACAATTTAAGCACTCATTTATACCCGCAAAACAAGCAGGCTGGTCCCGCAGATATAATCTGTGGGACCATTTAAAAAGGGAATTTCTCGGAATCTGCGGGACCAGCCTGCTGGTTTCGCAGGTATAACCTGTGAACCTGGTAATATGATTATTTTCAGAAAAACTGGTGAAAGGGTTTATCTTCTTTTTTTCAAAGATGGTAAAAAAGAAATTTGGCTCCAAGAGAGGCCTTTAATTTAGTCTTTTTTGGGTGGTTTTCTAGTATTTGGAGAGGGGAGTGGGGGTGAAAAGAATTTTCTATTGTTATGACATAAATAGAATAACTTAAAACCTAACTGCTATGCTGATTTACAGAGATACAAGGGAAGTGTACAAGAAGGGCTCTTTGGAGTAAATGTAACTACATTTACAGTGGGCGAGGGTTTGTTGATTGCTGGGGGGTTTCAGGGAGAACTTATTTGTAAGGTAAGCATTTCTTACAAAAAATGCTTGTGATAATCAAACCTGCTCCTGGAATTAATACTTTTGTGTATTGTTGTTGTATAGGCTTTGGATAGACAAGGAGTTAGCTTCTGTGCGAGGACAACCTTTGATGAAAATGCTATCACAAATGCTATTGAAATATACAAGGATTTCAGGTAATTGCTTATCATCCCACTACTGCAGAGCTCTTGGACATTGAATCCAGTCTAACTAATGACTTTATATATTTCTAGAGGTGGGACCCACTTCATGGTCGCAAACAATGATTGCTGTGTTCGTGAGTTTGATGTAGAGAAGTTTCAACTTAGAAATCACTTTCGCTTCCCGTGGTCTGTTAATGTAAGTTAATCGATATCATGTATTTATTTGCTTATCATGCAATCCGAAACTGTGGTGAAGTCTCTCTCTCTCTCTCTCTCTCGCTAAAATTTGTTATTGTTGTTGTCAGCATACATCAATAAGCCCAGATAAGAAGTTTTTGACAGTGCTTGGAGATGACCGAGATGGATTACTTGTTGATTCACAAAATGGCAAGGTAAATAATATTTTATCCAAAATAATACTTGTACTTTGCTTCTAGATTTTTTAATTCGCATTATACCCAAATAACTATACTCTTTGTTGAACTGTAAATACCGCGCCCCCCCCCCCCCCCCCCCCCCCAATTCCTATCTTTGTTCCATCCTGGTTAAGCTTCAGACTTACTAAACCCAGAGTTGATTTTTACTTAATTATCTGGTATGGAAAAATTGAGTATAAATTAGCAATTATCTCTAAATATCGAAGAAGCAAACCATTAATTGCTATTACCAATAGATTGTTATTTTCTGCTGATTTTATGTAGTTGGTGTTGTTATCATGATATCAATATAATGACTACCCGAGTAAAGAAAAGTCTAGGTCTGTTCATGCTTCTCTCTCCAGAACAACAAATTTCATGTAACTTTTTCTAGAGATAAAGAGCAAGTAAAGCTGACTTTTGATAGCAACAATGAGGAACGAGATCAATTTAACAAATTTCCCCAATTGAGCACTTGTAATTCTTAATTCATTGTCAAATTTTCCGCTAATTGTAGGAAATATCTAAACTGTCGGGGCATGTAGACTACTCATTTGCCTCAGCATGGCATCCAAACGGCCTCTATTTTGCAACTGGAAATCAAGATAAGTCCTGCCGCATATGGGATGTGCGGAACCTTTCTTCTTCTCTCTCAGTCTTAAAAGGAAACATCGGTGCGATCCGGTCTGTCCGTTACTCACCTGATGGACAGTTCTTGTTCTTTGCTGAAGCCGCAGATTTTGTGCATGTTTACAACTCAGCTCTAAATTATAACAAGAGGCAAGAGATTGACTTTTTTGGGGAGATTTCAGGAATTTCTCTGGGCCCAGATGATGACTCTCTATATATCGGTGTATGGGACCGGGTCTATGCAAGTTTGCTACATTTTAAGAGGCGGCATGCATATGAATACTTCGACTTCTTTGTATGAAGGTAGAGCTTTGAACATCTAAGTTACAGGTTGGTCTAGTTTTGGTCCGTTGATCAGACTCTGAAAGTAGCTTTGGATGTATAGAAGAATGCATCTATACCCAAAAAGAGGTTGATGCAAAGCTTGCATTTAATAGAGAGTTTTTAATCTTAATCTTACTGAAGTTTGTTAGAATTTTATTGTGTACATGAGTTTCGGTAATGAATAATTATATCACCAAATTGCAGTGTTTTTGGAAGCTCTAATGTGTTCTTTTCATCATCATGCCAGCCGTGGAGAACGAAGTGAGAAACTATTCCCTTCCAACTCTTTATCACTAACTTGACCATGTCATCCACTAAACCACCGTTAAAATAGAGAAATAATTAATATCATATTTCTGCTAGTACTTGTCAAATTAATCTGAAGAGAAAAAAGCTTGTTTCTATTAGAGTATTGGATGCGTTCACTATCATTCATTGCTCTGATCATCTTGCTCGCGCCACAAACTTCTATCGCATCTCTTTCTTCTTCTTCTTCTTGAGATAAGTAGCCTGGGGGCAACCAGCTTTTGTTAATAAAACTTGCTAATTAGTACACCAGATAATCTCCATGGCTTTCGATATGCGATTTTTACATCATAGAATTTCTTCTCAACTTGTGCTTTCCATCAGTGTTTTAATTCCCCTTGCTTCTCTAATAAACTTGGGATGAATTTTTTACTCGATCTGCAGACTGAGCGAAATCATTATCGTGTAATAGTCTTGACAGATCTTTGCTATGCTAAAATCCATGCTCTATCTGCGGAGAACAGCTTGTTTTGATGGGTTTCGGGACCGTCCGATCCACTTTAAGATTTGTGCGCACGATTTTAAAGCAGATGTGAAAGTTGCGGGTGCGAATCTTAAAGCAGATAGGACTGTTATCGAACTCATCGAACTCACTTTGAGTTCAATGGACATCGGACCCAAATTGACCTCCTATCTGTGATGCCCCATGACAGGCCTTAACAAGACGCCGCATAACGTACCGTAGATATTCATGCTTCTTAGCAGGGGCGGAACTAGAAAATTTTTACAGGGGTGACTGAAAATTAAAATGTACAATTATGGTGAATGAGATTTGAACCCAAGACTTCTCAACTATAAAATAGAGCTTTAACCACTAGACTACAACTAAACACATGTCATTTATTGAGAGTGGCTAGACTATATAAAAAGTTTAAAAAAGATAAAATTAAATTAAATTTCTACATGTATAATTAAAATTTTAAAATCATAGGGGTTGCTTTAGTCACTTTTGGCTAAGCCTTAGATCCGCCCCTGCTTCTTAGTCGATTAATTATGATCACTATTATATAGATAATTTTTTTTTCAACAACTGTCAAACTATTTGTGTACCTTAATCCAGAAATGTTGTACTGTTCTTAAATAAGCTCAGTACTGAATTATCACTAGTTGTTTCGATGTCACTATTAGAGTAATAGGAAGATAAAATATTTCTCTCATAAATGGCGAATCAATCCGCGTATTATTTGGTTTCTTAATTTTTTTTTATGAATTATTCACGAATTTTACGAATTATTTGCGAATTTACTTTTTGCTCACTTGTGGGCTAAGATCTCCGGTTCGGACTCAATGTATAAGTCTGAATTATTTCCGAACTATATCCGAATTATTACCGAATCACGAATTTTTAACCCCGCTTAACCTTTTCTGAATTATTAAGAGTACCTCATTTGTAGTCAAATAGACCTCAGATAAAATTTGGTCCACACAGGTCATACTAAGTTGACACTTCACACACAAATTTGACTGATATATAATTGATAACAATACATAACAATTTGAGACTTAATCCTTAGAAAGTTAAAACAAATACTAAACGCGACTATAAGAGGTGTTGTCAATCGGTACCTATATGTGCGCAAGTCAAATTATTATCTCTTTCCAGTTTGGTAGAGGTTATGATAATTTTCATGGCCGTTCTATCAAAATCAAACAACATGAATTATTTTATCCAACGTAAATCATCTAATGACAACGGTAGGTAAGGGCTGCTCAAAGCATGATGTTGTCATACCATTTCGTTGTTCACTATATATACTACACCAGAAGATTTGAGTCCATAATTATACATGGATATATATAGAGGAGGGTTCAAATGTACCATATTTTTTGTGTTCCAATTTGCTCTACATTCTTTATTTCTATTTTTAAAGTCCGAACAGTCGATATGAACCATTCAACATGATCTTCATAATAAAATATATTTGGAGACCAAATTTTATATTTTTTAGAATTTTTTTACTATTTTTTTAGATAGGTACAATATCACTTTATCGGATGGTCCAGAATCTCCTTAAAAAAGTGATTTTGTACCTATCTAAAAAAATAGTAAAAAAATTCTAAAAAATATAAAATTTGGTATCCAAGCATATTTTATTATGAAGATCATGTTGAGCGGTTCAGATCGACTGTTCGGACTTTGAAAATGAAGATAAAGGATGTGGAGCATATTGGAGCACAAAAATAATGGTGCATTTGAACCCTCCCTCATATATATATATATATATATATATATATGCATTTCTTACAATATTTTATCTTAAGATATTGGAGAAAATCATACTATAATTTAAAAGGAAACAACATCACTACATCAGTCTCATCCGCCTTGCAATGATCACCTTTTCCGTCCTTCCGGGTTGGTCATTTAAAATATAAAAGAAAACCACACAATCCAATTGCAATTGCATTGATAATTAATGCATACATGTTTTCATGGCACCATGCTGTCATGCAAGTTTGTATTTGATGTTTATGTTTATTAATTTGAGCAGATATTATGTCATTGAGCTTGATGGTGTGAAAGGGAGTACTGCATAGAGGTGCGTACATCTTGCTGATGCTGGTTACAATTTGCTGATGAACACATTGGATAAGGAGGCTCAAAATAAGTTCGCAAGCATGTGCATAATGCATCAAAAACTATATCTTTTGTTCCATGAGCTCTTTTCAGGTTGTGCTGCATGCTCTTGCTTTTAATTACTTAGATTGGCTTGTCAGGTCAATGATGTGAAAGATTAATTGATAGAACTGTTTTCAACCTTTCGATTGGCCTTTCGGTTACCTTTTTTCTGTTTTTTTGCTTATTATAATGTTTTTTTATTTTATAGATAAATGTTTTGATCTCTCTATGTTATCACCATTCTTCAAGTATAAGGCGAATGCTATATATTATGGATGTGGTGGAGCATCTAAAAATAATCAAAAGAATATGAGGCCTAAAAAAAAAAAAAATGAGGTTAAGACTAGAAACTTGTTTTGTTCAACAAAGGAAATTAATCATGTAACAAATACAAAATATGGGAACAATTATGTGGACTATTATTAATTAGTCCAACTATTTTAGCAATTTTTATCCTTTAATAATAAAAAATAAAGTAATAGAATGATTTTTTTTATCTGGGATAATTTCGTCTCAAACTCAACTAATCGTATATATAAATGAGAAATTTTACAAATTGTCCTACTTCTAAAAAAATTCAAATAAAATATCCTCCTTTAAAATTATTAACAAAATGTCCTTCTGAGGCCTCTCATTTTCCTCTCTTTCCCCTCCCTCCGGTTTACTCTCATCAATTTTGACGTTTTCTTCTCTCTTATTAGATTTAAATGAACACATAAAAGATTTTAAATAATATGTAATTAAAGCAACAGTTTTTTGTAGAGACATGAAACAAATATTTCAATTAGACAACATATATATCAAATATATGTTTTTCAGTTAGGCAACAATTTTTTTGATCAAGTTTTTCAAAGTAAAGAAATACACTCTTCTATAAAGTCTGAAAAGACATCGTTGTATAACCATATATTATTCTATTTAGGCAGATTTTAGTAACAAAATATAAGTACAAGCTCATAGTTGGTATTTTTTTTTTGTTTAATACAAAACTTTCATTGGAGCTCTTTGTTGTCACTATACCATAAAAATTGACCGTTTGAACTTAGAAAACAAAGATATAAAATGTGAGGCACAATAATGATACATGAAAATCATGAGACATTGGAACCCTTATTTTAATTTTCTACTATATGAATTCATACTAGTTTGATTGCTAGATAAGTTTTTGTCGAAATGAGGAAAAAGAAAAAAAAAATTCAGTTAGATTAGAATTTCTGATGTGAATCCTATTTGACTGGCCAGATAGAATTGTTTATCAAAATATTCATTTTCAAAAACTTGACGAGCGAGAGTATTCTCTTTGAATGCAGTGGCACTGTGTCCAATCCCAACCATTCAACTTTGTTAAGATTCGTGCATAAAAGTTTCTTCAGTGAACGGATTCCATTGAAATAAACAACAGATTTATTTCCGAACATAACACATATGTGGGGCCCGAGGTGCATAATTATTGTATGTTGAATGTATTAATGAACGGAATCCCAAGTTCAGGTCCTCTTTAGTAACTCAAATTTTGACTTTGAATCCGGACCGTCTGATTGACCAATTCAGCTCGATGTGAGATATACGGGATCTCATTAATATCCGTGTCAAAGCAGATCCGACGATCCTGATCCAAACTCAAATTTTAGTTATCTTAGCAGATATGAATTCCGAAATACCTTCACTCAATGGACTTTCCAGGAGATCATCTATTCTAGTACTACTTCTGTTCAAATACGCTTAACTGTAGAGTTCTGATGAGATCCGGTACTTTAGTACTAGTATGATCGCATGTGATCCAACGGTGGAGTTCCCTTACCTGCCAATAAAAATGAGCTATTCGATCAAAATCAAATAATATTTAAATATGATCTTTTAATATGTGCTATTTTATTTTTATTAGATGTATGTACAAACTATGATAAATTGGTATCATCATTTCATGTATATTGGTTATTAAGAAAGTTTGGTTTCTCTTAATTAAACAATATTGTATTATTACTTAAGTTCACATAGAGAATTCATGAGATTAATTTCAAAAATTATTTAATCAGTTTCTATCATAAATTCAAGTTATTAATCTTGATATACTTGACGAGTCAAATTAGATTACAGTTTTTTTTTTTCTTTTTAATTCGTTTTGTATGAGATCATAAATTCAAGCTATTAATCTTGATATACATTAAACAATGGTAGGTTAGTGCTAACTTTAAGCATGATGTTATCATACATTTTCCTTGTTTATATTACTATATAAAGGAGGTTTGGGTCCAATTTTTACCATATCTATTAATATTATTTTGAGATATTAGAGAAAATCAAACAATAATTAAAACAGGAACTATACTCTTCAAAATTGGACGGCAATAAAAACCATTTAATTTTTCACAGGTTGGTCTTTACTTGTAAAATTGGGGAAACCTTGGGTACAATTTCAAACATAGTAATAGACATAATTCTCCAAAAAAACATAGTAATAGACATGGCCAATTTGAAAGGAAAAAAGAAATCAACAAATTCAATTGCTTTACTAATTAATATATTTATCAATGGAAATTTGTAAGTGCATTAAGTTGTTGTTCAACAGTTATTAATTTGATCATATGATTATGATTCTTTTATTAAATTTAATAGAAATATTGATTATTATCATTCCAAATTTATATTTTAATGACAACTTCTCCTATATAAGAAAAACGAAAATATATGAAGAGAATCTGAACTACCAGATTAATATCTCTTTTTAGAAACTCTTTTTGTAGACACATATATGGTGACAAACATTACCAGCTTTAATTGATAAACTTTATGTTCATTTATAGAAAACTAAAAGTAGAAGACACATATTTGCATCAAACTTCCATTTAATTATGTATTAGAAGATGCGACAGACGTTTCAAGTACATAAATTGCTGTCACTTTATTGGAGCATGCCATTTGTGTTTCCAATTTTCTATCCGATTGGCTTGGTTGCATACCCAACTCTGGCCTCTCAGAGTCTCAGGGAAGGCTCCTCAGGAGGCTTTTATTGTCAGAGGAGGAATTAGAAGCAACAATGTCATTCGCTTTTAGAGTTAATTGCTAGTGTATTCATGAGAACTTTTGATTTTTTTTTTTTATCAAAACATTAAGATATTTTATTTCTCTACAAAAATTAAGCATATACAGAATACACAATAATGTTATCAAATACACAATACAAAAAAACATATACAGTTCGTAAGTTACATATATCAAATTTCTTCATGGGAAGCAAAAGCCATTTAGCTTCACCTATTGAAAAATTCAATTTCTACTCTTGATCCAAAGAAGAAAATTTGTTTATCTTTTGAGCATATTTCTAAGATCTTGCACTCTCTGGTCATTTATACCTTTACTAACAAAGGCTCTAACCATTGTATTAATTGTTACCTTATCAGGCTTACACTTTTTCTTTTCCATCATATCCAAAACCCCTTGCATCTCCCCCAAGCAACCAACTCTTGCATACGCATCAACCAAACAATTAAAAAACGCTGTGTCCAACAACACATCTGAATTCTCAATCAATTTGATGACAGCCTTTATCATCTCCTTATCCCCTGCTCTCCCATAAGCCCTGACTAGCGAACAAAGCGTCACACAATTTGGCTTAATTCTCTCTGATTTCATCAGCCGAAATATGTACTCCATCTGTTTCAGTTCACCAGCTCGGCCGAATGCATCAATCACCACATTGTAAGTGACAATGGTCCAGGAGTAGTAGTACTTTTGCATGAATTCCATAACAGCACCCATTTTTTGGAACATCTTGGCCTTTCCATACGAGTCAAGAAGGATGTTGAAGGTTTTGATGGTTGGGGAGATACCTGATTTGGTAAATTTGTCGTAGCATTTTTCCATGGTGTCAATTTGACCGCTGGCACCATAAGCACGAAGTGTGGCGTTCATCGTCCATACATCAGGAGTACAATCTTGGTTGGAGAGCATCTCTACTAGCATAGCTTCCATCTCTTCAAACCTTTTACAAAACAGTAAAATATCAAAGAAAACAAAGGAAATGTTGCAGTATACTAATGTAATGAAATTTTCCTTCTCCTCCTCCTTGTGTATATGAGTGTGTGTGTGTGTCTATGTAAGTAGATACCAGTATACTATTATCATGTAATGAGATTCTTCATCTCCTCCTTGTGTGATTTGTAGGAATTATTTGATTAGGCAGCAGATTTTCAGAGTCTTTGTCCATGTGCATGTACTACTTGAACTAGTGTTATGCAGTTCTAATTGGGTTATTTTCTTATAGAAAAAATGTGCACCAAAAGGAAACGGTTATGTACCTTCCTACTCTTCCATATGTATCAACGAGTGTATTATATGTGACTGTGTTAGGCCTGACACCATACCTCCGCATATCGACCATCAAATCCCAAACCTTATCAAATGCATATACGTGGAGGCATGACTTTATGAGGATTGAATATGTGTGCACATCAGGATGGCAGCCAGCAGTGTTCTTCATTTTTTCTAACAGAGAAAAAGCCTCATCAAAGAGACCACTTCTACTATAAGCTGAAAGCAGGGCAGTGTAAGACTCGTGGTTTATCACACAGCCTTCACCCTGCATTGCTACAAAGAGTTCGTGTGCTTTCTCTGGCTGCTTGCATTTGCCGAGCATGACCATGAGTTTTATGTAAATGCCTGTGTTTGGCCGGTACCACATCTGTTCTCTCAATAGCTCAAACACCTAACGGATGTTACGTAAAAGTGATTAAGTGCAAACATATATAAAATTCAGAATGAAGAGACTAATATAAAATGATAACCGGACTTATGTACCCTTGGTTTAAATAATTTCCAGTGTTTTTTCCTTGGGAAATGAAATGGGGCAATTCCCTACCTTATTCCAAGTTCCAACTAAGATCAACGGTTCTGAATCTGCCCTTCCAATCTCTATTTCACCTTAACCATTTCCTTGGAATTTTTGCTTTGGAGTTTAATGGCTTAATTGAGGCCAATAAAGAGCACAATTGTGTCTTAAGCACCGTTAGAAGTGAGTCTTAGGCTCTTCCATGTACAAATTGCACAGAAAAGAAGGCACCTTACCATTCCCGTTAAAATTGGTATAGAATGTTAATTTAGATGCTCGCGCTCAAGGATGGAGGGAAGGAGGGAGGGAGGGAGGGAGAGAGAGAGAGAGAGAGAGAGAGAGAGTGTAAACTATGGTACCTGGAGTGCCGATTCCCATCTAAGAGCGGTGACGCGCTCGTGGAGCGCCTCGAGAACCGTGCGGGGTAAAAGCTTTTTTGAGTTCGTACCGCCTCTTTTCTTCTCTATGACAGCTTTGGTGGCCTCCCGGCGCAGAATAACCGAAATGGCCTTTTTAGAGGCAATCTTGCGGTTCACCTCCTCCTTCCTCTCCTTCTCCTCCCTCTCTCTGTCTCTGCCTTCTCTGCCTCTTGATATTTCAATCTGGTTCCGGTTTGAAAGTTTTTGGAATTTGGAGGGGAAGGGGGTAGAGGCGGGGTAGAAGGGAGTGTGGCGGGAGAGAGATGATGAGGGAAGGGGCGTGGAAGCCATTGCTGCTGAATGGTTTTCTCTCGCTCTCAATCGATTGAATCCAAAATGGGAACGAGTGAAGTGGGATTCTACGACTTCAGAAATTTAAGGATATTTAAGGGTTGATAAGCACTTTGAACAATGAAGTGAAGCCACTAGGGCGCGCTGAGAGCAGGTTGGGTCCGATAGGTTTGGAACCGTCCGATCTGCTTTAATATCCGTGCGCACGAATTTTAAAACAGGCGCGAAAAGCAGATCGGACGGTCCTGCAACCCATACAACTCACTTTGAGTCCGATAGACATCGGACCCAAATGGACCTCTTATTTTAATTAAAATAGCAATACACAAGCATTAGTTTAGTTGTTATAATGATGAATGTATTTCAAGATGTATAAAAAATTTACGTCAGGTGTATATTGCAGACTGACACCACCCATGACCCATCAGCAGGGCAAGAAATCCATTAATTATCTTAGATCAATCTCACCTGCACAAAGTCTTCTTTTACAACATATCACTGCCAACTGCCAAGGTAATAAAAACGACCTACACTACACTATTTAACTTGTGAATTAAACTCAACCCAGTGTCGCCAAATTCTATGGTAGGACAGTCTTTACCGATTTTTTTATTAATCGAAAATAAAATATAAAAAATATACGATAGGATATTATTTTGCTGAAAAATTGAAATATAGGAAAAACAGGATGATTTATCCCGTCCGACAATGTAGCTGGACAGGATAAACCATCCCGTTCCGTTAATCTTGATCCTAATTAGCTATCTAACTTAAAAAAAAAAAAAAATGGATAGGAATAGACCAGTCCATCATTGTAGTAATTTTTTTTTTTCATTCTCTTATATGAAATCAAACTCCAAAAAAAAAATATATATTGCTACAGTGTTGGACAGAACTATCCCGTCCAGGATTTTTTGTTTTTTTCCCTGCTTAGCGGGGTTAAAGATTTGGAGTAGCAGGCCATTAATCTGGACGAGAAATTTTGTACTGTCCGGAGAACGGGATAATCAATCCCGTTTTTCCTATATTTCGATTTTCCAGCAAAACAATCCTCATTCGTGATATTTATTTTATTTTATTTTCGATTAATAAAAAAATCGGCAGTCTTTACTGCATAAACATGCGATATTAATCATGTTAGCTAATTATAATCATGATGATTAATATTTGCTTTACTCAGTTGCTATATTATATTTATTTGGGGAAGGGAGTGGTATGATAGTATCAGATCAAATTCGATCTGATGTCCAACCGAAGCCGTACAATCCACAATCACACCTGTTTAGATTTACAGGATGTATTTTAAAACAAATCACTTGCACAAATCTTAAAGTGGATCAAACGACTCCGACTACAAATAGAACACCCTCTGTTCCTATTATTTATATTTATTGACGAGAGTTCAAAAGTTTAGAAATTCGTGGTTAATTGTTAATTTTAAAAAATGTATCAAGTAGTTGTCCAATATTGGTTTCACAACACTACAGCCGTATTTCTTTTGTCCAATGATCGAAACATAACCAGCCTTGCCTAAGGGCTTCTCCTCAAACAAAAAAAAAAACATAACCAGCCTAATATTGAAAACCGTATACCGGCAATAATCAAAACCTTAAATGAATAACTTCATCAAAACTTTATTGCTGTGCTTTCAAAACAGGGAAAGCAATGACATCCCTTATACTGGCCGAATTCGTCAAAAGCATAACCAACCGGTCAATTCCAAGCCCCTGCAACAATAACAAATTCGTTGTTGGAATAAAATCCACTAATACAAAAATAATAAGTGAAGTTTTTTTGAAAGAAAAAGTTTCAAGCACAATTAATAGCAAAACCAACTTTTTTTTTTTTTGACATAGCACCCTTTTTTGCACAATCCTTCATTTGTAGTATGCTCTTTTAATAAAATGAATTTCTAGGTGTTCTTCTGTTGCTTTTTCTTATGTCATTTGCAGCACCTCCAATATCAATGTGTAATAAGAATAAATAAAAAATAAAAAAAAAACAAAGAAGCAGTATACCATGCCAGAAGCAGGGGGCATGCCATATTCTAGGGATGTTATGAAGTCCTCATCTAGAGTTACTTCGTAAGAGTAATCATCATCATCATCATCATCGCTATTATTTGCCTTTTCTGATTCTTCACTTGATTTTGATTTCGATGCGAGGGCAGCTCTTTTGGCATTGTGCTGCTTTATTTGATCTTCAAATCTACTCCTCTGCCGTATTAATCACAATAAAAAGAAAGGCTCCAAGGTCAAGTAACGAACTGCAAGTCCATTTTTATTCTTTTTATAAGAAACTTTCTTATATAATTATTTTCTGTCTTGGGATTCCTTTCCTTTATTATTTCTTCTGTGTCAGTGTGTGTGTGTGTGTGTGGGGTGGGGGTTTACCTGATCAATAGGATCTGTAAGTTCTGAAAAAGCATTCCCGATCTCACGTCCACAAATGAAGAGTTCAAATCTTTCAGTCAATCCAGTATATCTGCCATAAATAAATAAAAAATGTTATGCATTTACGAATGCCCATAAACTAAAATGTCTAATATGCTATTGAACTAAAAAAGATAGCCAAAGCTATATTGCGTGGTTAAGGATTTGAGCACCATTTCTTATTGAAAAAAACGACAATACCAGTTTTCCAAAAACTAAGGTACAATACAATTCATTAGTTTTTTATCCTACTTCTATGCATACATTGATTATTATGTGTACTACATAATTTTTATTTTCTGAGAATAAGGAATTCCAAACAAAAAAAAATATATGTAGTTATAATGATGGTTTTATTAGGCAACTAAAAGATTAAAAACAAATGAAAAACCAGGGCCTCAAATGCAAGCAGATCAAATGTTTATATTAATCAAAATTCCACGGGACTTCAGTACAAATATTAGAAAAACTCAGGAGCACTGTAACCGGCCTTATGGCCTTGAGCATAGCCTTCCCAATTCTGAGCCCTCTTACAAGGATGTAGGAAGCTGGAAATTCACGCATAAGTTTGACCAGGGATATCCAGAGGCTGTATTCTCCAAAATTTTCATACTAAATTAACCAGATACAATAGCTGGAGTATCTGATATGAATTACATGCTGATCATCTGGGTCCATCTCATATGCATCAGATGAAGGCATGGCACTCTAAACGGTACATTCAGGTCAAAAGTACACTACTTAGAGACGCAGGCATGACCCCTTAAATGGTACAGGTCCAAAGTATACTACTTAGACGCATATGTAAATGGCAACCTGGTGACCCATATACAAATTATAATAACATTTTGATAATTCAAAAGGAACCTTCTATGGGGTTTGGCGAGTGGTGAAACCTCGATAGGGTAATCAAGAACAAAAGTTGGCTGTATAAGTGTAGGCTCAACAACTGCTTCAAAAACCTGAAAATGGTTGAAATTAATCCAAATTTATAAACTAAGCAAGTTCATTTTTGTCAGCTAACATCCATATTTGAAGTCTACAAATTTAAGCTACAAATCCATAATAAATCAGGGAATGTAACTGGCAAAACAAGCATTTGCAACAGACTACTGAAACTTAGACCATACATGAGTATAGTGCAAGATGACTGGTACAGCAAGATGCAGAGCTGCATACAGTTTCAGTACCAGGTATGGATGCTATGGTCAATCAAAGTTAAAGATTCCATAAAAGACATTAACTAAAACATTTCTTATTTTCCCGGGCTGCTATACTTCTCATGAATAGTAGGAACAATGTAGGCGTTTTGGACTGCCCCATATGGATGATAAGGTTTGAACTGTATATTCACACATAATTCAGATAAAATAAAGGTCCCCTTATTGGACCATCAGCAATATGGATCTAGCCAGTCAAATTTAGTTCAGACATACAAGATTAGAACAGTACAGCACTATTATTCAAGGCATGAATAATAACTGATATGGACCCCCTGGACTTTTACCTCAGCGAGAACATGACCAACAGATGAGCAGGCTTCTACAAGACTGCTACTATTATCTTTTCCTTCTGAGCGAGCTTTAAAAATGCCTCTTGCGGCCTCTTTAGCAGCCTCAACATTGTTTCCAAACTCATGGAAATCAACTCCAGTCGCGTCTTTGACAAGAGAATGCATGGTCTCTCTCCTCCATGGTCTCATTAAAGATATCTCAGTTCCCTGGTCAAATATACCAGTTAAGCGGTCACACGTTGTTCCTACTGAAGTCTTGGCAATATAAGAGTAGGTGAAGCATAGAATAACACACATTATAATTATACATTGTCATTTTACTGGAAATATGCTCAAAAAAGAGATATGAAAAAACAGAGATGAACAGAATTGAAAAGGGATTGAACCTGTTAATACTCTGTATGACTTACCTGATAATCTACTTGAAGCTTCCCGTGAATAGACATAGCACATCTAGTTACAATTTCCTCAGCCAAATTCATCATGCTTTCATAATCCGAATATGCTTCATACATCTAAGCAACATTAAATTTTCAATTAATTAATATTCATTTCAACAAGGTGGAGTTGAAGAATACAGATGAATATTTGGAGAACTCAAAAATGACCATGCTAAGAGCTGTCACAAACATAAAAAATTTACATGAAAGGGAATAATGGTTACCTCGATGGAAGTAAATTCAGGATTATGACGAGTAGAAATTCCTTCATTTCGGAATATTCTTCCAATTTCATATACCTTCTCAAGTCCACCTACCTGACAATCCAAAACAATACTTTATAATACACACATAGCAGCAGTATAACATAGAAAGATGGTACTAGATGGCTAATACATGCATGGAAAACCAATTTCTAAAAGAACAACGGGTATGCCAGTAGATGACAGAAATTAGCAGCAAAAAGAACAACGGGTATGCAGTACAATTAAATTTTAGTCTAAATGTGTATGAATCCAAAAGTGAATCAACTAGCAACTCTTTAGGAACCAAAGAGACTCAAACCGATTTGTCCGAAAATTACATATTCACAAATGAGCCAAGCATTTTCTATAAGAAGAATCTAACCTCCAACAATGAAATTAGGTTGAGAAATCTCCTTGATGAGGCAAATTCGGATTTGCTTAAGAAAGAAGGTATTATACAAAAGTTGAGGTCTAAGATTCTTGAGCTTGAACCAAAGGCAAAAGAGTTTGAGTCACATACATGTAAATCACATCTAGATGAATTGGAATCCATTAAACAAAAGGCAAATAACTTACTAGATGAAAATAGGAGTCTAAAAGCAACACATGTATTGTTTTTGTCATCTACTGGCATCTACTGGCATACCCGTTGTTCTTTTAGAAACAATTAAATACAATTTGGCAAACTAAAATAGCAGCAAAAAGATAAAAACAATACTGACAGGCAATGGGAAACAATTAAATACAAGACAGTTACAATAACGACCTCCTCACCAGCATTCGTTTGAGGTGTAGCTCTGTTGCAATTCTCAAATAAAGATCTCTCCCAAGAGAATTATGGTATGTCACAAATGGCCTAGCTTCAGCACCACCAGCTGCACCCTGATATGCCAGTAAAGTTGCAAATGACTGACAAGAAAAACAAAGAAGAAGAACAGAACAAAAGAAAAGGCAAACAAAATTAAAGATTAGAGCTGCAGACCTGAAGAACTGGAGTCTCAACTTCTATAAAACCAAATGACTCCACTGCCTTGCGTATCTCTGAAACAATCTGCATTAATAATAAAGTATGTTATATTGTTCAATAAAATAACTAAATGGTGCATGAGCAAAGGAACAAACCAAAAAGTTTAAAGAACTGACAAATATATATATATAAAAAAAAGGCCCTTCATGTCTTGTATTGAACCTCTTATTTGATTTTTTTTTCACAAATTACTTTGACCCATAACTAGGGAAGATGGGATAGACTATTTATATGTTGAAGAGCAAGAAAATTTTAACCTAAGCCATCAAAAGCTAAAGGTACTTGGTGCATCCATACAAATTAGTGATACTTAACATGTTCATATGATCTATCATGATTTATTTTCCCCTAGTATATATATTTTACAAAAATGCTTAACAGTAAAGAAAAAAACATGGCATAGCATACTCTCTTTTAACCACCTTAGCTCTTATTCGAAAAACATCAGCCACCTCAGGATTTGCAATCATGTCAACATACCTGCCCATGACAGAAAAACAAAAGGCTTTCAATGCCGTTTACACATCGGCCATTACTGCAATATCTTATTCATTGTTAAAAGGAAAGAACTGAGATTCTAGATAAACTAGCTAACTATACATTAGGACTTTTGTAACAAATAAGTTTATTAACGATTATAATCAGGACAAAAGTTACTAACCGAATAATGACAAAGAAAAATTATGCCACAGTACAGGACAAAATAGTTCAAAATGTGCTCAAAGATAAATTGAAATTACTGGTTTTGGGTGAAGCAGAGTTCATCATCACACCAAAATCCAAATAAGGAAAATAAGATCAATTACTAAGAAGCCAACCTTTGACGGTATCTCTTATCTATATCAGTCAGTCCATGAAACTTGTCTGGTAGAGGCAACAAAGACTTCGTAAGGATTTCAAAATTCTTAACATATACTGATAGCTCCCCTGCAACAACACCAATTTCAACTTAGAACAAGAATATGGATCAAATTTCTCAAATAGAATGTAAAAATCATGCTGGGTTTCAGTTTTGGTTGCATTAATAGCTTGGTCACCCTTTGAACCATTTTACTTTTCTCTTGTTCTTCCTCCGCTTGTTTTTGGGTTTCAGTTTTTGTGCATTAAGTTTGATTTCGGAATTGAGGGGAAAAAGGAGGCGAACTTAGACTAAACTGAGCCTCCATTGCAGGATTTGCAGGGCCAAAAGCAGTATAATTAGGTCAAGCTGGGGCTTGGTTGGGTTTTGCTCAATGATAGCACTGGCTCAAATCCAAAAATCAAAACCACTATTGACTGTAATCACAAAAATTGCAACCTATGATCCATTACAGAAGGGGTTCATTTTATACAAAACCTTTTTCAGTCTTCTTGATTGAACCACTAGCACCTAAAATGTCACCAATGTCAACAAATGACTTTAATTTTGCGAACTGATCCTCTGAAAGGCATTCCTTCTCACAGTAAAGCTACAACAGATGCAACAGATTAGCTTTAGAGACTAAAAATTTGCAAATTAATTCCTTTATTGTTAGAAAATGCAAATTTATTGAAAATCAAGTTATAAAAAGCATTGACATATCTGCTCGTCTACAACTATTTGGGGACAACCTTTTCCAAAAATTGCAGCTAAATGGTAAGCAGAAATCCCAACTTAAAAATAACAGTTGGGACATTACTCTATGCCGATGGTATACCTAAAGCAGTTCTTTGCAATCCTATGAGGTGGAAAATTACAAAATGCCCATATATATCAGGGTTTAACATACAAAAAGTCTCAATAAAAATAATTAAATTGTTAAACAAGCTTTTTGATTAGGTATATTACCAAACACAAACCTGTATTGTACCAGAATCATCTCTTAGTGTCAAGAACACTAGCTTGCCAAAGGCTCTACGTGCAACTACTCTTCCTGCCAGTGAAACTGCAACTCCTGTAAACACTTCACCATTCTCCAAATATCCATAACCTTCTTGTATTTGCCTTGCCGTGTGGCTTCTGTCCCACGTGTATGCATACGGCTCGTAACCTCTTTGTCTTAGCTCTTCTACCTGAGCAAGTGTGAGATTATTCCAATAAATAAATTGAAATTTTGACAACCTAAACTAGTACCTTATGCTGGTCCCAGTTGGTACCAGAGATAACCTATTTGGTACATTGTTCTTATGCTGTCTGATCAATGTAGTACTTAAGCGTCATGTTATCCCATGTTATCCCAATTGAACATTTTATTAGCAAAGAGGAAAAAATTTTGATAAGACAAAAACAATAATTAAAAATGAACGTTGCATTGACCATCAAAATTTGGAACTTCAGCAGGTATTCTGAAATCGAGTTTCATGCATTGAAGGATTGCAGTAGTGGACAATTAAAGTCTCTGATGGCAGAACCATGTCGTTTAACTCAGGTACTGGTTTGGAGCAAGGTACCGAGAAGTCATATAATTTTGGCCTCAGTCAAAGTTAACGTCCTTTATTTTTTATTGTATTTGTTTAGCTCGAGTTTCTATGGGCAGAATATAGCATGCATGAGGTTTGAAATACAAGAGAAAGGAATAGAAGCTGATAAGAAATAGTGGGACCTTTTTGAGACGAATGGCACGGACAGACTCGCGGTCGGAGGTGTTAGGGGAAGAAGAGCTACGCCGGCGACGATCCGACGTGGCGGTGGCGGAAGCGGAGACAATAAAGGCTGACGAACAGTACCTGGTGTGGAGGTTGAACTTGAATCCTGTTCTAGCGATGGTGGCTCTGGAGGCAAAGCTCATTAGTTGGGATGACGCTCTCCAAACTCTAAGTGCATCCATCGCCATTGGCGCCAGCCCCGGGTTGCGAGAGGGGAGGAAGTGATGGTGAGACTGGGAAGGAGGGAGATTAACTTGCGCGCGCGGCGCTGTGGATTAGGAGGGGATGATGCTAAACCCCTCTGGAAAATTAATCGCTTATTGGACCTAGCCTAGCATTTAATATCTGTACCAAAAGAATTTCACAAAGTAGTTTCTGCATTAAAGAGAAGCACGAAAAAACAATATATCATATGCCCCATTCTTTTTGAAAGAATTATGCCGATTTTTAAAGTCACTTTTTTTTTAATGAAATTGGACTGGACTACTGTAACAATTAGCTATAAGACTTTATGCTAAATTAAGTAAAAAATTATAAATTTTGTGTATAAATTATGAATCACTTATATCTATTTCAACAATTTAGATTCATCATTTAAAGACAAAATGGTAGATTTTAAAATTCAACTCGTAAAAGAGTTTGATGAGCTTAAGAACACTCTATTTTACTTATCTAATTATACGTGTTTGTGTACATGTGTGCGTGTAAATTAAGATTTGCGGTATATACAAATCACTAGTACATAAAACGCAACCATAATGGATGAAAAAAAATTACACATTAACAGTGTGTAATAGGAGGAGGTGCTTGCGTGAAAAAAATCTCCAACATACTCACACGGTCTGAAAGTAACGAACCGTGTCCGAAAGTCACCAACTTTTGTTCACATTTTTATAATACTGAACTGTGTACAACTTGAGGCCTCAGTACACGGTTAATAGTTTAGAATCCGTGTATGTTTTGTATAAATATCTGAACACGGATTTCTCTCAATAGCTGTGTAAGATTCATTAATTTGCACCATGATCAACTAAACCACTTCAATTGCATTCATGAATTTGTATATATCTGTGTTTTGAGTTCAATTGCATTCTTATTTTATAAATGCATGTTATCGGATTAATTAATTTATGGCTAGAAATTAACACGGAAGCTTGCAATCATAACATTAATTATAAAAATCATATGAAAAAATATATATAAAAATAGGAAGCTGATATGAGTACCCGCAGTTGAGTACCCCCTCTGTACCCGCACCTAAAACTGCCATAACTGCTTGTGGGGACCAAACCGTTTACAAAACTGCAATTTTGTTTTACAAGTATTAATACTACCGTTGTAAAGTATTTATATCTAACAAGGACAAGTATTTATATCTATACAATGAACAACATATTGTGATATATGATTTCCTAAAATAACCGTACCCGCACCTTTTCTTCAAAATTCATCTCTTCGTACCCGCATTTTGGGGACCATCAAACGGCATGTGGGGACCACTAAAATTGTCAAAAAAAAACGTGGGGACCATCAAACGGCATGTGACTGACTTACGTGTGTGTAATAAACGACGTGGGGACCACTAAAATTGTCTATAAAAAAATGTTGACCAACAATCAAGTATTTATATCTACAAATCAAGTATTTATATATGAACACATTAAGTATTTAATCTGAACGCATCAAGTATTTATATCTAACTTATCAAGTATAAAATCTGAACGTATCAAGTATTTATATCTATATTACGTTGGATGAATAAGAATCTGAATAGAGTATATTTATATCTACAGAGTTATAACAAACAACAAACTTCACATATAAATTTTCTAAGAAAAATTCAAATCAATTACCAAAAAGCATATCAATTAGCAACATATCAAAATATCAGTTACTACATAAAAGATATCAGTTATTCACAAACATATCAGTTATCACAGTTCCTAAACCAAATTAAGACAAACAGTTTCATTCACAAACTAAGACAATTCATTTCTGTTATGCACCAAATTTGCAATCATTCTTATCATGGATAAGAAGATTATAAGCTAAGCTATGACGCTCCTTGCTGATAAGATCCTACAATACAAAAAAATAACATTAGTTCATAAAATAAATCAAACTTAAATGAAAATAAAATACAGTAAGTCCATAGGAGCATTACTGAAAAAAATTTACCTGATCAAAGTCCATTTGAACATTCCTTATTAAGCAATCAATGTTACGAATAACAAATATTGCGCAATCGACTGATGCCTTTTGCTTTGGACATTCCTTCCAGGTAATTTCAACATCTTGCCATTGTTCATCACCTAAAAAAAGAATTATATCTGAACACATCAACAAAGTATTTATATCTGAATACATCAAGTATTTATATCTGCACACATCAAGTATTTATATCTGTACACATGAAGTATTTATATATGAACACAGCAAGTATATATATCTGAACACATCAAGTATTTATATCTGAACACAGCAAGTATTTATATCTGCACACATCAAGTATTTATATCTGAACACATGAAGTATTAATATCTGCACCAGCAAGTATATATATCTGAACACATCAAGTATTTATATCTGAACACAGCAAGTATTCATATCTGCACACATAAAGTACTTATATCTGCACACATCAAGTATTTATATCTGCACACTTCAAGTATTTATGACTGATGATTCCAGAAATGTTTTCATCCATCTAAGTATTTACAAAATGTAAGAAGAAAAATAAATAATATTAAACTCACCAAGTCTCCAAGCCAGAAATGTTTTCATCCATCTAATTGTTTCTATGTGCGGCTCAAAATAGTAGTCATTCGATTTATCCAGACAAGAGTTGTACATGTGAATTTCTCGGTTATGCAAATCAGCCGCAGCAAGTATCCAATGATCACGATCACACAGGGGAATAAAAAGCCATCTTGCAGTTGAAAATTGAGGGCCGAACAACTGTGGTGCATCTCTCAAAAGCTGTAAATATTGTCTTTTTGGTGCTAGTCTCTACAGAATAACAAATTAAAAAAAAAAATCAAGAATCATTAACAAATAAAAGAAAAAAGTGGTATACAATTTCAGTTGATTATTAACAAATAAAAGAGTAAAACTTACTGAAACATAAGATGTCAAAAAGAACCATTCCTCAACAACTGGTACTTCAATTTGCATTAGTTGGCATGCAATTTCAACCATCTGCAAAGAATCAACATATCAACAAGTATTTATATCTGAACACATCAGTATTTATATCTGAACACATCAAGTATTTATATCTCAACAAATCAAGTATTTATATCTGAACACATCAAGTATTTATATCTGAACACATCAAGTATTTATATGTGAAACACACCAAGTATTTATATGTGAACACACCAAGTATTTATATTTGAACATATCAAGTATTTATATCTGCACACATCAAATATTTATATCTGATGTACCAAGTATTTATATCTGAACACAGCAAAACACATCAATTTATTAACAAAGTAAATTTTAAATTGTTTACCTCTGAACCAATGAAGCGCTCACTGAACAGCAAATCATAAAATTGTGCAACAGTGGCAAAAATGTTCAACTCTGAGTTCTTGAATGCATAATCTGTTTGATTCAGCTCAAGTTGAAAATACTTAATAGCCCAATCGTCAAGAAGTCTGCATTGTTGCTCACTGATGATATTTCTAAATCCATAATCCCATTTTTTATCGGGCATTTCCATCGGTTCAGTTAATGGCAAGCTACCATTGTCAGCAAACAGGCTATCTCTACCATAACTCCAGTCTTTATAAAATTCGGCAGATTTGATAGGCACTGTTTCAATTTTTACCTCTGTTTCAATAACAGCAGACTCAAGCCAATCATCAAAGGGAATGTCTAATGGAGGTAAATCGGCAATATAAGGCAAATCTTCTATTTCGTCCTCTGCTGCCACTATCTCCATCTCAGGAGTACTTTCTACCTTTCTTATTTGTTTCTTGGCTTTCCTAGCTTTGTAACCCCTACGTTTAACTGGTTCACGTGTTTTTGCCTTCAGTTTTCTCTGATATGTAATATCCTTGGGGTTTGGTTCTTTCCCTTTTACTTCTTGCCCGACCGCTGGTTCTTTCACAACTTCTTCCACCCCAGATTCTTTCACAACTTCTGTTTGCACTTTTGGGCCGGGCGGGGTAAATCCAAGGCTGAAAGTTGGATGATCCATTTGAGAAAGATCAATCGCCGATTTTTGTGAAACTTCCAATACAGCCTCTTGCCCACCTTCTTGCCCGACCACTTGTTCTTTCACTACTTCTTCCAATAGAGCATCTTTCACTACAGCATCTTGCCCAGCTTCTTCCCCGACCACTTCTTGCCCAACCACTTCTTGCCCAGCTTCTTGCCCGACCACTTCTTGCCCAGCTTCTTGCCCGAGCACTTGTTCTTTCACAACTGCTTCCAATACAGCATCTTGCCCGAGCACTTGTTCTTGCCCGACTGGTGGTTCTTTCACAACTTCTTCCACCCCAGCTTCTTTCACAACTTCTTTCACCACAGCTTCTTGCACTACAATGGGGATTGCAATTTCTTTTTGTTGCATCCCCACTTCAGAATTCACATTGTTTCCTCCCTCTTCATTTGGTTTATCCACTGAAGCAACTATAGTTTCTACAAGTTGGTTCAGATCACAGAATTGACTACTTGCCACCTCCTCCCCTGCTGTTCCATAATCAACATCTTCTACTACAACATCCTCTTCTCTTCTCTTCTCTTCTTTTGTTTTTGTTTCTTTCTCTTCTCTTCTCTTCTTTCTCATCTCTTTATGTTCACCAATGTCATCCCTTCTTTGCGTTTCTTTCTCACCTCCTTGCATTACCCTTTTCTTTTGTTCTTCAGCTTCTAGTATTCTAGGACTCCTCCTCCTTTTCTGGTTTCTTATTTCTTCAGCTTTCATTAGATCTACTTCTCTTTTTGAAGGCTTCTTTGGTGCATCTTTCCCAACTGGAGGTGTAGGGGTTACATTGTAGTCCAATTTCCTCTTGGGTTTCCCGCTAGGAGGTGTTTTCCTCACTTGAGATGGATTTGTTCCTTCTTTATCAGATTTACCACTGCTGTTCTTCACTTCAGAAAGCTTACGTTTACCATGTGCAGGAGCTGTTAGAAAAAACAAATCAATGCTGATGAGAAATATCAGGTACTATTATGAAACTACCAAGTATTTATATCTGAACACATCAAATATTAATACCTGAACAAGTCAAGTATTAATACCTGAACTAATCAAGTATTTATATCAGAACACATCAAGTATTTATATCTCACCTAAAAAGTATTTATATCTGAACACAACAAATATTAATACCTGAACAAGTCAAGTATTAATACCTGAACAAATCAAGTATTTATATCTGAACTTATCAAGTATTTATTGCTGAACACATCAAGTATTTATACCTCATCAAGTCAAGTATTAATACCTGAACACATCAAGTATTTATATCTCATCAAGTCAAGTATTTATATCTGAACAAGTCAAGTATTAATACCTGAACACAACAAGTATTAATACCTGAACACAACAAGTATTTATATCTGAACTAACCAAGTATTTATATCTGAACAGATCAAGTATTTATATCTGAACACATCAAGTATTTATACTGAAAAAAACTTACTTGATTTCTTAGAAGAGATATCAATCTCTTTCTTCTTCTCCTCTTGCTTGATCTCCTCTTGCTTGATCTCTTTACGAGCTACAAAGAAACATAAAACATTTAATTAAAAATGTGCATAATGACACTTTCAAATATTAATACTTAAATATTAAAGCTTAAACAATGGTGCATCCAAATATTTACTCTTATAAAATTAATAAAAAAAACTTACGTGATTCCATCAACCTCTTGCTTATGTGGTTGCGCCATTCAATAGCAGTAACAAATTCAACCAATTTGCTTGCAGATTTCGGTGACATTTCTGGAAGTTGTGGGTGTTCACCTTCTTCAAATGACAGATCGTCAAACCTCTCTTTTTCATTTAGATCAATAAGTTCTTGGCAAGGTTCCATGGCAAAAAGCCAGAAAATTGGAGTCATTTCTTTCAACAAGTGAAGAAGCTTCTGGTTCGACACACTCTGAAGAGGTGCATACCTTCTAATAAGATGCAAGAATTTATGTGCAGTAAACCCTTGAAAAATCAGTTTCTCGCCTCTGCCCCTTTTCAGTGGATTGCTGTTCACATCTGAAACTTTCACATCCCTCAAGTGAGGTTCTAAAGTTGCCCTCTTCCATGTAATATTCAACTTCCAATTGAGGTATCTCGGGATGCGGCCAGCACAATTGTAAACACCTCTGATCTTTACATGCTCATAGAACCATGCCTGCATATAAGATAAAACAAAGAAGGTTTAGTGGTTAATCTCAATTAAACAAGTATTTATATCTGAACACATCAAGTATTTATATCTGAACCCATCAAGTATTTATATCAACACATCAAGTATTCATATCTGAACCCATCAAGTATTTATAGCTGAACATATCAAGTATTTATATCTAAACATACAAGTATTTAGAACAAACATGCCAAGTATTTACCCATATATTTCATTTGATGATTAACAGATAAAATAATTATTAGGTTAGAATAAAAGTTCCTATGACTTACAATCAGAGCCAAAGCACACCCTGGCATTGTACCTGAAGCCTTTTTCGGCTTCTTCTTTTTCTTAGAAACTTCTTCTTGAGAACTTTCTACAACAACTTCCTCTCCATCTTTTTTCAACTTACACCATGCAGCATTATGAGGAATGTTGTCCATCAACATTTGGTGCACTGACTCAGACCAGTTCAGAAACTTGAGTTTTTTCAGATTTTCAGCGACGTCGAACATGTGAATTGGTACATTCCCAGTAGATTGCGGGAACAATATAGTTGTAAACAAATACAGCACCAGCAACCGTACAACATCAGCAACTTTATTGTTAATTTCTGAACACAATGACGTATCATCAACTGCTTTCACAATTGCGTCTTCAAGCTCTCTGCGAGTGATCTCACCAGTACCTCTCCCGAAATGTCTCGTCCGGAGACCGTATACAGTAACACATTCCCTCTTGTACTGTACCGGTTTCCCTTCTGTGGAAAGACCCATCACTAAAGCCACTTCATCTGCAGTAAATTTCAGGGAGTGGGCAGTAGTGCTTGCACCACTTCCAGTCTTGAAAATGAAAGATCCTTTACCATCCCACATCAACAGAATTTGATGTAATATGGCATTGTTCACTTCAGTTCCTTTAGGAAATCCAAAAAGTGGAGGAAAGGAGTTTTTGCTAATAACCTTATGTGATGCTCATTTAGTTTCTTTAAAACTCTCAAATGAAAGAACCTCATAGCTGTGTCAACACAGCATTTGTTCTTTATACAAGAATCTGAAACCCGTCGTGGTTTTATTGGTGCATCACCTATGAAGAATAAACAACATAACAAATATTTAATATAAGGTAATTATTAAATACTAATTTTAAATTAACAGATTGTACCTGCATATAAAACATCAAGTATTTATATCTGACTACTTCAATTATTTATATCTGACAACATCAAGTATTTATATCTGAACACATCAAGTATTTATATCTCAACACATCAAGTATTTATATCTGAAGACATCAAGTATTTATATTTGAACACATCAAGTATTTATATCTCAACATATGAAGTATTTATATCTGAACACATCAAATATTTATATCTTAATATATCAGGTATTATTAAACAAACCAAGCATTTAAATATAAAGATATCAATTAATATATGAACACATCAAGTATTCATCTGAACATATGAAGTATTTATAGCTGAACATACCAAGTATTTATATCTAAACATATCAGGTATTAATGTCAAACAATTAAAATACATATTTTAGCTGAACATAGCTGAACATACCAAGTATTTATAGCTGAACATACCAAGTATTTATATCTGAACATAGCTGAACATACCAAGTATGTATAATTACTAATATTTAATATAGTAATTATACACATGTAAAAATGTACAGATAGCAACACTATAAGGTATTAATGTCCAACAATTAAAATAGGTATTTAACAATTACCTTTCCTATAACCTCGTGGGCGTCCACGACCACGTTTAGCAACTTGTACTAATTCCGCAACATGTAGTTTTCCTGATTGAAAAGTCATAAATAAGTAACAAGTATTCATATATAAAGAGTCCAATATTTATATTAAATATTTGAGTGTGCATCCTGGATCATATCAGATAGTATTATGAATCTAACAAAGCATTTATATCTGAACACATCAAGTATTAATACCTAAACTAATCAAGTATTTATATCTCAACACATCAAGTATTAATACCTGAACTAATCAAGTATTTATATCTCAACACATCAATTATTTATATCTGACAATATGAGGTATTACTCCTAAACCCTACACACTAAACACATCAAGTATTTATATCAGAACAAGTCAAGTATTTATATCTGCACATATCAAGTATTTATAGCTGACAAGTATTTATGCACAGCTATTAACTAAACACCTTAAAATTATACCTAAATATGAGGAATAAATTAGTCAAAAATTATACCTAAATTTACATAGATTGTACCTTCTTCGGGATTCATCGAGGCAATTGTAACTTGTGGTGATTTCTCAGAACCAGAAATTACTCTCTCTGTTCCTAATTGAAAAGTCAGACATCAATTACAAATAAAACCTAAGGTATTTATACCTAAAATTACATATATGTATATTAAATATTTGAGTGTGCATGCTGGATCATATCAGGTATTATTATGAATCTAACAAGGGTTTATATCTGAAACATCAAGCATTTATATCTCAACACATAAAGTATTTATATCAGAACACATCAAGTATTTATATCTATTACAAATCAAGTATTTATATCTGAACAAGTCACATCAAGTATTTATATCTGACAATATAAGGTATTACTCCTAAACCCTAAACCCTAAACCCTAAACACATCAAGTATTTATATCTCAACACATCAAGTATTATATCAGAACAGGTCAAGTATTTATATCTGACAATATAAGGTATTACTCCTAAACACTACACACTAAACACATCAAGTATTATATATCTCAACACATCAAGTATTTATATCAGAACAAGTCAAGTTTTTATATATGAACATATCAAGTATTTATAGCTGACAAGTATTTATGCACAGCTATTAACTAATGATTAAGGTAGTTATAACTAAAATTTCATGTACTCCTAAAATATGAGGAATAAATTACTCAAAAATTATACCTAAATTTACATCTATTACTCCAAAATTGTTCAAAATTTCAAAAAATTAACAGATTGTACCTTCTTCGGGATTCATCGAGGCGATTGTAACTTGTGGTGATTTCTCAGAACCAGAAATTACTCTCTCTGTTCCTAATTGAAAAATCAGACATCATTTACAACTAAAACCTAAGGTATTTATACCTAAAATTACATTTAATACTCGAAAATTGTTGAAAATTTCTCAGAAATAACAGATTGTACCTTCATCAGCCTTTTCTGTGGGTTTCACACTTTGAAATGGCACGATCTGCTTGTTAGCGTTGCTCACTTGCTCGGAAGTAAGACTGACAGTTTCGTCGTTGTTCACTTGCTCGGAAGGATTTCCTTCGCTTCTATCGGTGCTTATCTGGTGTAGAATCACCATTGCGACGGTGTAGATAGCAAATGTGCTTAGACGGTGTGGATAGACAATGTCTTCTGAACAATGTGCTTTGCTCGGTGCTTCGATCGGTGCTTTGATCGGAGCTTTGATCGATGCTTTGATCGGAGAAACCCTAGATAGAGAAGAGCAAAGAGCGAAAGAGCGAAAGACGGAGAGATTGCTTAGTCGGTTATGTGATCGAAGGACAGCAGGTTGCTTGCTCACTTAGTGGTACAGTGGTCTGTTCGGTGATGTGATCGAAGGACAAAAGTTGATGACATTAGTTGAACACGGTTCAAAAGGCGCACCGTTTCGAGGTAGATACGAAGTGGTACAAATATAAATACTTTATCATATGAAATGGCGCATATGAGAAGGTTCAATCATACGAAATTGCGCAACCAATATGAATATAATTTCAAATATGAATGTGTGGGGACCATTTAATGCGAGGACCGTCTCCATTTCGTAAATTATAACAATCATCTCCAAGCATTTCTTTAAACAGTAGGTCCGATGCCCATCGGACCTAATTTTAGGTTCAACTAGTGAAACAAACTCGCACGAAGTTTAAAGCATTCCACACGATCTTAAAGCAAATCGACGGTGGTTAAACCCATCGGACCTACGGTCAATTCTTCTTTAATAAAATATGATTGCTGATGATACCAAGTATTGATTAGCTAAAATAGTAAGTATTCATACCCAAAGAATCCAATATTTATATCTGAAACAACAAGTATTTATATCTCAACCACCAAGTATTTATCTGGACACATCAGGTATTTATGTCTGAACACATCTAGTATTTCTACATTTATAAAAATGAACTTTAAATTTCATTTAATATATATTATTTTTCTTATACAATGAAGTATTTATAATAACATAAATGTCTTATAATTTTTTTTGAATGTGGAAAGTACTTAATAACTGTAGTATTTATATCTGCACAAATCAAGTATTTATTACTATGAAACAAATAAAAAAGAAAACATAATGAATTAGTACACTATATCAACTATGGATGAAAAAAAAATTTGTACAATATATTGCTTCTCGTAGTTCCTCTGCCTCTATTAATGTAAAAAAAATCAACAAAAATATACTATATGAAATGTATTTCTATGAACATCTATATTATCATTTTTTTCTATCTATATCTATACAATTAAATTGAAGTATTAATATTTTCTCCTTTTCCTTCTTTTATTCCTTTATCTTTTTTTCCCTTCCTCTTTTTTTCCTTCTCCTTTTTTTCCTTTGTAATCATTTTGCCAATGGCAATATCAAGTTTACTCTTAATTGTACTTTTTGGGGGCCGTCCTCTTTTTTTAGATTTAGCAGGTGGTAGTAAACTTGTAGATGGTTGATAATTCACTACAGTACTAGTCTGTTGATCAGATGATGCAGATCGTGTTCCACTAAGCACATTCTCAACATTTTCTTCTTGCATTGTATCACCTTAAAATATAAACAAGTATTAATACCAATTATAAGAACTATATGTAACTATACTACGAGTTATGTTGAAAAAATATAAATAGTTTCTTCCCCAATACCTGTTCCTGAACCAGTAACTACCGCCTGAACGTTCACTTCATCATTAATTACTTCACCTATAAAAAATTGAACACATCAAGTATTTATATCTGGAAGCAGAAAGTATTTATACGTGAATACAATAAGTATTTATACCTGAATACATCAACTATTAATATCAAAATCATAAAGTATTGATATCAGAAACAGTACGTATTTATACCTGTCCTTGTAACTGCTGAAATTTTTTTATTGTTTCTACCTCTAGCTGGTCTCCCCACAACTTGAGAAGTTACTTTTGCACAACTTTGTTCACCATTGACATTTGCTAGTTTCATACAAGTTTGAATTCCAAATATCAATAAAAAAATTATTTCAAATATAAACATAATTAAAGAAATTAAATGAAACAAAATAACAAACCTAATATTATGTTTCTCATTCCTGAAAACCATTGAAAACTGCACTATGCAAATTTTCGTTAAGACTGCCAAGATGAAGCAACTCTTGAATTATTGGATTTGTAGCCATTGTCAATTGATAGAGCCTAAAGAAAAATGTAAGAACAATAATATCAAGTATTAATTATATCAGCTTATGTATATAACCTGTGACATAAAATATATATTATAAAATATTAATCAGTTATTTTACCTGCTTTGTTCAGGTATAGTTGGCAAATGTGGGTCAACTATGCACAAATTGTAACGACAGACATCCTTCCTCCACCGCTCCACAATATATTTATCTTCAACAGCAAATATCTTCTCTTGCTTTAAAACTTGGATGGAAGGTGCACATAGAATACCCATTGTCTCAAACTTTCTACATATACAATGCACTTCCCTTAATGCTCTCCTATAAATAACAACAAACATTTTTGCTCCAACAATCACTAACTTCATAAACTGCTTCTTCGTCTTTTTCTTCGATTAATTTGCATGACAAATTAACACATTTTCTGAATTGTTGTTGACATTTGTAAAAAATATCATTTGTATAACTACGCTGAACTGAGCCTCCATCGGCAATCCATAATGCAGCATAGGAATTCTATATTTCGATTTGTGATCAGCATCATTCTCATTTTGCCAATACTTTTCAGAGCAGCTTCAAAATTCTCAACAAAATCTTTAAGACTCTCTCTCTTGTCAGATAAGAATTCAAGAAATGGTTCATACTTTCTACCTTTGGGTACTAGTCATTCCAGCCCAAAATTGCCCATCTAAAATCTGGTACCCATTTCTCTCTTAATTCAATATATCCCTATAAACCAGGAATCATTTTCCTTTCCGAGTTCATCCATTAATTTCAACCACTTTTCTTCAAAATCTTCTTTCGTTTTCGACTTGTATACAACCTCCTTGACCTTATCGGACTTTGCAGTTTTTTTCTCCTGAACTTTATTGGACTTAACATTATCAGACACAAATCCCCATTTGCTAGGGAGCTTGTGCAAAATATGCCAAGAACAATATCTATGTACTGTTGAGGTCCCAATACATGTCGTATACCAGATTCAATGCTTGCGCACTGATCAGTAAGACTACTCCCGGTTTCCACCATCCATGCATTCCAAAAACCTAGACAATGAAAAAGTATAACAGCCAACTAAAAAACTACCAAGTATTTATACCTAACAGCTCAAGTATTTATACCTAACAGCTCAAGTATTTATACCTACACCTCAAGTATTTTTATCTAAAGTAGTTAGTATTTATACCTAACACCTCAAGTATTTATATCTAAAACCAATTAGAGTATTTATATCTAAATCATTAGAGTATTTATCTAAACCATTAAAGTATTTATATCTACAGAATCTAAAGTATTTATCTAAATATCTAAGTATTTATCCTAAACACATCAAGTATTTTTACCTGGCAATGCACCATTTGTAGTCTTCCACACTTTCCCTACCGAGCAAGCACAACCGAAGATAATCTGACCATGGTGGTTAACACCAACAAATAACACAAGAGGCATATCGTACCTGAGACACATCAAAAAAGACAAATTACTAAATATACATATATATTGTTGTATTAATTTCAACTGATACATGTATTCACTCTTAAAATAGAAGTATTTATATCTGAACACACCAAGTGTTTATATCTGAAACAACAAGTATTTTATCTGAATACATAACTTGAACCTAAGTTATTTTAT
>JAJGRW010000332.1:2816944-2907227 GCA_025461045.1 Carex parvula | reverse complement strand
TTCAATAAAATTGATTGCGTAATATTTCATATGATAATGTTTGAACAATAATTAATTATGTATTTAGTGTATGTTTTTGTTATGAAAAATGTTAAGTATATTATTTTTATTTGTATATTTTGTTATTTAGTTAAAGAATTGAATTTATTCAGAGAGATATTCGTACTTTTGAATTTTCTTGGTCTATAGAAAATAATTTTTTGGAATTGATTGACTCATTTATTTTTTTATTAGTAATGTTATTGCATATGTGTGAATGAATTTTAATGGTTTATTTGTAACATTATAATAAAATAATTATTTAATTAGTATTATTCGTTATTCATCCGCTACTATTTCATTACCTGATAATTTTAACGGGTAAAGATAGGATAGAGTAAACTCAATTTTTAATGAGTAAGGATAGAATATGAGTAATTAAGGTCAATTCTTAATGGATATGAGTATGAAAATGCTTCCATCTTACCTGTATCGTATCCGTTGACACTCCTAGTTGGGCCAAGTAATTGAATTCAAGCGATCAGACAATTAGAATAGGCCTTTGTTGTATATAAAAAGTAATTCGGTTGGGTCAAGTCATATGTTGTGACAACAAAAGAAAGAAGTTTGAAATTTCTTATGGTGGATATAAAATAGCAATTGTTCACACAATCAGATATGCCCAAATCCAAATGAACTAGCAATTCGGTGGTGGGAATAATCCTCTCCAAAAACACCCATCAAATATTAAAAAAAAATTAAAAAAAAAAGGTTCAGGAGAGATAGAAGTTCTCTGAATCTATCAGCATGTATGTCAGAATAATATTGGCTTACCATCGATCCCTTTTGTTTGGAACAGCTGTACCGTTGTAGAACAAGTATGACTCGTACCGAATACCGCAACTTGTCCCCAGTAATCTGCCACCAAACTTGCCATAACAGTAGTTAGGTATTGCTTTCACAAATTCCTGGAGACACTGGTAACAGTCATCTTTAGACAGGTCACGTGTGCATTGTACCAGGCCATACAGCTTATTATTGGAGCTTGCAACGTTTGTGAAACCAGCTGCAAACATCTGATTTGAGTCATTTACTGCCTGTGCAACGAGTGTGTTCATCAATTGTGCAAGGATTGTGTTGTATTGTGGTGGGTTCACCACCTCATTCAGGTTGCAATAACCATACAACACCCGACCACGAATGGAGAAGAAATTGGTGTTCGAATACCGCAGAAAACATTGATCAAACCTGTATTGAAGATGATGTGATTAACTTCAAAAATATAATCATATCTATTAACCATATTAATTAATTTACCATATTATTTCCTCTTTGCCGTATGGACACCGAGTAGATACTTCATGATGGTGGATCTGAGGCAAGTCTGACAACCTTCAGCTGACACATCACCACGACAAAAGGCGAGGCCAAACACCTGTTCAGAATTATTGCCGACAGTATAGTTGGAGAAGCCTGATGGAATGATGGATGACACAAGGGATGATTGTAGTTGTCTGAGATTGGCTTGGTACTTGCTATTGGTTGTATAGCTATTTTTCGTGTCGCATGTGTCCACTAGGAATTCAGACTTGACAACCGAGACAACGATGATTAGTATAACTAGAGGCTGCCAGAAGGTCATGTTTTCAGAAAATAATTCTTCAGAGTTGATGCTATTCTAGAAATTGAACACATAACATGTATATGTATTGAGGGAGAAAAGGAAAGGGAAGATGAGTTAGCAGCCAATGTTGAAGAGATGGATAACCTATATATTGGAATTCGTATCACCTAAGGTAACAAAATATTTCTGTTTGGATCTGGACCGTCCAATCAGATTCTGCACGACTATTAAAGCAGCCCAGTGTGTTCCACCTCGGGCTGAATTGGTCCGGATTCCGATCGGACAGCAGTGATCCAAACAGAAATATTTTGTTACCTCAGAGGATATGGAATCCTATATATTATATTATATTGAAAGGTCGCTAACCAATTTTTAAAAAGTTTTTGAATTATTTGGCTAAAAGGTCGGTATCCATTTGTCAAATTTTCTTTGTACACTTTTGTTATTGTTTGACAATTGTATAGAACAACTGCGTATGCGACAATTAAGCACATCTTAACTTCCATGACTCAAATTGCTTCAAGGTAGGTACTGTAAAAATTACTTTTATATTATGTATCGTATCGTCATTAAAAAGGGACACATTTGATATATTAAATTTTCAATTCTAATCTTGATCTTGGTAGCTTCTCTTTGCAATTCTATTTGGAACTGAGCTTTTGAGCCTTTAAAATTGAGAAATAGGATAACCCAAGAATTAATAAGATATGTTTTAATTTTAAACTGGGTTTCTTGTCAGAAACAGTTCAGCAGCTATTATATTTGAACGGATCGGTTAAACCGGTTTGGGTCAGTCAAAAAGCATAAACGATTAAGTGTTCGGGTTCGATGTTCGTAGATCAAATCAACCGGTCCAGTCTGGTTCTCATAACACCGATCTAAGTGTTCGGGTGTGCTGATCCTTTATCCCATGCCAATACCTGCACTGTGGATTTGCTGGTGCCAGAAGCTTCACCTCTTTATTCTGGCTTCTGTACACTGCCGAGTTCGTGTACTGTGTTAAGATCTGCTCGCTTCTGTACACCATATTTCAACCTATTTTGGTTGATGAGGTTGGGGAATTTGATCGAACATGACTTAACAATCTTGATCAAGAGATATATATGTCTGGTGCCAATTTACTGGCAAGCTAGAATTTTGTGACGATTCTGAGTTTTTGCGAGCAAAAAAAAAGAGTCAATGTTAGCTCAATCGGTTATAAATATTAACATCGAAGAAACTTTAATCGGCTCAAAACAAATATAATAACATGTGTTTTATTACTTAATTTAATAGTATTACGATTCAGTTTATATATAGATATTATTATTTAATTTATTTAAGAGGAGGGACTATTTTATGGTGACACATCTTGACACCACTATGTTTATAAGTTATTTTGCGATTTCAAAGTCAAACAGTCGATCCGAACCGTTCAACATGATCTCTATATTAAAATATGCTTGGAGACCAATTTATATTTTTTTGGAATTGTTTTAGTATTTATTACGATGTGTACAAAATTGTGTTTTCAGACAATTCTGAACCATTGAAAAACAATGATTTAAAAATTCTAAATAAATAGTAAACAATTTTTCAAAAAAAATATAAAATTTGGTCTCCAAGCACATTTTAATATGGAGATCATGTTGAACGGTACAGATCGACTGTTCGAATTTTGAAATCGCAAAAATGATGTACTCGCCAATAGGTTAAGTGGATTCCTCCCAGATCTGATTTCAAACAATCACTGATCCACTTGAAACTCATGTTGAGAATGTTTTCCAGCATTTCGGGCTTGCAAATCAACTTCTCGAAGAGTATGATTGTCCCATTTAACATGAATGATGAGCAAATAGCGGAAGCAACGATGATCCTAGGCTGTAAAAGAGAGAAACTGCCAATCTCATACTTAGGTATGCCACTCTCAATTACGGCTTCGAAAAGAAGTGATTTTTTTCCACTACTGGAAAATTTTTGAAAAGAGGCTACAGGGATGGAAATCCAAATTGCTAACTCGGGGTGAAGGGTCCAATTAGCAGGATCGGTGTTTTCAGCATTGCCGGTATATTACATGGCCAGCTTTGGACTACCAAGGTGGGTTATGCAGAGGATAGATAAGATCAGACGGCGCTTTATTTGGAGAAAATATATGGGCGACACAAATCTATCACTCATCAATTGGGCCATCGTTGTACACCAAAAGATTGGGGAGGTTTGTGGCTAACAGACATAGATTTGCAAAACATTTGCCTTCTGCCTGTTTAAGTGGGGTGATGATACTAACACAATCAACTTTTTTTATCACACAACATTTTAATTTTTTTACCTGAATGGACAAATTTGTCCTTACTTAACTTCTCTATATGACATATCTTTTAATATTAATGATCATTAATTATTTATTTTATTTTCATTACTAAAAAGTCTAGTGAAATCTTAAAATGTTTCAATTTTCCCCAAATTTGAAAATTATAACCGGAAGAATTTACTATGTAATCATTTCTTGCAGAAATACACATTCATATGGAGAACTACACATGTATCTTTTTTGTTGGCCATCTGTATACAATTTGATCCTTCTTTAATTGTTTTATTCTGCAACTTTTTTCATCCATAATTATTTATCTTTATATCCTCACAAAATTAGTTCATTCAAATAAATATATATCTTATGTGTTTTCTTATTTGTATTGAAATTAATCCAAAAAAATTTCGTACCTTATATTAATTTATAATTTATCTTAATTTTTAGAGATAACACTAAAAAATATTATTAAATTACAAAATAATATATGGCCAAATAAAAAAAAACAATGGATAATTTTTGGAAAATAATCTAAACAAAAATGCTTCAAGTAATAATATAAAATATTATGTTGAATCAATATAAATGTGTTATACTAGAAACAACCAATCTTTTACTTCAACATAAATCAATGAATAACATAGTCCATCCTATAACTTCTCTCGGCATTATTTTGAAAAGGCAGATCTCCATTGTTGAGTTGAGAAAATCATAAATTATAATTTTATTCTTACTATGTTATTAAATTATATATAAATTAAAAATGACACCTATGCTTTTATTGCAGTTATTTTAAAGTGGTATTAGTTTAGAAATTGTATATGCTTTATAAACATATATAGTAAGAATAAACTAATCATGTCGAATTTGTTAAACAACATAATCATATAGAAAAAAAATAAACTTCTTATACAACCTAAATATATTCAAACAATAGAGGACCGAAATAAATATTTACAAATATATTCAAACAAAAGAGTACCGAAATAAATATTTATGAAAGCTAAAATAATTGATGTACAACTAGAGATGCATGGGTCCCTTGATTTTTCTTGTTGTTGTTCTTTCAAATTTGATAAAAAATATAATAATGAAGAATATATAGTAAGCAATAAATGGTCATTACGCTAAAAGATGGCATAATCTCTAAAGAACAAAACTGATAGTTGAAAGATCTATGTATAGAGAGACAAAACTGTCCACAAAATTTAAAAATTTGAAGTGTTGTGTTAAAATCAAAAGTTATTGTGTTAATATAAAACTGTCCACAAAATTTAAAAATTTGAAGTTATTGTGTTAGAGCATCTACATTCCTGAAATTCTTAGAATTTTTAAATAACTGTTAACTGCTTTTAAGAAATTATAGACTATTGAGTTTCTAAATGTTCACATCCCTGAAACTAATTTTAGAGTTTCTAATAAGCCACATCATCAGTAAATTAAAATTGATAAGCCACATCAGCAGTAAATTAAACTAATTTTAGCGAATACAGGCCAATCGTTTTACCACGTCAGAGTTTATAAACGATTTCTTAATAAGAAATTATTGAACAAAGTTGCTAAATAAGAAATCCATCTACATCTCTGAAACTGGTTTAGCAACTGCCACATCAGATTAAAAACTCTAATAGTTTCAAAAATGCAGATGCTCTTAATATCAGTACCCGTTTAAGTAGTATATTCTCCTTGCTCCCGCTGAGAAAATAAAAAATATATTTAGTTATTAAAAAAATTACACATGTAATTATTATGTAATGCGCTCCACACGTACTTATTTATTTATATAAATAAGCTGTTATCAGCTGTCACCTGCTTTTTATCAATTCAAAATGCATTTTGACATATTTTTACAAATTATATTGAACTTCTATATTTGTTCAATTCTTATAAAATGCACATTTAATTATTATAAAAAACATTTGATCATTGTATTATGTATGTTTTACCATTCATTCTTTTAAAGCTAGAGTTAACTAACAATAATTAGAGGTACTTGAGCTGTGAGGATTTAAAAAAAAACTAAGTATAATATTCTCAAAAATAACTATTAATAAGAGCCAACTTATTGTAATGAAATAGTTTAAAGACAACATATTATTCTGGTCGAGATTTTCATTCTAACTCTCTCTACAATCTACATTCTTACATAATCCTACCATACTATTTAATTTAAATCAAATTGCTGATGCTAATCTTTTGTACCCTAATCTAGGTATTATGATTCAAACAAAGAGTAAGAAATAGTATTTGCCACCACAATAAATTAAAGCACTGAGCAAACACACGGTTTCTTTTTGTATAGCATGTTGTTGAGTACCATCCACTAGTACAGAAAATGCGACCATACATGGTCCATAAAAGCTAATGAAACACAGTTACACGACTGTATCAGCGAGCGTCGTGTATGAATATGGGGTACTTTGTACACAGTTTCTGAACCATGTCTGTATTGAACTAATATACATGGTTAACTAAATTCAACCGTGTCAGATCACAAAAAAAGGGACGCTGAAAATGTTGGTTTGTACACGGTCGAGTTAACCGTGTGCAATGACTAGCGTTATATACACAGTTTCTACAAGTCATCAGTGTATTATTTTGGACATCGTACACGGATTTGTATATACCGCAAGTCATCAGTGACTAATGTGTAAATTTTTTTCATCCGTGTATGGTACGCCGTGTATGGTTGCGTTTTGTGTGCTAGTGATTTGTATGTACCGCAAATCTTAATTTACACGCACACATGCACACAAACACGTATAATTAGATGAGTAAAATAGAATGTTCTTAAGCTCATCAAACTCTTTTACGAGTTTAATTTTAAAATCTATCATTTTGTCTTTAAATGATGAATCTAAATTGTTGAAATAGATATAAGTGATTTATACACAAAATTTATAATTTTTTACTTAATTTAGCATAAAGTCTTATAGCTAATTATTACAGTCCAATTTCATTAAAAAAAAGTGACTTTAAAAATCGGCATAATTATTTCAAAAAGAATGGGGCATATGATATATTGTTTTTTCGTGCTTTTCTTTAATGCAGAAACTACTTTGTGAAATTCTTTTGGTACAAATATTAAATGCTAGGCTAGGTCCAATAAGCGATTAATTTTCCAGAGGGGTTTAGCATCATCCCCTCCCAATCCACAGCGCCGCGCGCAAGTTAATCTCCCTCCTTCCCAGTCTCACCATCACTTCCTCCCCTCTCGCAACCCGGGGCTGGCGCCAATGGCGATGGATGCACTTAGAGTTTGGAGAGCGTCATCCCAACTAATGAGCTTTGCCTCCAGAGCCACCATCGCTAGAGCAGGATTCAAGTTCAACCTCCACACCAGGTACTGTTCGTCAGCCTTTATTGTCTCCGCTTCCGCCACCGCCACGTCGGATCGTCGCCGGCGTAGCTCTTCTTCCCCTAACACCTCCGACCGCGAGTCTGTCCGTGCCATTCGTCTCAAAAAGGTCCCACTATTTCTTATCAGCTTCTATTCCTTTCTCTTGTATTTCAAACCTCATACATGCAATATTCTGCCCATAGAAACTCGAGCTAAACAAATAAAATAAAAAATAAAGGACGTTAACTTTGACTGAGGCCAAAATTTTATGACTTCTCGGTACCTTGCTCCAAACCAGTACCTGAGTTAAACGACATGGTTCTGCCATCAGAGACTTTAATTGTCCACTACTGCAATCCTTCAATGCATGAAACTCGATTTCAGAATACCTGCTGAAGTTCCAAATTTTGATGGTCAATGCAACGTTCATTTTTAATTATTGTTTTTGTCTTATCAAAATTTTTTCCTCTTTGCTAATAAAATGTTCAATTGGGATAACATGGGATAACATGACGCTTAAGTACTACATTGATCAGACAGCATAAGAACAATGTACCAAATAGGTTATCTCTGGTACCAACTGGGACCAGCATAAGGTACCAGTTTAGGTTGTCAAAATTTCAATTTATTTATTGGAATAATCTCACACTTGCTCAGGTAGAAGAGCTAAGACAAAAAGGTTACGAGCCGTATGCATACACGTGGGACAGAAGCCACACAGCAAGGCAAATACAAGAAAGTTATGGATATTTGGAGAATGGTGAAGTGTTTACAGGAGTTGCAGTTTCACTGGCAGGAAGAGTAGTTGCACGTAGAGCCTTTGGCAAGCTAGTGTTCTTGACACTAAGAGATGATTCTGGTACAATACAGGTTTGTGTTTGGTAATATACCTAATCAAAAAGCTTGTTTAACAATTTAATTATTTTTATTGAGACTTTTTGTATGTTAAACCCTGATATATATGGGCATTTTGTAATTTTCCACCTCATAGGATTGCAAAGAACTGCTTTAGGTAGTATACCATCGGCATAGAGTAATGTCCCACTGTTATTTTTAAGTTGGGATTTCTGCTTACCATTTAGCTGCAATTTTTGGAAAAGGTTGCCCCAAATAGTTGTAGACGAGCAGATATGTCATGCTTTTTATAGCTTGATTTCAATGAATTTGCATTTTCTAACAATAAAGAAATTAATTTGCAAATTTTTAGTCTCTAAAGCTAATCTGTTGCATCTGTTGTAGCTTTACTGTGAGAAGGAATGCCTTTCAGAGGATCAGTTCGCAAAATTAAAGTCATTTGTTGACATTGGTGACATTTTAGGTGCTAGTGGTTCAATCAAGAAGACTGAAAAAGGTTTTGTATAAAATGAACCCCTTCTGTAATGGATCATAGGTTGCAATTTTTGTGATTACAGTCAAGAGTGGTTTTGATTTTTGGATTTGAGCCAGTGTTATCATTGAGCACCCAACCAAGCCCCAGCTTGACCTAATTATACTGCTTTTGGCCCTGCAAATCCTGCAATGGAGGCTCAGTTTAGTCTAAGTTCGCCTCCTTTTTCCCCTCAATTCTGAAATCAAACTTAAACCACGAAAACTGAAACCCAAAAACAAGCAGAGGAAGAACAAGAGAAAAGTAAAATGGTTCAAAGGGTGACCAAGCTATTAATGCAACCAAAACTGAAACCCAGCATGATTTTTACATTCTATTTGAGAAATTTGATCCATATTCTTGTTGTAAGTTGAAATTGGTGTTGTTGCAGGGGAGCTATCAGTATATGTTAAGAATTTTGAAATCCTTACGAAGTCTTTGTTGCCTCTACCAGACAAGTTTCATGGACTGACTGATATAGATAAGAGATACCGTCAAAGGTTGGCTTATTAGTAATTGATCTTATTTTCCTTATTTGGATTTTGGTGTGATGATGAGCTCTACTTCACCCAAAACCAGTAATTTCAATTTATCTTTGAGCACATTTTGAACTATTTTGTCCTGTACTGTGGCATAATTTTTCTTTATCATTATTCGGTTAGTAATTTTTGTCCTGATTATAATTGTTAATAAACTTATTTGTTACAAAAAGTCCTAATGTATAGTTAGCTAGTTTATCTAGAATCTCAGTTCTTTCCTTTTAACAATGAATAAGATATTGCAGTAATGGCCGATGTGTAAGCGGCATTGAAAACCTTTTGTTTTTCTGTCATGGGCAGGTATGTTGACATGATTGCAAATCCTGAGGTGGCTGATGTTTTTCGAATAAGAGCTAAGGTGGTTAAAAGAGAGTATGCTATGCCATGTTTTTTCCTTTACTGTTAAGCATTTTTGTAAAATATATACTAGGGGAAAATAAATCATGATAGATCATATGAACATGTTAAGTATCAATAATATGTACGGATGCACTAAGTTCCTTTAGCTTTTGATGGCTTAGGTTAAAATTTTCTAGCTCTTCAACATATAAATAGTCTATCCCATCTGCCCTAGTTATGGGTCAAAGTAATTTGTGAAAAAAAAAATCAAATAAGAGGTTCAATACAAGACATGAAGGGCCTTTATTTTTATATATATATTTGTCAGTTCTTTTAACTTTTTGGTTTGTTCCTATGCTCATGCACCATTTAGTTATTTTATTGAACAGTATAACATACTTTATTATTAATGCAGATTGTTTCAGAGATACGCAAGGCAGTGGAGTCATTTGGTTTTATAGAAGTTGAGACTCCAGTTCTTCAGGTCTGCAGCTCTAATCTTTAATTTCATTTGCCTTTTCTTTTGTTCTGTTCTTCTTCTTTGTTTTTCTTGTCAGTCATTTGCAACTTTACTGGCATATCAGGGTGCAGCTGGTGGTGCTGAAGCTAGGCCATTTGTGACATACCATAATTCTCTTGGGAGAGATCTTTATTTGAGAATTGCAACTGAGCTACACCTCAAACGAATGCTGGTGAGGAGGTCGTTATTGTAACTGTCTTGTATTTAATTGTTTCCCATTGCCTGTCAGTATTTTTTTATCTTTTTGCTTCTATTTTAGTTTGCCAAATTGTATTTAATTGTTTCTAAAAGAACAACGGGTATGCCAGTAGATGACAAAAACAATAATGTGTTGCTTTTAGACTCCTATTTCATCTAGTAAGTTATTTGCCTTTTGTTTAATGGATTCCAATTCATCTATATGTGATTTACATGTATGTGACTCAAACTCTTTTGCCTTTGGTTCAAGCTCAAGAATCTTAGACCTCAACTTTTGTATAATACCTTCTTTCTTAAGCAAATCCAAATTTGCCTCATCAAGGAGATTTCTCAACCTAATTTCATTGTTGGAGGTTAGATTCTTCTTATAGAAAATGCTTGGCTCATTTGTGAATATGTAATTTTCGGACAAATCGGTTTGAGTCTCTTTGGTTCCTAAAGAGTTGCTAGTTGATTCACTTTTGGATTCATATCCATTTAGACTAAAATTTAATTGTACTGGCATACCCGTTGTTCTTTTTGCGGCTAATTTCTGTCATCTACTGGCACACCCGTTGTTCTTTTAGAAATTGGTTTTCCATGCATGTATTAGCCATCTAGTACCATCTTTCTATTTTATAGTGCTGCTATGTTTGTATTATAAAGTATTGTTTTGGATTGTCAGGTAGGTGGACTTGAGAAGGTATATGAAATTGGAAGAATATTCCGAAATGAAGGAATTTCTACTCGTCATAATCCTGAATTTACTTCCATCGAGGTATGCATTATTCCCTTTCATGTAAATTTTTTATGTTTGTGACAGCTCTTAGTATGGCCATTTTTGAGTTCTCCAAATATTCCTCTGTATTCTTCAACTCCACCTTGTTGAATATGAATATTAATTAATTGAAAATTTAATGTTGCTTAGATGTATGAAGCATATTCGGATTATGAAAGCATGATGAATTTGGCTGAGGAAATTGTAACTAGATGTGCTATGTCTATTCATGGGAAGCTTCAAGTAGATTATCAGGTTAGTCATACAGAGTATTAACAGGTTCAATCCCTTTTCAATTCTGTTCATCTCTGTTTTTTCATATCTCTTTTAACTTTGAGCATATTTCCAGTAAAATGACAATGTATAATTATAATGTGTGTTATTCTATGCTTCACCTACTCTTATATTGCCAAGACTTCAGTAGGAACAACGTGTGACCGCTTAACTGGTATATTTAACCAGGGAACTGAGATATCTTTAATGAGACCATGGAGGAGAGAGACCATGCATTCTCTTGTCAAAGACGCGACTGGAGTTGATTTCCACGAGTTTGGAAACAATGTTGAGGCTGCTAAAGAAGCCGCAAGAGGCATTTTTAAAGCTCGCTCAGAAGGAAAAGATAATAGTACCAGTCTTGTAGAAGCCTGCTCATCTGTTGGTCATGTTCTCAATGAGGTAAAAGTCCAGGGGCTCCATATCAGTTATTATTCATGCCTTGAATAATAGTGCTGTACTGTTCTAATCTTGTATGTCTGAACTAAATTTGACTGGCTAGATCCATGTTGCTGATGGTCCAATAAGGGGACCTTTATTTTATCTGAATTATGTGTGAATATACAGTTCAAACCTTATCATCCATATTGTTCCTACTATTATGTATATTCACACATAATTATGTGTGAATTATGTGTGAATATACAGTTCAAAATGCCTACATTGTTCCTACTATTCATGAGAAGTATAGCAGCCCGGGAAAATTAAGAAATGTTTTAGTTAATGTCTTTTATGGAATCTTTAACTTTGATTGACCATAGCATCCATACCTGGTACTGAAACTGTATGCAGCTCTGCATCTTGCTGTACCAGTCATCTTGCACTATACTCATGTATGGTCTAAGTTTCAGTAGTCCGTTGCAATGCTTGTTTTGCCAGTTACATTCCCTGATTTATTATGGATTTGAAGCTTAAATTTGTAGACTTCAAATATGCATGTTAGGTGACAAAAATGTTGCTTAGTTTATAAATTTGGATTAATTTCAACCATTTTCAGGTTTTTGAAGCAGTTGTTGAGCCTACACTTATACAGCCAACTTTTGTTCTTGATTACCCTATCGAGGTTTCACCACTCGCCAAACCCCATAGAAGGTTCCTTTTGATTAAAATGTTATTCTAATTTGTATATGGGTCACCAGGTTGCCATTTACATAGTGCGTCTCTAAGTAGTATACTTTGGACCTGTACCATTTAAGGGGTCATGCCTGTGTCTCTAAGTAGTGTACTTTTGACCTGAATGTACCGTTTAGAGTGTCATGCCTGCATCTGATGCATATGAGATGGACCCAGATGATCAGCATGCAATTCATATCAGATACTCCAGCTATTGTATCTGGTTAATTTAGTATGAAAATTTTGGAGAATACAGCCTCTGGATATCCCTGGTCAAACTTATGTGTGAATTTCCAGCTTCCTAAGAGGGCTCAGAATTGGGAAGGCTATGCTCAAGGCCATAAGGCTGGTTACAGTGCTCCTGAGTTTTTCTAATATTTGTACTAAAGTCCTGTGGAATTTTGATTAATATAAACATTTGATCTGCTTGCATTTGATGTCCTGGTTTTTCATTTGTTTTTAATCTTTTAGTTGCCTAATAAAACCATCATTATAACTACATATATATTTTTTTGTTTGAATTCCTTATTCTCTGAAAATAAAAATTATGTAGTACACATAATAATCAATGTATGCATAGAAGTAGGATAAAAAACTAATGAATTGTATTGTACCTTAGTTTTTGGAAAGCTTGCATTGTCGTTGTTTTCAATAAGAAATGGTGCTCAAATCCTTAACCACGCAATATAGCTTTGGCTATCTTTTTTAGTTCAATAGCATATTAGACATTTTAGTTAGAGGGCATTCGTAAATGCATAACATCTTTTATTTATTTATGGCAGATATACTGGATTGACTGAAAGATTTGAACTCTTCATTTGTGGGCGTGAGATCGGGAATGCTTTTTCAGAACTTACAGATCCTATTGATCAGGTAAACCCCCCCACCACACACACACACACACACAGAAGAAATAATAAAGGAAAGGAATCCCAAGACAGAAAATAATTATATAAGAAAGTTTCTTATAAAAAGAATAAAAATGGATTTGCAGTTCGTTACTTGACCTTGGAGTCTTTCTTTTTATTGTGATTAAATATGGCAGAGGAGTAGATTTGAAGATCAAATAAAGCAGCACAATGCCAAAAGAGCTGCCCTCGCACTGAAATCAAAATCAAGTGAAGAATCAGAAAAGGCAAATAATAGCAATGATGATGATGATGATGATTACTCTTACGAAGTAACTCTAGATGAGGACTTCATAACATCCCTAGAATATGGCATGCCCCCTGCTTCTGGCATGGTATACTGCTTCTTTGTTTTGTTTTGTTTTTTCTTTTTCATTTATTCTTATTACACATTGATATTGGAGGTGCTGCAAATGACATAAGAAAAAGCAACAGAAGAACACCTAGAAATTCATTTTATTAAAAGAGCATACTACAAATGAAGGATTGTGCAAAAAAGGGTGCTATGTCAAAAAAAAAAAAAGTTGGTTTTTGCTATTAATTGTGCTTGAAACTTTTTCTTTCAAAAAAACTTCACTTATTATTTTTGTATTAGTGGATTTTATTCCAACAACGAATTTGTTATTGTTGCAGGGGCTTGGAATTGACCGGTTGGTTATGCTTTTGACGAATTCGGCCAGTATAAGGGATGTCATTGCTTTCCCTGTTTTGAAAGCACAGCAATGAAGTTTTGATGAAGTTATTCATTTAAGGTTTTGATTATTGCCGGTATACGGTTTTCAATATTAGGCTGGTTATGTTTGGAACTAATAAGAGATGTCATTTGCTGGGAATAGGATTAAATTTGCATGTATTGTTTATTAAATTAGTCGATCATTGGACAAAAGAAATACGGCTGTAGTGTTGTGAAACCAATATTGGACAACTACTTGATAGATTTTTTAAACTTAACAATTAACCACGAATTTCTAAACTTTTGAACTCTCGTCAATAAATATAAATAATAGGAACTGAGGGTGTTCTATTTGTAGTCGGAGTCGTTTGATCCACTTTAAGATTTGTGCAAGTGATTTGTTTTAAAATACATCCTGTAAATCTAAACAGGTGTGCGGATTTTGATGTGGATTGTACGGCTTCGGTTGGACATCAGATCGAATTTGATCTGATACTATCATACCACTCCCTTCCCCAAATAAATATAATATAGCAACTGAGTAAAGCAAATATTAATCATCATGATTATAATTAGCTAACATGATTAATATCGCATGTTTATGCAGTAAAGACTGCCGATTTTTTTATTAATCGAAAATAAAATAAAAATATCGCGAATGAGGATTGTTTTGCTGGAAAATCAAAATATAGGAAAAACGGGATTGATTATCTCGTCCTCCGGACGGTACAAAATTTCCCGTCCAGATTAATGGCCTGCTAATCCAAATCTTTAACCTCGCTAAGCAGGGAAAAAAACAAAAAATCCTAGACGGGATAGTTCCATCCAACACTGTAGCAATATATAATTTTCTTTGGAGTTTGATTTTATATAAGAGAATAAAAAAAAAATTACTATATTGATGGATGGGATGGTCTATCCTTGTCTAGTTTTTTTTTTTTTTTTTTTTAAGTTAGATAGCTAATTAGAATCAAGATTAACGGAACGGGATGGTTTATCCAGTCTACCTACATTGTAGGACGGAATAAACCATTCCGTATTTTCTATATTTCAGTTTTTCAGCAAAATAATCTCCTTTCGTGATATTTTTTATTTTATTTTCGATTAATAAAAAAATCGGTAAAGACTGTCCTACCGTAGAATTTGGCGACACTGGGTTGAGTTCAATTCACAGTAGTTAAATTGAATAGTGTAGTGTAGGTCGTTTTTATTACCTTGGCAGTGATACGTTGTAAAAGAAGACTTTGTCCAGGTGAGATTGATCTAGATAATTAATGGATTTCTTGCCCTGCTGATGGCCGAAATTTTTATTAATAGCAAACAAAAAAATAAAAAAATATCGAGAATGAATAAGAGTTTTGCGGAAATTCGACAAGTAACAAAAACATGATAGTCTATAATGTCCAGGGGACGTTATAAACTATCACGGTAGCTTAGTCAAAAGATTATCTCTTAACTAAACAACGAAAAAACATAATCCTTGGACGTCTTTGTCCATCACGGCCAGAGAGGTAGAAAAAAAATAATAAAACTCTGGACTTCATAGCCCATCACAGCCAGAGAGCTGAAAAAAAAAAACCACTTCATCTATCGTATATATCCAGTGACTTCATAGTACATTCAGGTTTTTTTTTTCCAACTCTCTGGCCATGATGAACTATGAAGTCCAGAGTTTTATTATTTTTTTTCTGTCTCTCTGACCGTGTATTATGAAATCCAAAGTTTTATTAACTTTTTTTTCTCTTTGGCCATGATGGACAAAGACGTCCAGAGATTATGTTTTTTCGCTGTTTAGTTAAGAGATAATATTTTGACTAAACTAGTCGTGATGGTCTATAACGTCCCCTGAACATTACAGACTATCACATTTTTTTCCATATATCAAAATTATGCAAAACCATTCCTCATTACCGATATTTTTTATTTATATTCCTATTAATAAAAATTTCGGTGCTGATGGATCATGGGTGGTGTCAGTCGCAATATACACCTGACGTAAATTTTTTATATATCTTGAAATACATTCATTATAACAACTAAACTAATGCTTGTGTATTGCATATTTTAATTAAAATAACTGTTGACTGATATTTCAAACTTTTTTTTTGCCCCGTAGGCTGCCGAAATTTTTATTAATAGAAATAATAATAAAGAAATATCGATATAGAAGAACGAATTCGTCGGAATTTTAAATCTAACAAAGACGTTATTTTTGGTAACGTCCCGGGGACGTTACCAACGATAACGGCCCGATTAAAATCGCTAATCGCAGCTTCTTAAAAAGCTGGCCGTCGCCAACGATGACGTCCAGAGGAAAGAAAAAAAAAAAAAAAAAAAATGTGGCCGTCGCCAACGATGACGGCCAGCCTTTTTTCCTTTGCCTTTTATTTTCTCCGATATTTTTTCCACCGTAAATGAAACAAGACAATTCAATCCTTTGCTTTTTTTGTTTTTTTCTGAATATTGAACGAATCCATAAAGAATTGATACAGAATGCTTAAATTGTGAAAAAGTTTTTATTTAGACTATTAAACAATAATTAATTTTGAAAATCCAAACCGTTCAACATGTTCGAAATATTGAAATGTGCTTGGAGACCAAATTTTACATTTTTTGGAATTTTTTTACTATTTATTAAGCCATTTTTTCAATCGCTGATCCGGTGATCCAAAAAATTTTACTGTTTTTTACTGTTTACCGTTGGATCAGTAATTTTCAAAGTGGCTTAATAAATAGTAAAAAAATTCCAAAAAATGTAAAATTTGGTCTCCAATCACATTTCAATATTTCGAACATGTTGAACGGTTTGGATTTTCAAAATTAATTATTGTTTAATAGTCTAAATAAAAACTTTTTCACAAAAAAATATTGGAGCATATCAAATATAAGAGAAAATCAAATATCGGAGAAAATAAAAACTTAATTTTGTGAAAAAAATATTGGAGCATATCAAATATCAGAGAAAATCAAATATCAGAGAAAATCAAATATCGGAGAAAATATTTTTTTGTGAAAAAGTTTTTATTTAGACTATTAAACAATAATTAATTTTGAAAATCCAAACCGTTCAACATGTTCGAAATATTGAAATGTGATTGGAGACCAAATTTTACATTTTTTGGAATTTTTTTACTATTTATTAAGCCACTTTGAAAATTACTGATCCAACGGTAAACAGTAAAAAACAGTAAAATTTTTTGGATCACCGGATCAGCGATTGAAAAAATGGCTTAATAAATAGTAAAAAAATTCCAAAAAATGTAAAATTTGGTCTCCAAGCACATTTCAATATTTCGAACATGTTGAACGGTTTGGATTTTCAAAATTAATTATTGTTTAATAGTCTAAATAAAAACTTTTTCACAATTTAAGCATTCTGTATCAATTCTTTATGGATTCGTTCAATATTCAGAAAAAAACAAAAAAAGCAAAGGATTGAATTGTCTTGTTTCATTTACGGTGGAAAAAATATCGGAGAAAATAAAAAGCAAAGGAAAAAAGGCTGGCCGTCATCGTTGGCGACGGCCACATTTTTTTTTTTTTTTTTTTCTTTCCTCTGGACGTCATCGTTGGCGACGGCCAGCTTTTTAAGAAGCTGCGATTAGCGATTTTAATCGGGCCGTTATCGTTGGTAACGTCCCCGGGACGTTACCAAAAATGACGTCTTTGTTAGATTTAAAATTCCGACGAATTCGTTCTTCTATATCGACATTTCTTTATTATTATTTCTATTAATAAAAATTTCGGCGTAGGCTGGCCGCAGGCGTTGACTTGTCACATCTAGCGCCTAGTGGCTTCACTTCATTGTTCAAAGTGCTCATCAACCCTTAAAATATCCTTAAATTTCTAAAGTCGTAAAATCCCACTTCACTCATTCCCATTTTGGATTCAATCGATTGAGAGCGAGAGAAAACCATTCAGCAGCAATGGCTTCCACGCCCCTTCCCTCATCATCTCTCTCCCGCCACACTCCCTTCTACCCCGCCTCTACCCCCTTCCCCTCCAAATTCCAAAAACTTTCAAACCGGAACCAGATTGAAATATCAAGAGGCAGAGAAGGCAGAGAAGGTATAGAAGGTAGAGAAGGCAGAGACAGAGAGAGGGAGGAGAAGGAGAGGAAGGAGGAGGTGAACCGCAAGATTGCCTCTAAAAAGGCCATTTCGGTTATTCTGCGTCGGGAGGCCACCAAAGCTGTCATAGAGAAGAAGAGAGGCGGTACCAACTCAAAGAAGCTTTTACCCCGCACGGTTCTCGAGGCGCTTCACGAGCGCGTCACCGCTCTTAGATGGGAATCGGCACTCCAGGTACCATAGCTTACCCTCTCTCTCTCTCTCTCTCCCTCCTTCCCTCCATCCCTCCCTGAGCGCGAGCATCTAAATTAACATTCTATACCAATTTTAACGGGAATAGTAAGGTGCCTTCTTTTCTGCGCAATTTGTACATGGAAGAGCCTAAGACTCACTTCTAACGGTGCTTAAGACACAGCTATTTATTGGCCTCAATTAAGCCATTAAACTCCAAAGCAAAAATTCGGAGGAAATGGTTAAGGTGAAATACAGATTGGAAGGCAGATTCAGAACCGTCGATCTTAGTTGGAACTTGGAGTAAGGTAGGGAATTGCCCCATTTCATTTCCCAAGGAAAAAACACTGGAAATTATTTAAACCAAGGGTACATAAGTCCGGTTATCATTTTATATTACTCTTCGTTCTGAATTTTATATATGTTTGCTCTTAATCACTTTTATGTAACATCCGTTAGGTGTTTGAGCTATTGAGAGAACAGATGTGGTACCGGCCAAACACAGGCATTTACATAAAACTCATGGTCATGCTCGGCAAATGCAAGCAGCCAGAGAAAGCACACGAACTCTTTGTAGCAATGCAGGGTGAAGGCTGTGTGATAAACCACGAGTCTTACACTGCCCTGCTTTCAGCTTATAGTAGAAGCGGTCTCTTTGATGAGGCTTTTTCTCTGTTAGAAAAAATGAAGAACACTGCTGGCTGCCATCCTGACGTGCACACATATTCAATCCTCATAAAGTCATGCCTCCATGTATATGCATTTGATAAGGTTTGGGATTTGATGGTCGATATGCGGAGGTATGGTGTCAGGCCTAACACAGTCACATATAATACACTCATTGATACATATGGAAGAGTAGGAAGGTACATAACCGTTTCCTTTTGGTGCACATTTTTTCTATAAGAAAAGAATCCAATTAGAACTGCATAACACTAGTTCAAGTAGTACATGCACATGGACAAAGACTCTGAAAATCTGCTGCCTAATCAAATAATTCCTACAAATCACACAAGGAGGAGATGAAGAATCTCATTACATGATAATAGTATACTGGTATCTACTTACATAGACACACACACACACTCATATACACAAGGAGGAGGAGAAGGAAAATTTCATTACATTAGTATACTGCAACATTTCCTTTGTTTTCTTTAATATTTTACTGTTTTGTAAAAGGTTTGAAGAGATGGAAGCTATGCTAGTAGAGATGCTCTCCAACCACGATTGCACTCCTGATGTATGGACGATGAACGCCACACTTCGTGCTTATGGTGCCAGCGGTCAAATTGACACCATGGAAAAATGCTACGACAAATTTACCAAATCAGGTATCTCCCCAACCATCAAAACCTTCAACATCCTTCTTGACTCGTATGGAAAGGCCAAGATGTTCCAAAAAATGGGTGCTGTTATGGAATTCATGCAAAAGTACTACTACTCCTGGACCATTGTCACTTACAATGTGGTGATTGATGCATTCGGCCGAGCTGGTGAACTGAAACAGATGGAGTACATATTTCGGCTGATGAAATCAGAGAGAATTAAGCCAAATTGTGTGACGCTTTGTTCGCTAGTCAGGGCTTATGGGAGAGCAGGGGATAAGGAGATGATAAAGGCTGTCATAAAATTGATTGAGAATTCAGATGTGTTGTTGGACACAGCGTTTTTTAATTGTTTGGTTGATGCGTATGCAAGAGTTGGTTGCTTGGGGGAGATGCAAGGGGTTTTGGATATGATGGAAAAGAAAAAGTGTAAGCCTGATAAGGTAACAATTAATACAATGGTTAGAGCCTTTGTTAGTAAAGGTATAAATGACCAGAGAGTGCAAGATCTTAGAAATATGCTCAAAAGATAAATTTTTTTTCTTCTTTGGATCAAGAGGAGAAATTGGATTTTTCAACAGGTGAAGCTAAATGGGTTTTGCTTCCCATGAAGAATTTTGATATATGTAACTTAAGAACTGTATATGTTTTTTTGTATTGTGTATTTGATAACATTATTGTGTATTCTGTATATGCTTAATTTTTTTAGAGAAATAAAATGTCTTAATGTTTTGATAAAAAAAAAAAATCAAAAGTTCTCATGAATACACTAGCAATTAACTCTAAAAGAGAAAAATAAACAGAAGGGCTGATCCAACGCTCAAATATATTGTCATTAAATTTAACAATGTCACTTGACAAGTAAATATGACTCCGCAGCAAAGACAGCTCATGTCGTGTTATGCACATGAATACATGATGATAAACCTTCTAAATTGCAATATCAAGAGATGATGCATCGACAGGCTCAATGGTAGATCTCGAGTCAATAGCGAATGACATTGTTGCTTCTAATTCCTCCTCTGACAATAAACGCCTCCTGAGGAGCCTTTTCTGAGACTCTGAGAGGCCGGAGTTGGGTATGCAACCAAGCCAATCGGATAGAAAATTGGAAACACAAATGGCATGCTCCAATAAAGTGACAGCAATTTATGTACTTGAAAGGTCTGTGGTATCTTCTAATACATAATTAAATGGAAGTTTGATGCAAATATGTGTCTTCTACTTTTAGTTCTCTACAAATAAACAGAAAGTTTATCAATTAAAGCTGGTAATGTTTGTCACCATATATGTGTCTACAAAAAGAGATATTAATCTGGTAGTTCAGATTCTCTTCATATATTTTCGTTTTTCTTATATAGGAGAAGTTCTCATTAAAATATAAATTTGGGATGATAATAATCAATATTGCTATTAAATTTAATAAAAGAATCATAATCATATGATCAAATTAATAACTGTTGAACAACAACTTAATGCACTGACAAATTTCTATTGATAAATATATTAATTAGTAAAGCAATTGAGTTTGTTGATTTCTTTTTTCCTTACAAATTGGCCATGTCTATTACTATGTTTTTTGGAGAATTATGTCTATTACTATATTTGAAATTGTACCCAAGGTTTCCCCCATTTTACAAGTAAAGACCAACCTGTGAAAAATTAAAAGGTCTTTGTTGCCGTCCAATTTTGAAGAGTATAGTTCCTGTTTTAATTATTGGTTGATTTTCTCTAATATCTCAAAATGTATGGTAAAAATTGGACCCAAACCTCCTTTATATAGTAATATAAACAAGGAAAATGTATGATAACATCATGCTTAAAGTTAGCACTAACCTACCATTGTCATTAGTATATCAAGATTAATTAATAGCTTGAATTTATGATCTCATACAAAACGAATTAAAAAGAAAAAAAAAACTAAAATAACCTACCATTGTCATTAGTATATCAAGATTTCGGAATTCATATCTGCTAAGATAACTAAAATTTGAGTTTGGATCAGGATCGTCGGATCTGCTTTGACACGAATATTAATGAGATTCCGTATATCCCACATCGAGCTGAATTGGTCGATCAGACGGTCCGGATTCAAAGTCAAAATTTGAGTTACCAAAGAGGACCTGAACTTGGGATTCTGTTCATTAATGAGTTCTAAATATTGAAATGTGCTTGGAGACCAAATTTTACATTTTTTGGAATTTTTTTACTATTTATTAAGCCACTTTCAAAATTCCAGATCATATGGTCCAGACTGTTTTTACTGTTCACCCGGATCTGGAATTTTCAAAGTGGCTTAATAAATAGTAAAAAAATTCCAAAAAATGTAAAATTTGGTCTCCAAGCACATTTCAATATTTAGAACATGTTGAACGGTTCGGATCGGTTATTTGAACATCAGAATGGCAGATTTGCTGCTGGCAGCACTTGGCCGAAATGCTGCCAGCAGCAAATTAGCCATACTCTCTCTCTCTCTCTCTCTATATATATATATATCCATGTATAATTATGGACTCAAATCTTCTGATGAAGTATATATAGTGAACAACGAAATGGTATGACAACATCATGCTTTGAGCAGCCCTTACCTACCGTTGTCATTAGATGATTTACGTTGGATAAAATAATTCTACTGAAAATTGAATTACAATTTATGTAATATGTTGTTTGATTTTGATAGAACGGCCATGAAAATTATCATAACCTCTACCAAACTGGAAAGAGATAATAATTTGACTTGCGCACATATAGGTACCGATTGACAACACCTCTTATAGTCGCGTTTAATCTCCTGCAATTAAGCATTAGTTACTATTTGTTTTAACTTTCTAAGGATTAAGTCTCAAATTGTTATGTATTGTTATCAATTATATATCAGTGAAATTTGTGTGTGAAGTGTCAACTTAGTATGAGCTGTGTGGACCAAATTTTATCTGAGGTCTATTTGACTACAAATGAGGTACTCTTAATAGGAATTTAATTGAATTTTATCTTTTTTTTAACTTTTTATATAGTCTAACCACCCTCAATAAATGACATATGTTTAGTTGTAGTCTTTGGGTTAAAATCACACTCATCGTAATTGTATATTTTAATTTTCAGCCACCCCTATTAAAATTTTCTAGTTCCGCCCCTGCTAGGAAGCCTGAATATCTACAGTACGTTATGTGGCGTCTGTTAAGGCCTGTCATGGGGCATCAGAGATAGAGCATGGATTTTAGCATAGCAAAGATCTGTCAAGACTATTACATGATAATGATTTCGCTCAGTCTGCAGATCGAGTAAAAAATTCATCCCAAGTTCATTAGATAAACAAGGGGAATTAAAACACTGATGGAAAGCACAAGTTGAGAAGAAATTCTATGATGTAAAAATCGCATATCGAAAGCCATGGAGATTGTCTGGTGTACTAGTTAGCAAGTTTTATTAACAAAAGCTGGTCGCCCCTAGGCTACTTGTCTCAAGAAGAAGAAGAAAGAGATGCCATAGAAGTTGTGGCGCGAGCAAGATGATCAGAGCAATGGAATGATAGTGAACGCATCCAATACTAACAGAAACAAGCTTTTTTCTCTTCAGACTAATTTGACAAGTACTAGCAGAAATATGATAATAATTATTTATTTCTCTATTTTAACGGTGGTTTAGTGGATGACATGGTCAAGTTAGTGATAAAGAGTTGGAAGGGAATAGTTTCTCACTTCGTTCTCCACGGCTGGCATGATGATGAAAAGAACACATTAGAGCTTCCAAAAACACTGCAATTTGGTGATATAATTATTCATTACCGAAACTCATGTACACAATAAAATTCTAACAAACTTCAGTAAGATTAAGATTAAAAACTCTCTATTCAATGCAAGCTTTGCATCAACCTCTTTTTGGGTATAGATGCATTCTTCTATACATCCAAAGCTACTTTCAGAGTCTGATCAACGGACCAAAACTAGACCAACCTGTAACTTAGATGTTCAAAGCTCTACCTTCATACAAAGAAGTCGAAGTATTCATATGCATGCCGCCTCTTAAAATGTAGCAAACTTGCATAGACCCGGTCCCATACACCGATATATAGAGAGTCATCATCTGGGCCCAGAGAAATTCCTGAAATCTCCCCAAAAAAGTCAATCTCTTGCCTCTTGTTATAATTTAGAGCTGAGTTGTAAACATGCACAAAATCTGCGGCTTCAGCAAAGAACAAGAACTGTCCATCAGGTGAGTAACGGACAGACCGGATTGCACCGATGTTTCCTTTTAAGACTGAGAGAGAAGAAGAAAGGTTCCGCACATCCCATATGCGGCAGGACTTATCTTGATTTCCAGTTGCAAAATAGAGGCCGTTTGGATGCCATGCTGAGGCAAATGAGTAGTCTACATGCCCCGACAGTTTAGATATTTCCTACAATTAGCGGAAAATTTGACAATGAATTATGAATTACAAGTGCTCAATTGGGGAAATTTGTTAAATTGGTCTCGTTCCTCGTTGATATCAAAAGTCAGCTTTACTTCCTCTTTATCTCTAGAAAAAGTTACATGAAATTTGTTGTTCTGGAGAGAGAAGTATGAACAGACCTAGACTTTTCTTTACTCGGGTAGTCATTATATTGATATCATGATAACAACACCAAGTACATAAAATCAGCAGAAAATAGCAATCTATTGGTAATAGCAATTAATGGTTTGCTTCTTTGATATTTAGAGATAATTGCTAAATTTATACTCAATTTTTCAATACCAGATAATTAAGTAAAAAATCAACTCTGGGTTTAGTGAGTCTGAAGCTTAACCAGGATGGAACAAAGATAGGAATGGGGGGGGGGAGATATTTACGGTTCAACAAAGAGTAAGTTATTTGGGTATAATGCGAATTAAAATATCTAGAAGCAAAATACAAGTATTACTTTGGATAAAATATTATTTACCTTGCCATTTTGTGAATCAACAAGTAATCCATCTCGGTCATCTCCAAGCACAGTCATAAACTTCCTATCTGGGCTTATTGATGTATGCTGACAACAACAATAACAAATTTTAGCGAGAGAGAGAGAGACTTTACCACAGTTTCAGATTGTATGATAAGCAAATAAATACATGATATTGATTAACTTACATTAACAGACCACGGGAAGCGAAAGTGATTTCTAAGTTGAAACTTCTCTACATCAAACTCACGAACACAGCAATCATTGTTTGCGACCATGAAGTGGGTCCCACCTCTAGAAATATATAAAGTCATTAGTTAGACTGGATTCAATGTCCACGAGCTCTGCAGTAGTGGGATGATAAGCAATTACCTGAAATCCTTGTATATTTCAATAGCATTTGTGATAGCATTTTCATCAAAGGTTGTCCTCGCACAGAAGCTAACTCCTTGTCTATCCAAAGCCTATACAACAACAATACACAAAAGTATTAATACCAGGAGCAGGTTTGATTATCACAAGCATTTTTTGTAAGAAATGCTTACCTTACAAATAAGTTCTCCCTGAAACCCCCCAGCAATCAACAAACCCTCGTCCACTGTAAATGTAGTTACATTTACTCCAAAGAGCCCTTCTTGTACACTTCCCTTATATCTCTGTAAATCAGCATAGCAGTTAGGTTTTAAGTTATTCTATTTATGTCATAACAATAGAAAATTCTTTTCACCCCCACTCCCCTCTCCAAATACTAGAAAACCACCCAAAAAAGGCTAAATTAAAGGCCTCTCTTGGAGCCAAATTTCTTTTTTACCATCTTTCAAAAAAAAAAAAAAGATAAACCCTTTCGCCAGTTTTTCTGAAAATAATCATATTTACCAGGTTCGCAGGTTATACCTGCGAAACCAGCAGGCTGGTCCTGCAGATTCTGAGAAATTCCCTTTTTAAATGGTCCCACAGATTATATCTGCGGGACCAGCCTGCTGTTTTCGCAGGTATAAATGAGTGCTTAAATTGTTTTTTTTTAAATGGTCCCGCATATTATATCTGCGGGACCAGCCTGCTGGTTTCGCAGGTATAAATGAGTGTTTAAATTGTTTATTGTATTTTTAAAGATGGTAAAATAGAAAATTCGGCTCTTGGAGATCAGATGAGAAAAACAAACAAATGAGAGGAAAAAAAGAAAAAAAGAAAATATGCACAGCAATACAACTTAGGGAACAAAAAGGATCGAATACAAATGTAAAATTAATAAAAACAATCGTACTACAATTACCAATAAAGCACGGTTTAAATAGTCAATAAATCCTAATGCAAGTCAACGCAATTAACTACTAAGAAGAGAAAGAAAAGTAAGACCTCAACTGGGGTCACTTGTCCCGAAAAATTCAGCACTTCAGTCAATTTGTGCGATAAAGATGACCAATGATATACAGCTGATGCATCTGACATGAAGTACACATCATGCTTAGAAGTTGCCCATACCAGGTTCCTTAGCTGAAAAAGAATATAATAAAGTACCTTTCTAGGTGAGAAAAACAAAAATCATTTATTCATTTAACAGAAAAATATGAATTGCTAGTAGCTCTATGCATAAGCTGGTTTACCAAATATAATATTTCCTGGTTGAAGGTTAACCTTCCAATATTAAAGGAAAGTATATATGAATGTTCGCCATCATATAGTACCAGTAATAGTCAAATTCACCTGGAAGTGAAGGATCAAAGGATTGACTGCTCTAGCATTATACTGGAAGTCATAATAAGTACTGCCCTTCTTTACTCGCTTGCATGTCTAACCAAAAGAATACCAAATAAAAATTAAATGAAGAAAATAAATATAAGTCTTACAAAAGTAAAAGCCATGCTTTCTCATAATACATATATCACTAATCAATCAAAAATTATGTAACTCTAATGGTTCCTTTAATTACAACTTAATTGAGGTTTAAGTTTCTTTCTTTAATTGGCCACAACGCGGTCAAAACCGAAAGCTTGTTTTCTTGAAGTTTATTATCAAGATAATGAGGTCATTTGTTCAAGCTTAAGAGATATTAACTGATACAATCAGATAATTCAAAGGCAGGAAACAGATTACCATTTTCAACCAAAAAAAGAATGCAAAATCAAACAAAACAACACAAAATAAAACCAAATTGTTCAAGGTGTTGGAAAATAAACATACCTTTTCCACAAGCTCACTAGAGTTGGGAAAATTTTCATAATTCTTGTATTGCTCTACACGGGTTTTTCTGTATTCCTGCCTCGTAACTTGTAATCTCTCCCAAGGAATTCCTTGTATATCTTTACCTCTCCTTGCTTCTGCAGCTGATGTATCTGTGATCCTTATAAGCTGTCAAAAGTTTTCCATTAACAGAGTGAACATTAATATTTAACTTCCAACTTTTTATTCTTTTGCAGATTTCAAGGACTTGTTCTATATTTGCTAATATCAACGTCCACTTGCTGCTCATGCTAGTTTAAGGTTGGCCTACCTCTGATGGAAACGAAAATAAAGTACAAAAGGTAAAATTTGTCTATGCTTGATTGGACGTTCCATTTCCATTACGTTAGTCCGTTAGTGGAATTTTGGCAATTAGACCAAAGGACATTGGGTAGTAGTTCCCAAACTATGAAAATTGAATTTGGATAACACCATAACTAATGCTCATCACATCAGCCACCTTATATATCAAAAGAAATCTGATGTATATATGCTAGTTTAGATTCTATTTACACCTATCAACAGCAATGACGGAATTTAGTAGCTAATCAATAACCACTATAAAAATGGAGAGAGATCATTTGTATTACCAAGAGAGAAAGATTAGAGAGAGGGTCTAGAAAGAAGAAACAGCTTATGCAACCTCAATGATACCAACCTAATAAAGAAGGAAGCTTTTGGACCAAGTATTACAAAACTTGATAACTATATATATAACATTTATTAATAATACAAGATCGATGAAAAGATTTGAACTTTGAATTCACCAACTGCAAAAACTAAAGTGCAAAATTAAAAAAGTTCGCATGACTTCTTCTGTTATCTCGGTATGAAGTGAAATAGGAACAAAAAAATAATACCTGAGCATATTCATCATCTGCCTCCTCTCCATTTCCTGCTCCATTGGGATATTCGAGAACAACAAAGTCTCCCTCTTCCATTTCTCCTTCTTCATCCATGTATTCCAATTCCTCCACCCCATTAATAGACATCACTTTCTCTGATGAAAAAAAAAAATTAAGCATTACCTAACACTTTGAATGTAAACAAAGGATACAACTACCAGTTTAGACTGGATCGAGATGGAATTTAACAAAATTGAAGTTTCTAGGGAAAGAACAGATTCTAAAGGTGCAGGGACATGCATATAATGTTGTCTCTGCATGAAGCTGGTGCTAACTCAACTAGCCAGTGATTTCGAGAAAAATTTAAATATGTCTTATTAAATCATAATCTTCTGATTAACTAATTGAAGTTTTCCCCCCAATAAGAACTGATTGGAGTTATCGTTGCATAACATAATATAGCTTAAAAAATTACCGATCTCGTTTTTCAATTAGAAGCAAACAATAATTGCTATTGCCTTGATTGAAATAGAACTCGATTTCGGACTATCCAGACAACAAATTTTTTACGAAAGTAATTCCATCAATTCGATAGCAAGAAACAAAAAATTCAGTAGTCTATAGACTATACAAACTACTTATGCATGGCCCCGAAGAGAGACAACGAATCAGGGATATTGAAGACTAGTCGCAGTATGAATTCTCCAACAAAAAACAAAAACAAAAAAATCAAGAAGCAGAAGAGTACCAGACAGTACTACGTACCACGAATAGAAGCGTTTGAGATTTAATCGCAAAAGACTAAGCCTATATCGTCTCAATCCCTTCTGCTCGAGCTTCGTTTCTCTATCGCTCGCTCTCACTCTCTCTCGCTCTCCCGAAAGTAGAAACGAAACCTACAACTGCGAGAGAAGCAGCTGCGGCAGTTTCTTGCAAAGGAGGCGCGGCCCCATATATCAGATGCGTCCCACCGACAAGCGGGCTCCACGAGTTATGTGGGGTCCACCTTGAAGAGATGAGAGATAATATATGGCGCAAGAAATGCAGATTCTAGAAGCAGAAATTGGTAATTGCGAGTCTATCAACCGTATTGGCGTGTCGGGTTCTGATTTGAGAGGGACGAAACGTCGTCCATCATCTGCTATGATTAAAATATTGCAAGAGGTGCAATTCTTTTGTAGGTTGAGAATTTAATCCCTCAAGTTTAAATTTTCAACGAGTTATAGGTTGAGAATTAATCCGTCAAGTTTAAATTTTCAACGATTTAAGAAGGTTCGATTCGCATTTAGAGTAAATTTTCAACGATTTAAAAGTTTTGTCCTTTTCTCCTAATTAGGTATCCCTTTCGTGTGAGGAGGGGGTTGATTTATTTTGATAATTATTAATATTGACGATTTCATTTAACTCAATTCAGACAAAATTAAAAACTTAATTTATAAATATATACTAGTATTGTGGCATGTGCATTACAACGGGAACATATTACAAGAGAATAAAAAAAATTCATACAAAATGATATATTTTTATAAAAAAAAATTAAACTAAATAACAAATAACATGCCTTAATTCATGACATATTAAATGACATCTACATGTTATTACATTATTTAAATTATCTATATATATTTTGAGGAGGATTCAAATGCCTCTATTTTTTTGCCTCCACCGTACCTCCATTTTTAAAAACTTTTATAATTCAAAATTTAAAATTTAAAAGTCAAAATAAAACTGTTAGACGTGATCTATGTTATTTTCTCTATGTGCTCATAAAAAAATTATCACATTTCGATTTTGTTTTTATGTGAATCAATAAGTTGAAAAATCAACGTCTATAAATTATCTACATTAGGACGTTTCTTACAAGCTCTTGATGACAATCAAAACAAATTGAAATGTCATAATTTTTTTACACGTGCATAGATAAAATGATGTAGATCACATCCAACAGTTTTATTTTTGACGTTTATGATTTTAATTTTGAGTTATTAGTGTTTTAAAAATGGAGGCACGGTGGAAGCACAAGAAATGGCATTTGAACCCTCCTCAAATATTTTTTTTATCTTTTAATATCTTTTCATAAATAATATCATACAAAATGAAATATTAAATGACAAATAACGTTCTTTAATTGATATAAAAAATAGAAAGAAATGAAGACGTGACCAATCAATTAAAAAATTCTTAAATGTCGTTTAAAAAATGAAAAGAAATCACGATCAATAAGAAAGATAATATAATTTGCATGTGGCGATTACGTGTCTAAATAAATTTAGACTTCTACGTGTAAAAAAACATAAAAAAAAAGATGCATAGAATCAGTAAAAGACAGATTATTTGATTAGAGGATTGATATTCAATCTGAAATTTCATCTTTTAATCACACACGTTAGTGGATCAGAATATCTACATGCTTAATATAATGACGGAGATATTAAGCTGGAATATAAGTATCTTAAAAATTCAGATTTTTGTGTTAATGCTTGAAAGATTTTTTGTTTAATACAAAATATATAGTCATAGCATGAAGGTCACATCATTTGCATTTAAAGGTTTGGGATCTATTGATAAAGAGTTAACTTGAAAATATTTTTCAAATACTTCAAAAAAGTTTATATTTGTGTTGTATATTAGTTGTGTTTGAAATTTGAAACGATTTGAGTTTCATTTGATTTTTATTTCATAAAAAAAAAATAACTTATAAATAGATGTCATTTGATGAACGTACAAGTTCTACCAAGTATCGTAATTTTTCATGTATATTATATGAGAACGGAGTAGGTCCAATGGGCATCGGACCTACATTTAGGTTCAACGAGCATGATGACCGTCCGATCTAATTTAAGATTTGTGAGCACGAAAATTGAAACAAACACGCACGAAGTTTAAAGCATTATGCACGAATCTTAAAGCAAATCGACGGTGATTAAACCCATCGGACCTACTCTCAAGTGATATTATATACCTATATTGCATAGTTATTTTTTAACTGTTAACGATATAATTATTTTTTTTAATTGCTCAAGTTGTGACTTTGTTTTTCTTTGTCACTTATTAAGTAGACAAAAAGAATATAGATATACCCCCGCTCTATAATTGTACCATTGCTATTGGCCTATTGCTGCTTTCCATGATTCCATATTCTAGAGCTCATCTTTCTTTCTTCTTTCAAAAGGAAGTTATACCGCGGCACAGCGCCGATTGAGATATTTCCGGGTACTGAAGAGAAAACACGGAGAGGGACTTGTTTGATTAATAGCAGCCTAGCTAGCTGGTTGTTATCGTTATCCGTTTTCTATAATTTTTATTTTATTTATGAGAGGAAGGTAGGCCTGTAATCTAATTTTTTCTTAATTAAGCGACTGTGTAGAAGAAGCATATCTGAACAGTTGGATCGAGAACGGACCATTCTGATGAAATTGCAGCTCTGTACAATTATAAATTAATGGAGAGGAGTTGGTAATGTAGAGATATCGGCGGCAAATAATTGTACCATTGCTATTGGCCTATTGCTGCTTTCCATCTTCTAGAGCTCATCTTTCTTTCTTCTTTCAAAAGGAAGAAAGTTATACCGCGGCACAGCGCCGATTGAGATATTTCCAGGTACTGAAGAGAAAACACGGAGAGGGACTTGTTTGATTAATAGAAGCCTAGCTGGTTACAGAGCAGGTTGGGTCCGATGGATTTGGGACCGTCCGATATACTTTAAGATTCGTGCGCACTAACTTTAAAGCATACGCAAAATTGCTGGCGCGAATCTTAAATCAGATCGGACGGTCATCGAACCTATCAACACACTTTGAGTCCGATGGGCATCGGACCCAAATTGACCTCAGCTGGTTATCGTTATCGCCTTGGATCTTATCCGTTTTCTTTAATTTTTATTCTATTTATGCGAGGAAGGTAGGCCTGTAATCTAATTTTTTCTTAATTAAGCAACTGTGTAGAAGAAGCATATCTGAACAGTTGGATCGAGAACGGACCATTCTGATGAAATTGCAGCTCTGTACAATTATAAATTAATGGAGAGGAGTTGGTAATGTAGAGATATCGGCGGCAGAGCTGGCGATAGAGACTTGCTATGCTACGCGCGTCTGAATTTGGCGGATGAATGACGCAAAGCCGCAAAGGTACTTTTCTGATTTTTTTTTTTATTCCGGTCCCTACCTTGTTTGTTATTTATTTACATGAAATAGTGAAGTTGAGAATAACAAATAAAGACTATTTTTCACATTATTATATTAGTGTTCGACGATAAGAGGGAAACAAAGCTAATTTTAACGGCACACCTTGTTAAATATTTTATTCCATCTAGTTGAAATAGAGGACTCAGTTGCAGGTTGGAAGGACTTGGTTGCGAATTATTTTTGTATTCTGCATTTCTTTGTTACTCATTTTTATTCTCTTGCTCGTATTAATAACTTAACGAATACCCTCAATGAGTTTTGGAGAGGTTAATGATAAATAATGAGGCACATTAATACACGTTGTTGAAAATAAAGGATGATAAGAAGGGATTGATCTCAGCCATCCATCATTGATCAATTAAATTAGAATCATAAAGTAAAATAAGAACACTGTACAGTACCAACAGTACCAACGGTACATAACTTTTGTATAAATAGAACCTAGAAACTTTATGACAATAGACAATATACAAGAAAAAACATTCATAGCACCTTTTTCTCATCAGAACCAAATTGTCTCGTAATTCTCAACACACGTATTGACTAAATGGATCGAGATAATAATTGTGCTTAATACCTATACAATGGTGCCTGTCGCTGTCGAATGAGAACATCTACGAATTGTCATACTGCTTGTTTTATGAAACTTCAAGATCCTGAACGCCCAGAGGCTTCTTATGAAAGCTTCTACGCCAGACTTTTCTCGAAGGCATCGTCGGTAGAATTTTGTATTCATGAAATTTAAAATATAAATGCAAAGGAAAGGGAAAGGGAGATTGTCATGTTTTTGCTTCTAACTAATGTTTTTGCTCTTTCGTATAGACGCATATATAGTATAGTAACATAATTCTAACTCTATTCAAATGACAATTAATATCAACCCTACACTCATTATTCAAATAATATAATTTACTGCTATATTTGACTTATTCCTAAAATGTCGGCTTGTAGAAAAGAATATTAACTGCTAAATATAAATAAATAAATAATAATTGATAGCCATCACTGCAAATGTAAGTCAGCTCCTCGTCTCATGGCTGAATTTGTATCCTCTGCATTAACTCAAAATTTGAGTTAAAGATCAGGACCGTCCGATCTAAGTCTGCGCTAATATTAAAGAGTCCGTACATTATGTACTTTATAGGCGTGAGCCGGATTGGTCAGAAAATTAAATCAAACCGTCATTAATGCAGAGGTGAGAGGACATGGATTCCTGGCTCGGGCCTGAATGAAACAAATACCGAATTTGCCATTTTTTTTTATTAATTGAAATTAAAATAAAAAATATTGCTAAAGGGGATCATTTTGACGGAAATTCCATATGTACGTAGACCGGGATGCTTAATTCCGTTCCACGGGACGTGAAATTTTATCCCGTCCAGATTAGCTAATTCGCAAATCCAGCTCTGCCCCGCTAATCAAATTAATCAAATTAACAAAAACACGAAAAAGCTCGGGATGTTATGGATTGTCCCGTCCGACCACCCAAAAAAAAAAAGCTCAGGACGTTATAGATTGTTCCGTCCCTAGAGGAGCAGGGAAAAAAAATTCACGGACGGGTTAGTATGTCCCGTCCCGTAATCTCTATAAGGTGCTCTGCTTATTTGAGACATGAAGTGTACTGGAACGTGTTTGAAGCGGTGAAGTACATAAGCATCTCAAACAGAGGTAAATTAGCGGTGAAGTACAAAAGCATCTCAAACAGAGGTAAATTTTTAATAACTATTGTATGATGATTAATTAATTAATATTAATAGTCCATTATTGTAATGATAAATTATATGTAATTTATTTATTATTATGTATGCTAATTCATAAAAATAATTAATCATGCTAATGGTGAGGATTCATTTCGGTGGTGAAATACGACACGGCCGTAAAGGAGTATAGTATTAGCCCTCAATTCTCATTGAATGTGATTGGTGAACAAGGTTGGTATGACGTGAAAGGTGAAATTTATCTCCAACTTGGATATTCCGAGAGTGAGTACAACATAAAAGCACATGCACGGGTTAATGTTGGTACAACAACCCGACGTTATTATGAGAAAGTAGAAATCGTGTGCGATCAGAGTTGGAGATGTATTTATAACTAAAGTATGCTTGTCTAAATACAGTATTGTTATGTTGATTTGATGAAAAAGGTACACAATAAAAAAAAATTGTGAACTATTTAAAATATTTGTGAAGAAAAAAAGCCACGGAGGTTCGAGGAGTTCTTTGAACTATCGCGAAAGAAAAGTCCAGATGCGGTTGCATACTTAAATAATGTCGGTAAATATCAAGATTCCAATCATAATGAGATCCCTAGACCATGGAAGGTGTATTAATGCATGGACGGCAACGCTCGTTGGGGAATTATGACTACTAATGGATCTGAATCGTTGAACAATGTATTCAGAGATAGTCGAAGACTACCAGTCGTTGCACTCGTGGAAGACACATTTTACAAGTGTCTCGCTTGGTTTAGGGATAAACGAGGGAAAGTAGTGGCTCGCATAGTCGGTGAGCAACTTTGGTCAGCGCGAGTTGAAGAACTATTGAGAAAAAAATCAACAAATGCTTACCAATGCATTCCATGCCACTCGATGAACATGGTGAACACGAGGTCAAGGTGAAAGATGAGAGAGTCGTATACAAAGAAAGAGACGGGAATTTCAGTTATAAAAAAAAAAAAACCTTCCTGTATAAGGTTGTCATAAGTGATGGAAACAGAGCATAATGTGCATATCTCAAACCATAACTTACAGGTATACCGTGCGCTCATGTACTTATCGTGTGTTGGGAATGGAGGTTCAACCACAATTTATGTAACCGGCGTACATCAACCTCGGGCAGCGACAGTGGTGGTGGGATGATTTGTGAATATCCGAATTGACACATCAAACGATCTGGGTAGTGATGTTAATAATCCAAAAGTGTATAAGTGGCACACGAGCTAGCCATACACCACTTTCTTCATGAACCCGTGACATCAGAAGAGATGGTATATGATCTAACATCTTTTTGTAAGGCTCCCATTTTACCATGTAATCTTCGAGCTTCTGCAGTTCGTTGCAGAAGTAACTAACTCTGCTCCGATGGTGACCTACACGATAATCATGGAGACAACACCACTTCTCTCCAAATGCATGACACTTTTGTGCATTTGGGACACCCCAATTTGGAGTCCAATTATGCAAGGGACGAGGACAGTCGGTCGGTAAACGGGACTAACACTAATGTTGTACAAGTACAGTTGGTACCGACATAGTCTTTGTTTTACGCATAACTGCAACACAAAGACTCCTATAGAGATACGCTAGAATAGCCCCACCCCAGTTGTATTGATCCGGTGAATCAAGATTTTGTAGAAATTGTAAATACATTGCCGGAACTGAATCTCTCAACGAATCAGCAAAAAGCATAGACCTGAACAAGTCGAGTACATACGCCCTTGTGTACTGGCGTACCTGCTCCTCTGTAGGCTCACCCGGCTGCGTGTTTGGCATGACAGCAAATCGATTACGCAATTCCTTTAAATTTATAGCATACCTAGAAGTCATGCGAACCTCATCATCATCTTTCGGTCTCGATCTCTTCTTTTTTTTAAGCACCGCACTTGCGGCCGCATGACCAAGAAGCTAATCCACTAAGACAGACCAAGTACCGTCGAAGGGCCCGTCACCGGTGACCCCATGATAGCAGCGTCTAGAGACAAGAAACATCCTGCAGAGTAATTGTCATCTCTTCCACCAGAAGATGGAAACTATGGGTCTCTGGTCTCCATCGCTCCACGAGACTAGCAAGGAGTGATGAATATTTATCCATTCGAGAAACCTAATACAAATCGAGTCTAAGCAAGAATGGTTTGCAAAGGTTATGGTACGCAATCCCAGTCTGGAGGTGTCGAGGATCCACTCCTATGTCTCTGTAATCCTGTCAATGTTAAACAAAATGATTAAAATAAAATATTGTAATTCAGACATTTATATCATTTGATAAAAAACAAAATATTATATGATTCATTCAGTAACTTATATCATCATGGATCAGTGAGACCTTATGTTGGTCATGCGGCATCCATAATAAATCGCTATAATTATTTGCTAACAATGTCGGATCCAAAACAACCTCATCCGTGAGACCACGACTACTTGACATTTTGCATGCATAACATTTTGAAAGAATTATATATAACCCTAGAATTAACAACAATCTAAATTTACTAAACACTCACAGTATTAAATAAATTACTAAATTAAACAATTACCTATAAACTCTAAAAGAATAAATAAATTAAGAGATAAATAAAATAAGATATGAATAAATTATCTAATTTATCAATTCTTACAAACTAATAAATGAAACCTAATCAATTCAATTCAATTCAATTTCATAATAGATTCTAAATTAATATATTACTCAACTAAATTACTTACATCACCAAAAATCCAAAATGAATGAATTATCTACATTATTTTGTTTTAAGAACTTTAGGCTAAAATATAGCCAAAATATAGTATGAATTATTCATATCATATATGGTTGACAATATAATTCGGATAAATTATTTATACACGAACTATGTAATAAATTATTCTAATAATTGAGAGTAAATGGTTGATCTCAACTATAATTGAATACTCTCAATTCTATGCTATGAACTAATCATAATAAATTAATTAAACGAAATTGATTATACCATATCAAATGAGCCTAAAAATAGATAATTAATTCTTCTAAATCCTAAACTATAATTTATTAATTCTTCTAAAATACAATTAACAAATTAATAAAATTTAATTTAATCAATCATTTGATGACAAATTAAATCAAAAATTATCTAAATTAACTTATTTCTACACTGATTCATCTCATTTAAAAAAAAATACCTAAAGATCCATTCGACAGATTGGAGAGGACTGGGGAGGGGCCGAGATTCATGGAGCTGGACGGGATAAACCAACCTGTCCGAGTAGGCGTGCGTTGTCGTGGGGTTGGTCAAGAGCGAAGGCGTGCGGTTCTGGAGTTTTCTTGTTTTGTTGGTGAGGCACAGAGCGAAAGGCTACAGAGATAGAATAGAGAGAAGGTCGTGTGGGGAATTATTTTGCTGGGTCTTAGACAGGACGATTTATACCGTTCGTGGTTTTTTTTTTCACTCCTTGGACGGGACGATCTATACTGTCCGTGATTTTGTCCTGTTCGATTAATTTGATTACCAATAATTAAGCCAAACATAGATGGATTAGTGAAACGGGTTAAAATGACCCGCCCCACGAGACATGAGACGAAATAAACCAACCCTATCTGTTTACTTCTGCCGAATTCCGCCAAAATGATACTTTACGATATTTTTTTAATTTATTTTTGATTGATAAAAATTTCGGCCGAATTTGACCTCCAATGCCTCCCAAATCAAGTGGCGGGAGCGGGAGAACTTGAAGCGTCTTTTCCAAGCGATGCTTCGTGGCCGGGAGAGCCTCATTCGGCTCATCGGGAAGAGGCGCCGAACTATTTCTCCCGTTGTAATTGAGCTCCTCAACGAAAACCCTAGCTCCATTACCGCGACCAGCACAAGTAGTAGCAAGAATGGTATCAATAACGATTTGATCGGAGCTGAATTGATTAAGAGGGAGTCAGAGAAGAGCGAGGTGGATCTGGTCTCTTGTCCTGTGTGTGGAACTTCGATAAGGGGAACCGATTACAGCGTGAATTCTCATTTAGGTGCGCCTTTGTTTGACTGTTATAGGTTTTTTCTTTTTTTTTTGAAAAAGGAATATAGCCCATTTGCATTACTGAAATAGAAGAAAGTTGTAATTACAAACAAGCAACAAGTATTCCCGAAACTAAATGACACACAACACCAAACACAGCTGTTATAGATCAGCAACTCAGATCAGATGATACTACTACTTATTAGATGAACTAGGGTATCGTAAGCATAATATCACTATAGATCAGCAATTGTAATAAGAGCAGCAGTTTTTATATGTTTTGGTAAACTATGAGTAAATGAGAGTAAATTATCAAAGGAACCCCATGTTGAAAACTAATTTTGAAATTGTCCCATATAAAACCATATTTTCCTAACAAATTGACAAGATACAAATAAGTGATCCACAGTCTCGTCAAAACCACAAAAATGGCACCCACTGGATCCCAGCCACCCTTTGCTAACCAAATTGCATTTAGTTAAAATTTTATTATTAGCTACAAGCCACATAAAAACCCGAATTTTGGGGGGAATTGGTAATTGCCACCAAACTTGATGTTTATCATCTAACACCCCTCTAAAATTTAAAAAGAGATATAGGGATTTAACAGAAAATTCCTGTGATGTAGTCCATCGCCATGCTACCTGATCGTGCACATGAGTAAAGGCAGTATGACTAACTAATCTAAGGATTTCAGACCATTCTCTAAGGAGCACACCATCTAAATGTCTAATAAAACTAAGAGCAGCACCTTGAGACCTAAACACTTCATGCACTAGAATATTTGGCTGTTCACAAATTTCAAACAAATGAGGGTAACTAGAAGCTAAACAACAGTTATCAACCCAAATATCAGTCCAAAAAAGGAGATTGCTTTCACTACCAGCTTGGTAACAAACACTCACTTGACCAATTGGTTCTAATTTATGAATCTCCTTCCATAAGGGAGAAAAGCGCATAGACCGTGAAGGGTTGTAACATTGACTGTTATAGGTTACTTCGAGCTATGAGTAATGGATTAACTGAACAAGAAATATAACGATTAGTATGCTAGTTTGGCTTAGAATATTTAAATTTGGCAAAGGCTGCACATTTAATATTTAGAAAAAAGGTAAACACATCAAAATAAAGCAAAAATAAAAGGTAAATATTGCTGGTATGACAATTTGATAAAAAAGAAAGGGCTTATGATGGTAGAACCTATATTGGCTTAGCATGAAATCCTCTAGTTCTCTCAATTTTATCCATTATATGTAGATATATGCCTCAAGAGAGGAACCAAAAGGAAGTTGACTCAACGAACTCTTCTTCACTTCATGTCTCCACCAAACTGCAAAAGAGGAGACAATTGCATTGATCCTGACAGCTCGTGCATGGAACAACCCAATGCAGATTTACCCAGTAATACACATATGCTTTGCACTAGCAGTAGTTCTTCAAATTTAGAAGCAAATCACAAGGATTTGATCTCTGTAGATGAATGCAGTTCTCCTAGTTCTTCAAATTTAGAAGCAAATCACAAGGATTTGATCTCTGTAGATGAATGCAGTTCTCCTAGGCTTTCAGAAACATGTGATGAACCTTTTCTTCTCGAGACATCCTTTGAAGGAAACAGCAGTACAGTGCTTGACACTTATATAGTGGGCCGAAAGTTCTGCGGTGATGTTGAGTTAGAACTAAACATGCGAATAATTCTTTTGAGGGACACACAAAATGTCAAAGACAGTAATGCCATCAAGGTTTCTTTTCTTGCTTACATCCACCAGATTACCTTGTCTGATTTTATAGTTAGCTACCCAAGACTTTTTGCTTTTTAAATATCTTAACATCCAAAAATTTTATACTCAAACAGCACACCACCTTTTTCCTGAAAATATAGCTAATTGGTGTTAACTCCTGTTGCAAAATATCCCAAAAGCTTATAATTTCTAGGACAAATGTGCATAACTTTTTACAGCTAAATTTTCAGAGTGAAACTGATTTGAGGGGTCAGGTGCAAATGTTTTCTAGTTTGGTTGGATGGTTGCAAAAATAAGCTTTTTGGTGTTCAAAAAAAAGTTTCAGCCATTTGATAAATAAATTGGGGCAGCTCTGGTTCAATCACTCTCTCTCGTCTTGAGGTTGCTTTTTCTTTCAGGATCTCACATGATGCTTCATGTCTTAAGTAGGTTGTTTCTACAAGCTTGGAAATGCTAGGGTATTTGCCTCGAGAACTATCTAAATGTTTGGCTCCTCTGCTTGATTATAACTGCATAGACTGTGAGGTAACTACAATCCCCTAAAACACACACCCTTCCACCCACCCACCCACCCATGCACACACAAAGTGAGAACAAAATCTAAACAAACTATGGCTATTCTGTTAAGCTAGCTAAGATTTCCATATTTTATTTTGCTGGGAGCAAATATTCTGTACTACCTTTGTTGTATGGATGCTTTCAGGCTTCAGTTTTCTGACCAAAATACCCAAGCGAGACCTCCAAAGTTTGGTATCTTTGGCAGTTGAAGACTCTGGTAAATACCTGTTGCAGGCATATGTTATTTGCTTAGAAAAAGATGATAGAGATGAACTATAGGAAGAGAAAATGGTCACACATAAACCTTGTATTTTGTTCAGTATGGTACTTTCTGTATAAATTGATTTGATGTTCTTTACCTCTATTTTGCTACATATTTGTTTCTTTTAGGGAAGCGTGGCCAATCTTCCTGGAAAACCCCATGATGCTGTTCCTATCAAGCTAATATGTCACAAAAGGGACTATATTGAACAAGGGACTAATTCTGGAATCGAAAAGGATTTCAGCTCCTTATGGAAGATTGTTCTCATGACAGTCAAAAGTGGGAAACGACATCCACCTAATGTACCGAAATATCAGAAGAACTTTATTTTGTTGATAGAAGATGTTGTGAGAAATCACCCACACCTTTTTACTGACAGAGAGATGTCCTTTATAGGTTTCTGTTGTCCTTTTTTCTTTTTATAGTTTACCCACATCTATTCCATCCATCATGGCTATGAAGTGAGTGTATCGACCAATTTTTTCATAATCTGGTGCAATGGTTATTAAGGGTGCTCAGAATGATGCTGACAAATGTGAAAGTTCCACTATTTTGAATCCAAAATGAATCTTTTGCATTTGAGTAACATCAATAAAACCTGAAACTGGCTAACTGATCACTCTGACTGTCCCTTGTATATATAGTTTGGAAAGGCTAAATATCCCTTCTTTTTTACTTTTCTTTTGAGCAGAGTCCTTTAAGTCATTATCCGATGCTGCTCAGAGACTTTTTATCCGTCTTTATACTCGAAAAGGTGAGGTAAATTATGTTTTGATATCAAACCTGATATTCATAATTATCAGGTCAAATTTTGAAAAATTCACCTGTAATTCAGGTCCATGGTTTAGGATGAGCAAAATTGCCTACCCGGAAATAACAGATCCACATATTGCTGCTGAAGAATTAAAAGGTACATAAGCAAGACCTGTAATCTAATCTTACGAATATGAAGTACAGTTTCCAATATGCATTTATATCTGGCCAACATGCATTTGTATGTCAATGTCACAATGTTTGATTTGTCCCCCGAATGTATCTGTTCGGTTGACTGCTTTTCTCCAGATACTATTTATATTTGCTTAATCATTCTATCTTTTGTAATAGATAATGAACCTATGGTACTTATATAATCAATAGAGGCTGGTTGTTTGACCTTGCTTCGACCAAGTGACAACATACATGTACAAGGATGTGATATGAAAGAGCTCCTTGGATTGCTTACTGTATCTGAATTGCGCGATATATTGAAAGCAGGACTTCCTAAGGTCTTGATTTTTTTGTCCTTTTGTCAGTTTAATTCTTTTGTTGCATAAACCATAAATCACCCAGAAGGAAAATGCCGAAATAATAGAAAGAATTAGAATTAAAAATGTGGGTTCATTGTTAGTACACTTGCACATACAAGTACCAAAACTTGACTGGTTTAGGAACTAAAGCTCTGGATTATTGTCACAACTTGCAAACATGTGGGAGCAGGCTACATCTGAGATTTGAACCTTACTCTCATTTGCATCTTGTTTTTAATCTCAGGAAGAAATTAAATGCGCTCGCCGTATGGAGCTTGTAAAATCCCTTTTATCTGCATATGAAAATGGAAATTGGTAGTCCATAATTAAACTCAATTTACTATATCAAAGATATTACAAGAGCTTAAATTAAAAAAAAAGTTTTGCCTTTTACAGCAGAAACCTACAGAAGAGAACAACTGAAATAACAGGAAATTGTGTTAGAATAGCTCGTTTTGCTGATGAAGTTCTCTGGCGTGTCCAGGTGAATTCAAATTAACGTTTTTGAAAATTTCTTCTCTTCATGCATCTAACTTTTGTTTGTCTTATATGAATCTGCGTTCTAAATTTAATTTGGTCAGTGCCTTACAACTGGTGTCTCCCATGATCATCATCTTAAAATTTAAAGGTGGTGATATGATTTGACATTGTTTTGAGTATTTTTTTGAGTTATATGTGAGCAGATGCAAATTTTAGTTGGACATTGATTGACACAGGTGAGTTATGATGGACTGCGTACCCAAAATGATTTTTTTTCTTTGTAGTTAATTCTTAATTTCTGTTAATGCAGAGGTTATTTTTTCTGAATGGGGAGCAAGACCTTTCAACTTTTCTCTTAGTTGATATTGGACTGGCAAAGTACCCGAATTATGTTTGTCACGCCTCTCACCAAATTTTTTCTGATGGTGGGCATCTCCTTCAATATGAAGAGGTTGCTACTTGTTTCCATTCCTTTAAAAAGCTTTATCATGAATAGCATTAAAACACTCCAGGTTTTAGTTGGGGTACATGGACCATGCCCATCCTCAATCCACGAGGTCTAGCTTGTTTGGTAATTGTTCAGTTGCACCATTTTTAATAATCTAATTTGTGCCACTTTCCTTGACAGTTTTTGTGTGATTTAATTTTTTGGCCTTCTGCCTTGTTGTTTTTGTATAGGCAATTCAAGTGGCTCAAGTAATGGATGAATCTCTAGATAATGATAACATGAAAATGGTGGAGAGATGCATTGAAATATCAAAAAACTACATGTGTTCTGCTCCTATGGAAGAAACTTCTCTTATATCTTCCTCCGTTTTCAAACCAAGATTCTTTTTGTGTTTCACAGCTTGGTGGGTCTATACAAAAGTGCTCACTTTGGGTGTCTCTGTCTATGAAAGGGAACGAAGGTATGGTGATGGGTTCAGCAATTGCTTTCATGGTGACTGGTACGATGGACCAGTCTGCTGTAATCTGGCACCATATGTATTGGTACATGATGCACACTGGATTGGATGTTGATTGGACTCTACCTTTTTCCCCTTCTGTTGGATTGTTCTTTTTAAGTTCACAACTTGCTTCACACCAAGTTTGAGCCATATAATACCAAAGAATTCTCCTGATTCTGTTGCTACTGGTAATAACAGATCAGGCTGCATGGTAATGAGTAATCCTTGACAAAGGTGGTCTTATTACTAAAATCCAAATAAAGACAAAAGTAATTCTAAAGGAAAGAGATATACAATTTAAAGAACAAAAATGTTTCTGACCCTGTATATCGCCTGTAATTGTACAGCGCTAGTTAAGTCTGTTAATTTTTTATTTTTTTTATGTTGAGCACTTCTATTAAAATTGCAAATTTTCATTTTTTTTCTAAAAACTATTTAGGTACGAAGATGCTATCATGATCCTCAAAAGTCTTCTAGAAAGAACGAGAGATAGCAGGAGGGGATATTGGACTCTGAGGCTTTCTATTAATTTGGAGCACAAGGGCTATTTCAATGAGAGCCTTATGGTAGCTGAAGAAGGCATCAGTGATCCCTGGGTTCGTGCCGGTTCCAAAATGGCACTTCAGAAACGGGTTTTAAGATTAGGCAAGCCACCAAGAAGATGGAAGCTCCCTAGTTATGCTGATTCAGTTAGGCGAAGTATACCAGAGGTACAGGAGCATGATTCTATGAATAGTATCTTACTTCATATGGTCGCTTCATATTAACATTTGCATCTGTTACACAAAAATAGGAACTTAAGTAGACAAAACCTAGCTCGGTACTGTTGAAACTTCTGATGACAGAACTTTGGCAAAATACTAATTTGATGCTTTGTTTCAGAAGAAGGATGGTGCAAATAAATCAACTATTTTAGACCTTATTGTATCTGAAATTTTGACTTAACTCGGTCTAATTTGGACACAAAAATGTCATAGTTGACTTGAATTTACCGGAGAGGGGACTGGACAAGGTCACTAGCTTGCTCTTTCTTTTATGTTTTGCCTACAGGTCAACATTGTAGGAAGGCCGCTTAATGGCAGAGTTGGGGAGAAAAACCTATTCTATGGTTATAATGGTGAGCTGTGTGGAGTGGAGGAACTAGCATTGCAATACTTCGCTGAAGAAGAAGGGGGTGGGTGGCGTGGGGTCCACTCGGAAAGTGGCATTTGGATGACCATCTTTGGCCTCCTCATGTGGGACGTCATCTTTTCTGATGTGCCAAATGTATTTTGTTCAAAATTTCAGGTTACTGCTGTTGCTCCTTTCTTACTTTTTTTTTTCTTTTTTACCCCTCTCAATATAAATGAGTTAAGGCTTTTTTTTATGTGTTCCTTTACTATTGACTAAACTTGTCTAAATTGAGTTTGTTTTGCTCAATATTTTACCAAAAATGTTATTGGTCCAATAGATAAAAATAATTAGATTTTGATCGGAGCTCAAGAATATATACTTGAACCACTTGACAGCACAAATTACAATGTAATAAAAGATTACTTGAAGCTTTGGAGGGGCAGAAATCCAGACGTCCTTTTTATTTTTTCATCAGCAAGCCTGCACAATGTACCAAGTACTTTTTTTCTTTTTTCATTGATCAGACAGGTCCGCTGGACCTTGACACAGATGACTTTTATGATACAAGAAAGGATCTCGTTGAGTCACAACTAAATAAAATTCAAGACGGAATGGCAGAAGAGATTTTGATCACATGCTGGGATCTCCACTATGGCGAACTCTGTCGTGGTGTGAATTGGGACCGCCACTCCCTTGCTGACCTCCGTGCTGTGGTCTCCTGTATGAGGGCACAAAGCCTGGCCTCTATCTGCCGTCATCTTGCACTGGATTACAGGTAGTGTTTTGATAGTGTTCTGTTTGTTTCAGGTTATTGTCTGATCGAAAGATTTAGCTAGTTGCTTGGGTTGGATTATTTTTTGGTCAAGATAACCATCTCAAGTTTTGTTAAAAAAACTTTTAGGGTGTCTTGTCTTTAGGGGTTTGGTCTGGTCTATGGTACTGAGTATTTTCTTTTCAGATATGTAATGGAGGCTGGGGTTGGCAAGTGGGGATCGAAAATAACTTTTTAGACAAATATGTCTTATGTTCATAGGGTTTAGATACAGGAGAAGGATTCTGTTATATGCAACTTATGTCACATCACATGTATTGTGTGGAAGGTTAGAGGAGGTAAGATCCAACTCTTGGAAAAATATGGATAGAAGTTGAGAGCTTCCTCTCCTCTTAATTCTAATTTCTAGGATGTCACATCAGTCTGTTGGGTGGGGTTGTAGTGCCTTCGTACCTTTGCTCATATTGTGTTTATGTTTACTTTTAGAAATGTAAGAAATAGCTTATTTGGTGGTTAACTGAGTTTCTGTGCTGGCATTAGGGCTTGTTTAATGCATAACTATCAAGATCTTCGTAGAAGGCTAGAAGCTCAAAATTATGTAGTACTGTGAAGTTGACATAAGATATTGAAACTGTCTGGTCCAGTCTCCTTTATAGACCAAATGTTGGCATACTTGCCAATATTGGAATCCTTGATTTGATCAAGGTTGCCAGGGATCTCAGGATTTGTGGAAGAGGAATTTTGGAATACCGCTCGGAAGGAAAGGTCCAAGCCAAAATTCTTTAAAGGATTTGCATGGAACCAAGTACATTTTGGTGGAAATTCAGAATACTGTAAAATAATCTAGACTTCCTAAAGTTGACATGGTGTTTGAAATAAATCTCATTTGAAGGTTCCTGAGTGCTTATGTTCTTTCCAATATGTTGCGGTTCTCTATTTAGGAGCTGGCATTCTGACAAGGAGCATGAATCCCTATACAATATTTTTTGTAACCATAGATTTGAGTTGACCCTTTAATATTCACAGGAGTTGGTCTAGTGGTATGCCGGACCTCCTGCTTTGGCGGTTTTATGCAAACAACACTTGCGGGGAAGCGAAACTGGTGGAAGTCAAAGGGCCAAGAGATCGTCTCTCTGAGCAGCAGCATGCCTGGCTTTTAGTGCTAATGGAATGCGGTTATAATGCTGAGGTGTGCAAAGTTACCCCAGCTCCAAAAGCACAAGACTAGTTTACAATTCTAATTTTAATTTGGTTTTTACCTTCTTTTTTTTTTTTCATTTTTCCTGATTTATGATTGTGATTGATATTTCCAAAGCCATATGAGAAACATTTCTCCTGAAAATACCTCAAACCCTGCTAAACTTGCTTAGAAATCTGTTAAAATACCGTAAAGTGATAAATTACAGTTGAGGATGAGTTATTTTTAATTAAATACAGATGTTGAAAAAGTTTAGAGATCTGTTATCACAAGTGGGCAGCTGGAGCTTAATCGAGGATGAATTGTACCACTGGTGCTAAATTTTGGCTAAATAAGGTTATACTAAGGTTTTGGTAACATTGGAGTTGCATCGAGGTTTGACACCATGGCACGACTAATGACACTGCAAACAAATTAATACCCCATGTTTATTCAAAATTGCCACAAAAAAAAAGAAAAAATCAAATTAATACCCCAAGCTTGTTTTTGCTAAATCCTATGTTCCCTGTACTAGGTTAGGTTTTATGTTTCCATGTACTATGAACTCACTTCATGGGTTGTATCAATCTTAAGGAAATAAATCAGCTGTTATTCCAAGAGAATAACAGGAACCTGTTATTCAAATCTCAACCATTTAATTTTTTTAATCCGCAAATGCAAATATCAACGAAGAAACTTTTTTTCATGCGCAAATAAAAAGTGAAGGAAGAGCGATGAAAAATAAAAAGTGATAAAAAGAAATAAAACGATAAATTATCTTATTTTTCTATTCTTGTTATTTGGCTGGTCTGATTTTTCTCGATTACATTATAATCGTCTGAAGAATAACAATTAGAGTAATTTCTATCAAACTTACTCTTCTACTATATATACAACTAAATAAGAATTATTTATAATTTTTATTCCTTATTTTCTTATACCTATCCAAACGAGTAACCCACCCCTAAGGTACTTGACCGTGAAAAATACTTACAACTAGATTAAAATTAATTCAGTGCCTATTTAAAATATAAAAGTTCATACCAGATTAAAACAGATGATTAATATCTCATCTACACAGTTCAAGAACTATCTAGATTTCTACTTGTACCCTCATATACCCTAAGACCCTGGGTTGTCAAAATATGTGACCTTCGCTTTGGGACGATGCCTACGGGGTTAAGGCTCATAGTTAAATTGGGCCGTATTGTACATTAGGTTAGGAAATTCAGGTCATTAATCGACCATCGGGCCACATATTGGGCCGGACCCGTTTACCAATTATTAAATCAAAATTGAAATTCATGGTTCTTGCAAATGATGGTTGCATTTGTAAGTTGTTGGTTCTGCGTCTCCCAAACAATGCTGTTGCATTGTAACTTTATTAAACCCATTTAACCCTTATTCACAATCGATTCGTTGCCGGATCCGGATCTATTCCATATATTGGATAAATATTCAAATTCGAATCCGTGAATTATCCACCCTGCTCTGTTTAATCCGGATTCGGATCTGTTTACAGCGTCTCAAAACAGATGGGACTCGTTAAAAATTAGGCTAAGTTTGTCGAATCTCCGAAAAAAGTAATAACAGATTAATTATTCTGTTGCCAAACAAAATTGAAAGATATAAGAACATATGTCCACGTAAGCTATTTTTGTCAAATTGACAAAAATTTGGAATGATAGGTTACTGGACTTTTGCATTCATCACTACTCTGAATCAGTCAATTTTCTGCTAATATTTAATTTGTCAAATCCGAAACGGAAGGACTTGGCAAAATTGAATCTGTTGCTTAGTTTATAACTTAAAAAAGGTTGGCACCAACCTAGCACGTATACAAAATGAAACCAGGTTGTCGCTCTCCAGTTCAAAAAAAAAAATATATATATATATTGTCGAAGCTTGCAGGTAATGTGTGAGCACAGTCCTAGCGAATTTGTATCCTCTGCATTAATGAATTAACTCACCGTGCGTTAATAGATTTGGACCGTCCGATTGAGATCCGCACTAATATTATCTTGCCCCGTGCTTCATAAACAGAGACCGGATTGATTCCAATTATGATTAGACGGCCGACATACATTAAACTCAAAAGATTCTTTTTTGAGTTAATACAGAGGATACGCGTTCAATCCCAGCTGCAGATAAAATGTTTCCTTTATATATATATTTTTTAAGTGATCATTGTAAAAAGGAGTTGGAGAAAATTAGAATGGTGAGAAGTCTAAGGCTGTCCTCCAGAAGGCGGTACGGAGAGGGAGGAGAAGGAAGAATCAATGTGTGGATATAAGATTTCGCCAGACCGCGTCTGACCAGTGTCGTTCACTAGCTCCAGAAGGGGGAAATCGGAGGAGCGGAGGGGAAGCTACGCGATGTTTTGGCGAAATCCTTCATCCCAAATCGGAGTGGAGACGAGGTGAAATGGCGAGCTTCACTTTCCTTCTCTTTCCTTTAATGACGATTTCACTCCGCCTTGTGAAGCACAGTGCAAAGGAGATGGAAAAAATTAGAAGGGTGAGAAGGATGAGAAGCCTGAATGAGATCATATGTTGGGTTTTAACTCAAATTATGCACACATAATATAATTTGTCAAATTCGGACTGTGACGCATCTAATATCATGATGCTCCTATGTTTGTAATTAATTCATTGTACGCTGTATATTTTGTGATGCAAATGCAATCATTATGGCAGCTACTGTTATGGAATTAAAAAAAAGAGAGGATGTTTTAGAAGTTTGAAAATTTTGAAGTCGCCATCATCATTCATCACCGTCAAACAAATTGGTGCGTCTATCTGAATTCAATTGAATCAGGGAGCTTAAAATTTATACGTGATTTGTTTGTCATTTGGATTTAGAATTTTGTAAAATGATTTAATGTCAATAAGATAATTGTTCAGCAACGGTGGTGGCAGTTGACGTAGAGTGATTGAACTGAAATGCAGAGAAATGAGTTCAATTCAATTAAGAAAAAGACATGAAAAAAGTTAATTTCAAATCGAACTTTTTATCGAAATAACCAATGGATTGAAAAGAATTCAATTTTAACGAGTTTTTAAAAATCCCAACTTTTTCTTTATTTACTACGAAGCCACTAATCTGTGATTTGAATTTTTGCATAATACAAGCAAAAAGAAGGCAAAATTATAAAAATTATAAATCTATGATCCCAGAAGCTTCTGCCAAGGAATTAAATATATATATAGAGCGAGGCTACGGTGCTATGCATAGTACGGATGGGGTCCGTGCTACGGCTCAAAAGTTGACTTTTCAAAATTCTAACGGTCGATCAGAACCGTTCAACATGATTATAAAATGAATATGTACTTGCAAACCAAATTTTATATTTTTTCAATTTTTTTTACTATTTTTTTAGATAAGCTGTTTTTGGATGGTCCAGAATGTTCATATCAAATGATTTTTAAAAAAATAGTAAAAAAATTTGAAAAAATGTAAAATTTGATTTGCAAGTACATATTCATTTTACAATCATGTTGAACGGTTCGGATCGACCGTTAGAATTTTAAAAAGTCAAATTTTAAGCCGTAGCACGGACCCCATCCGTGCTATGCATAGCACCGTAGCCTCACTCATATATATATATATGAAGTCAGAGGAGGAGAGGATTGAGAGGAATAGTGTTCCACTGAGTATCATCAGAGCATTTACATCTCTGATATTATTAGAGTTTCTAATATGATATGGCAGTTTCTAATTCAGTTTCAGAGATGTGAGAGAGTTTCTTATTTAGAAACTATGCAATAAGATTTCTTATTAAGAAACTGTTTATAAACTCTATGCTGGCTAAATGATTGGCTCAAATTATTTCTCTTTTTTAGTTTGTTGCTGACGTGGCATAATAGAAACTCTAAAATTAATTTCAAAGATGTGAGAGTTAGAAACTTTAGAGACCTTAATTTCTAAAAAGTAGTTAATAGTTATTTAAAATCTCAGTTGAATTGCTGGGATGCAGATGCTCTCACAGGCGTAGTTCCACCGAGTATTCTCCACATTAACACACCGTTTGAGTTTACCTTTCGAACCGTCCGATCATAATTCAAACCAATTCAGTCCATACTTTTGCAATTTAAAGCGGGTTCGAACCAGTCAAAATTCAAACCAATTCAATCCATACCTTTGCAATTTAAAGCGAACGGTTCGGATCTAAACTCAAATTTGAGTTAACTCATAAGTTATGAATTTTTGGTTCTACATATTGATCAATCAAAAAGAATTCAGAGAGCGTTGTTTCTCCCATTATAACGCTCTCCTACACTTTAATCACTCAACTTGTTTAGACACTTTGCAATGCACTTCGACCCTGAAACCTGTCTTCCTCTGCAAAGGCACCAACGACTTGCCTCTTTTTTTTTTTTTTTGAAACATGACGACTTGCTTCTTGACCTCTCGAATTGAATGTGGATACATCGTGTTAATTACTTCTTTCCTAATGTAGCCTTACTTCTCAAATGGTGGTGGAAATTTCAAGACCAATCTTATACAAGTCTATGGAAAACAATCATCATTCATAAATACTATTCTGCACAACCTATACCCTATTCTGCATTTTGGAAAGCTATTATGGCATTAGATAACTTAGGTAAATGTAGTGTCTTACATATACCAGGATATCAGTCTCAACTTAGCTTTTGGTCAGATACATGGAATAATGATATTCCTCTAAAGATTATCTATCTTCAACTGATGATATATGTGATATCAAACATATCACTTTGAGAAAGGTGGTATAGTCCCAATGGGATGCTGTGAGGTTTAGGAGACAATTTGACATAATTACATTGCACAAATGGACCACTATCTTACATACCCTTAGCTCTTTGTCATTTACACATAATCATGATAAAATTGCTTGGAAATAGGAAGCTTCTGGTATATTCTCTGTAAGTCACTCTATAGGTTTCTCAATTTTAGAGGAGTTTGTTTTCCTCAACCAATGTTATGGTGGCACCTTCCTGTACCCTACAAAATCAAAATCTTTATGTGGCTGGTAGCCAGAAATATAATACTTACTAAATAGAATTTGAGAAATAAAGGCTGGCAGGGTGATACCAAGTGTCAGTTCTGCAATGAAATTGAAACCTCTAATCACTTATTTCTTAATTGTAGGTTAGCACAACATATCTGGTTTCGGATGGGCAAGAGCCAAGGACATTTTACCAATTGGTCCACTATACAAGATATTATCCAATTTGCCATAACATTGCCAAAATAGTCACAAACTGCTTTTCTGATTATGTTTAGTGTTCTATGTTGGACACTTTTTAAAACTTAAAAATGAATCTTGTTTTCAAAATTCCACCAAGAAGTCTTTTAGAACTATAATGTTACTTATTATTTCCCTTATTACATATTGGACAGGTATTATCAAGCGGCAGACTAGGGAGATTGTTCAAGCTGACTAGATGCCTCAGGAGCTTGATGCTATTCCATTGCAAGTCTGGGATCCTAATGAAGAATGTGATGTAGCTTATTTACAAATGGTGATGTATCGTAACCTTCCTGAGGATGAAGATGATGATGGTGTTGCGTTTGTTGCATAGTTCTGAGAGTTGCGAGATTTAGAATTATCTGTAACATATTAGTTTCTATGCTTTTGAGACTTTGATCCTTTCTGGTACTAAGTGAACTATTATGCCTGCTTTTGGTTGTATTAAGGGGAGGATGCAGGTTCTTTACTTTTGAATGTAAACTTGACTACTTTGTTTCTTTAATGAAACGGGCTAGCAAGCCTTTTATAAAAAAAAATTACTTCTTTCCTCACCCACATGATTTGAATCTCGAAGGAAATAGTTTGGTCCATAATGTGATCGGTTCAACATCCTTTGCAAAACCGATCGGGTTTAATCAATTTTTTTTTGTCTGATTCTATGGGGGTGTTCGACACATGGGGTGGGATTAAATTTGAAGTGGAGTTAAGGAGCATTTGTTTTGTAGAGTCAGATTAAAACAATTTGCTAAGGAGACAAGAAAAGGTGCTAAGGAGGCTTAATCCAATACAATTGGTGCCTTAAGAATCAGGACAAAAGATAAAATAAAAAAGCTTAATCCGGACAAAAGAAGGAAATCTTAATCTAGACTAAGGAGATGATGCTCGGTGGGATTAAGAGGTTAAAAAGTCTAAAGGAGACTTAAGAAATGTTGAGGAGTTATCGAACACTCAGAATAAAGAATAAAGAAATCAAATCATAATTATGTTTGGTTGAATCCAATAAAGAAATCAAATCATAAGGAGGCTTAATCCAATACAATTTGTGCCTTAAGAATCCGGACAAAAGATTAAAAAAAAACTTAATCCATGCAAAAGAAAGATATCTTAATCCAGACTAAGGAGATAATGTTTGATGGGATTAAGAGGTTAAGAAGTCTAAATAAGACTTAAGAAATGTTAAGGAGTTATCGAACACTCAAAATAAAGAAATTTGGGGTATGTTTGGTTGTAAAACAAGAATAGTTAGAATAACCAAATCAAGAATAGCTATTATTTGTCTTATTAGAATAACCAAATCTCAAAATTCTTAGGAATAACCTATTCTAATAAAACAAAAAATTTGGATTCACTATTCTAGCTATTCTAACCCAATCAAACACTAAACAAGCTATCCCGAATAGCCTAACCCCAAGAATAACCTATTCTCAATCCAACCAAACATACCCCAAATCATAATTATGTTTGGTTGAATCGTCAACCCGCTTCGATTTTAATAACAACACTTCACATTCTTCATAAAATCGCACTAAATATCATCAATTTTTTTAAAAATTTATAGCATAATTGTTCTCTAAAATGGGTTAATCGACTCTTGTCACTTCCTCACTTTCAATTACAACTTAATGGTCAAATTCATTTTCATCTCCCATTTCTTTATTCACAAAGGAAATCAAATTCGGTTTAATATTCGATCAGAGCTGTTTTATGTGCATTAAAATTTGTGTAGAAAATATCAAAATTTGTGTTGATAAATTGCGTACGAATCTTGATGCAAATCGAATGGATTCAACCAGAGCAAAGACATAATAATTAATAATACAATTTCTAAAACCTGTATCTTTTGAAATCTTGGCAGTGGCTGCCAAGTATAATTTTCATTAATTAAACATAAATTACATCCATCGTTTTACATCGAGAACATCATCAACATCAAACTACATCCATATCTAAAGAACGTCAACATCGAACATCACAAACAACTAAAAACAACAAAATAATCAAACCATATCCTTCGGTAGTAGACATCGACGACCTTCAACATCGGCTAGCTATTGACCATAGGAAATGAAGCATCATTTTTTCAGTTAGGGTTGTGGGTGGGGGAGACCGGTGCGGAGTTGCGGGTGGAAAGGTGGAGGCGTCAGGAGACGGAAAGGCTGACAACTAGGGCTATTGTCGCCAATTCTCTTTGGTTCTCCTGACAGAAGTGGAGGATGAAAAGGTGCATCGAGACGAGAGAGATGACGGCTAGGGCTATTGTCGTCAACTCACGAAGAGGCGTAGAGGTGGGAGTGGGGCAGCGTGGAGAGGGGGTTGCTGGCAGCTAGAGGTTGTCGAAGAGAAAAACAGAATAGACGAGAGTAGAGGAGGGGGGAGGGGGTGGCCTGCTGACAAGAAGGAACAGTGGAGCGGTGTCGGTTGTCTCCTCCTCTCCGCAGGGTCACCCCACACCCCCGTAGGGGGTGGGAGACGGAGAGTGTTGCTAGCGGGAGGCGGAGGAGCGGGATTGCTGGCGAAGGGGCTGCTCGGAAGAGCGCCTAGGTGCTGCTGGAAGGAGCTGCTGAGAGGGAACTGCTGGAAAAGGCGGCTAAATTTCTAAAACCCGTATCATTATTCATTAAAACCAAAAAATTAGAAAATATCAAAATCAAAAGAGGAGAAAAAAGGGCTTTTCCTAAACTGTTTTCGCCTTTCGTGGTTGCGAACCTTTCCACGTTGGGCCGGAAGCCCAGAACAAATCCTCTCTAGCATTTTCATCCGTCAAAAGTTTGGGTCCCACAAATCAAACGGTGCCCGCGAATTCAACTATAGATGGCAGAATCCGTAATTTTATACCAACCACAAGCCCGATTCCTTGGGGTATTAAAGATATTTCTCCAAAAGGGTTTAAGGCTTTAAGCAGATAGGGAAGGATAGTGTAGGGTTTTGGGCGCGAGCAGGGGCCATTGTGACTGCGATCAGTGTGATGCTTCATTTCCCCCGAAAATTGGTGAAAGAATTTATGTGAAGATTCGAGGGTCAAGAGAGAGAGAGATCTTATTCCAATTTGCATGTGTCAGGGTTCTAAATCTCTTAATTTCTCTTTTACTCTTCTAGTGTGGATCGTGTCCTAGTGAGAGATGGCGAGTGGCTTCAAGAAAAAATCACCTATGCAACTTCAGATACTGGAGAGATCCTATGCTGGTACAGATTTTGTGCTAATATGTGCTGTTGTTAGATAATCTGTGGGATTTTTTTAAAGTTTTTCTGAGAGTGTGGATAAGTGGATTGTTTGTAATTAGGAATTGGAGTTCTATTTTTTTGTGTTAAAATGTGTTGGAGAAATAGTTTTTATTTTAAGATAGAATTTCTGTTTGATTGGATGGATTATTCTGTCCTTGTTCTGTTCCATGATGCTCCATTTCACGAATATGTTGGAAAAACCGAACTGGAGATAAGAGAAGCGCTTCTCTCTTTAATCTATTTAGGTTAAATGTTTATTTTTATTCATCAAAATGATTTCATTTTAGAAAAAAACTTTAACGACTTGCAATTGCTTAGATGGCCATTTATTGAGTTTCAGAATCTTGATTTGTTTTTTAATTGGATGGTCAATTCATGGTATAATCTGCTCCGTTGACAGAGGAGAAGTATCCAATTCAGCAGAAGATGGCAAAATGCGCAGAGTCCATTGGTTTAACATACAATCAGGTTAAAACATGGTTTAAAGAGAGGAGAAGAAAGGAGAAGAGAGAAATTGAAGGGGCAAAAAACCAGAGCAACTGTAGTATCAGTGCTCTTACTTCAACCAAGGTTAACAGTAACCAGAGCAGGAAGACAAGTTTAAGCTTGGCTCAGAAAAAGAGAAGGTTTGTTCAAATGCAAGTGCTATTTCCCAAGGATTATGTATTAAGAAGGGTTTTTCGCAAGGATGGCCCATCTCTTGGCATGGAATTTGATTCCCCTTCCCAGAGATCTGTTGATCATAAAAAAGGTGAACAGTTTATTTAGTAATTTATTATTTTTTATCATTTCAAATGTGGCAAAGGTTTAAGAAAATACAAACAGGATGCAATGCATTCTAGGTACCCTTATAGCACGTCTTAATACCAACTCTCAAGAGTATGAGGTCAGTTAAGCTGAGAGAATCCTCTTGTTTCAGTAAATGCCAAAATAGCCATGTATAAGGGTCCATTAAGTCTGCACGAATTTCTTGATTATGCCATAATTACTAGTGAAAATCATATACTGGTCCAATCAATATCCATAATCCTTGATTGCCATGAGTTACTAATATTCAATGCTTGATCTCACAACTTTACAATTATACATTTAAAACTGAGTTACTTAATTGGAGCACTGCTCTTTTAATTTGGCAGCTATTCAGAAACTTCGAGCTTGTACTGAGAGTCAAACAGCAGTGAAGAAGAGGAAGGTTATTGCCTATTCCCATTATCATAATTTCACTTTACTTACTAGCTGTTCCTTAGTAGTAGTTTTCTTGCTTGCCCATGTTCATCATCTTTTACCTAGATTAAATATGCCTATTTCGATTAATATCGGCAACCTGGATTTAAGTTCCCATTGAGCTGCACTGATTCTGGCTTACCATTAACAGGCATTATCCGAATATCATTTGCATATCAAACCTTTATTCCTTCGTACCTTTGGGCATCACTTAATATATTATTGAGATGCCAAACAATCATAACAGTTATTTGAGTACAGAAGAAAGTACCAAAAAGGATTGTTTACTAGTTTTCTTGTTAGCCTATGTTGATCAACAATACTTGGATTGAATATATATGCCTAGCCTACTTAAGGTTGTTACTCGGTTTTTTGTACCGAATCATGTTGGTTCTGGCAGTCCTGCACCATTGATGAGCCTGACCAGTTAGATATGAAATCTTGTTCTCTTGGCACACTTGACCGTGATTTGATGTTTTAGATCCCAAATCATCACTGAAGCAAAAGTAGCAAAAATGATGGTGCCACATTTAACTGACTGTACCAGTTGTACTAAATTGTCTTCTGGTTTGCATTATCATAGTTTTGCTTAAATCTTTTCTCAGATTCTGGAGGCACCTATTGAAGGATTCAATAATACCACCAATCTGCCAAAGAAGCATGGCATGGGTAAAGGCCTAATGACAATTTGGCACGTGACAAATTCGCAGAATGGGGAATTTCCCTGTGATTTGAGAGCTTTGTTGGGACGAAATGCTTCTTTCAATTCTTCAACAAAATCAACTTCCACTATAGCATCGAGCCAAAAATCATGCACTGAAACCAAAAACAAGAAGAAGTTTGTCCCGGTACATTCTGACTCTTTCTTTCTGTCTGGTTATTTTGATTTCTGTATTTTTATCTACAATTAAATTTCTTGCATATTGGTTTGTTTTTTCTACAAAAGGATTGTTTCAGGTTCTCAGCTTCTCCCGGTACTCTCTCTCTCTCTCTCTCTCTCTTAATAATTTCCTTCCAACTTTGCAGAAGCAAATAGTTGCACGCAAGAAAAAGACTGAAAAAAGGAAGCCTCTGAATAAAAAAAAGGTAAGCCCTTTTGTTGGATTCAAGTATTTGACGACCTGCTTGTAATAAACTTTTATATAGAACTAACCTTGAAAATGGGTAACAAATGGAAACGGAATCAATCATCAATCATTAAATAATTATTGAACCAATATATTGTACCATTACTTTGACCGGCACATTAAATATAGTGCTCCTGTTACTCTTTAGAAAATAGGTACATGTATTTTTTTTTTCTTAGATTAATTATATTTTTGCTTATTCCCTGTGCATGCAAATGTCCATAGGCCCCTTCTAAGAGAGCTATAGTTTTGAAGAGCCACAGCCCAACTGAATGTGAGCTTTCAGCTGATGGGCCTGAGTCGTCCGAGGGACAAGTTGGACAGTCAACATTAGTTGATGATGAAGAACTAGAACTGAGGGAGCTTCAATCAGGTCCCAACCCATTAAGATGCTCTGCTCACCTTTTTTCAAGTGGACGCCATGGCTGCGCTCTTTGCAAAGGTCCTTACCTTTTTCCTTTGTCATACACAAAACTTTATCACTGTTGTTGTTGTTATAGATGGTCACTAGATAGGTGGGTAAGGTAATGCACATGTACAAATTACCAAATATGTTTGTACAGTAATGTGCTTTAATTAGGATAATTCTGTCTTTTGCTGCTCAAGTTTTATTTGTAATACCCATTTGAGCCTTAATCCTTCATAAGTGCCATTTGTGTCTAGAAAATTTGAGAAGTCAGAGCCTCCAAGTAAACCTATTTAAGTTTCAAATTTGCCCGGAATGGTTCATACACCAAAGAAGCAACAAATTAATTAAAAGAAAAGCAGAAAGAAAAATTATGTCTACCACTAATTAAACTGTGTTGTTTCTATACCTGCTATTACATACCTTCAGTGCTGCATATACATGACTGGCAACTTTTGCTTTTTTAGTATATTTCTCCTTGGTTATTTTGGTGAAGTTCCCTTTTAATATAATATTTTTTTTTATAGATTTGTTAGCCAGGTTTCCTCCACAGAATGTAAAGATGAAACAACCATTTTCTGCAAGACCTTGGGACTCCTCACCTGAACTTGTCAAAAAGCTATTCAAGGTAATCTAGATTGTTATTAGTAAGGACTACTGTAAATATTTAAAAAATTAATCTATATTCTCATATCAGGTTTTGCGGTTTCTGTACACAAGTTCAACTAGAGTTGATGTACATCCCTTCACTATTGACGAGTTTGCTCAGTCGTTTCATGATAAGGTATGTTCCTTTTATTTGTTTTCTGAAATAATTCACCTTTTGCAGTTTGCTCATGTGATATAATCTGCAATTGACAAGTATTTTTGGTTAAACTTTTAGGACTCAATGTTATTGGGAAAGGTGCATATGGCTCTCCTCAAGCTGCTTCTGTCAGATGCTGAGAAAGGGAAAATAGACAACTTTGTCCCTTTTTCGTCCAAGGACAGTAGATTTCTAAGCTTCTTAAATTTCGTAAGTTTTGGTTCTTATGCATCTTTTGGTTAAACTGATGACTGTTTTTAGTTATTCTACAACAGTAGTTCTATAAATCCAGTTTTCATGGTTTTAGTTCAAGTGTATCATAAAAGTTTTTGACGTACGCAATGTACAAATTCAGTATTTTATCTAAGAGAATATTATTTGGACCTCTATTTGTGCTCTGTATAGCATATCAGGTCAGGCCATTTGCCAGGCATAGACAAGTCATTATGTATTGTTGCAGCCTGTTTGTTAGTACTTTGTAGTTTGTATAAACCACCTAAGTGCTAAAGCATATGTATTCATAATTTTTTTTTAAAATAAAAAAAAAAAACTATAGCAAACATTGGTAAAAGGATACATAATTATCATCTTCTAATTATAGCAAACATTATCTTTTTATTTTTTATCATACAGTTCAGAGAGCAAGAGCTTGATGTGAGCTTTCTGATGAGATCTCTGAATCCGTTGACATGGATCGAGATACTGAGGCAAGTTCTGGTTGCAGCAGGGTTTGGTTCAAAGAACAGTTTGCTGCGCAGAGGTTCTTTTTCCAAGGCATGTGATATGTACTGCAAACTTGATTTTAAAGCACTAAAAATTACTGAATTTGTGATATGCAGATAGGGTTTAGCTGTATTTATCTTGTTTTGAAGAACCTTTGATGGTTTCTTCAGTCAGGAACAAACCTACCACCTCTCACCTGTGTAATTTGCCAGGAGTACACACTGGTACAGGATCTGACAGACTTGGTACTTCTGTATTTTGGTTGTATGGAACCCCTTTGTTAAGTTGATATTAGAAGTTCAGCTTCTCTCTCTCAATCTTGGCCTGGCTGCCAAGTTATAACATTAAAGAAATAAAGTTATAAGATGTTCAATAAGTATGACATATCCAAAATTGAATGCCAAGTAATAACTCTCTCTCTCTCTCTCTCTCTCTCTCTCCCCTCCCTCCTCTCCCCCCTTCTATTCTAATATTCTCATTATCTTCCATACATGAAGCCTCAAATAAACACAATACAAGTCAAAAAAAGAAGATAGCCTGGAGATATCACAAACAATATACTGAGTCAAGATCACCAGAGATGGTAATCTCTGAATTGATCTAGAGTGTAAACTTTGCATTGCTTCTGTAATGATGTAGGAGAAGGATCAGATGGTCAAGTATGGTTTACGACCCCGGACGTTGAAAGGCGAGCTGTTTACAGTATTGTCGAAGATAGGAAGTTGTGGTTTGAAGGTTTCTGAATTGGCAAACTCTCCTCAGGTGCAAATCCTCAATGTCTCATCTATTTTAATTCAGAAGTTATGTACTTGTATCCTGGAAATTTTCTTAGTGCTCCTGAAAACCCTAGTTCCACTATGATTTTTACAAAGCCTCAGGTGTATAGCCTTCTCAATTTGGGCGCTTGATGGTGCTTTTGCTAACCTGACTCAGTAACTTGAAATGTTTTTCTTCTCTTTTTTAGATTATTCAGCTGGAATTACCGAACTCAATACAAGAAACCGAGCAACTCATCCACTCAACCCTTTTGAGCGATATCACTCTATTTGAAAAGATTGCACCCAATGCATATCGACTACGTGTTGACCCGAGGATTAAAGGAACCAACCCCAACTCTGACTCAGAAGACTCCGGAAGCGTTGAAGATGAGGAATCAAGAGACATCTGCAGCACGGGTAGTAGCAGCAGTGATGAATCAGATTGCTCGGAGGAGATAAGCTCATCCAGAAAGGAAGGAAGAATTGAGAAGTATAGAGAAATTGACGAGAGCTATAGTGGTGAGGCATGGGTCCTTGGGTTGATGGAGGGGGAGTACTCCGATTTGAGGGTTGATGAGAAGTTGGATGGTTTGATTGCCTTGGTCGACTTAATTGGTGGGGCCAGTTCTTGCCTAAGAATTGAGGTATCCAGTTCAGTTTTGTCGTTAGCATGGGTCTATTGATTAGGTACTTGGGTTAGTTCCGGTGAGAGATTTTGTTTGCAAATTTTATCTAGATTGACATCATCTGTCAATCTGCTTGGTCAAGTTGAACTAGGCCAGGTCAAATTGACTTGACATGTCCTGGTTGATATTGCTAATTAAAACTGGTTAGAGTTAATGAAAATTGGGTTCAATCCAATAAACTCAACTACAAAGTAAATTGATGATGTGGGATGCAAGTTGGTTTAGCCAGAGTTGTTCGTTTCCTAGTTGTCAAAGAGGCTTGGCTGAATGCGTTTCATGGATTCCATACTGGTTGAACTTATGTTAGGTAACAAAATTTCTCACTCAAATCAACAGTTTCTAACTGCACCAAAACATTGTAGGATCCGAGGAAGGCTATATCTGCAACTGCCCCCACTTTGCATCATTTTCATGCCTCTGGTGGCAAAATAAAAAAATCAACCTATCCAGTGGCTAGTAATTGCGATAAGGTGCAATCTTCTCCTAGTAATACTATTCAAGCTCCACTTGCTGGCACAACTTCAAGTGAAGCTTCATGTAAAATGCAAACAGTACATCTGGGGTCTGACCGACGGTACAACAACTACTGGCTCTTTTTGGGGCCGTGTGCTAGGGATGATCCTGGCCATCGGATGGTGTTCTTTGAATCTTCTGATGATGGCCACTGGGAGGTCATTGATACGCCTCAGGTTTGTATACTGTTTTCAACTCGTAAGGACTTGTTTTTGTGGCCATAATCAGGGGCGGAGGCAGGATCTTAATATATGGGGGTCAATATACACAATTCATATGACTCATTTTTTTTAAAAAAGAAGTCAAGCTTACAAATTTTAGAAACTAAATGGGGGTCAAATTTAGTATACATATAGCAATTTAAAAGATTTACTGTTTATCTTTAATATAATAATCTATAGTACATGTTTAAAAGATTTATATAATAAATGGGGGTCAATTGACCCCCATTTGACTAAGGTAAATCCGCCCCTGGCCATAATGGATGAGCATGTTACTGAAATATAGTCAGATTTTGCTGCTATAATATTATAAACCAGTGTGGTGCTATGGTAAATTCAATCTCTCAGATATCCATACACAAGTAAGGTTTATTAATGTTAAGCGAATACTCTGTGAAGACTCAGAAATTTCCTAGTCTCCATACGAGTCAATGAAAAGTTCAAAAGAAAAAATAAATAAAGCGAAATTCTCAAATAAATTGTCTTCTGATGTAGGATCTCCTCGAGTTGCTATCGGTTTTAGATACAAGAGGCACAAGAGAATCCAGCCTCTTTACCTCTCTAAACAGACGTCAAAGCTATCTCTGTCGATCAATGGAGGCCCACCACAACAAATCCATAGGAGACAATGTGACACAAACCAGCTCCTCCAATTCAGTGATCAGCAATGGAGATGGATCCTCTCCTATATCCGACATAGACAATAACAATTCCAGCTGCAACAATGCCACAATCCCCGTGGGGCCCACCGGCGTTCTTGTTATCGAGTCAGGAAGAACTGGAGAGGAGAAGAGGCAGAAGTGGGAGAGGATCCAAGAGTTTGACAAGTGGGTCTGGGACTCATTCTATTTGAACCTAAGTGCAGTAAGGTTCAGCAAGAGGTTGTTGGCGGACACATGGGCCAGATGCCAGGGGTGCCATGACTTGTACTGGAGAGAGGAAAAACACTGTAGGATCTGTCATTCAACATTTGAGCTGGATTTCGAGCAGGAGGAGAGATATGCAATGCATCTGATAACTTGCAAAAATATAGAAGGAATATGTGAGCCGCCTAGCCATAGGGTTCATGCTTCGCAGTTGCAAGCCCTTAAAGCTGCTATACATGCGATAGAGGTATTTTTGTTCTTTCCTTCTATTTTCAATATTTACATCTTCAATAATGTGTTCAAGAAATGGTAGATTGTTGAAGCAAACTGTGAAAGATAAATCTCAGTTAGTCTTGAAATTTTTTTTTATCTTCCTGTATGAAGATTCAGATTTAGATGCTGGGAAACTGACCTAAATATAGTTATTGCCAAGTGTTTTATACGTTGAGTAGAACCAGGGTGTGATGTGCTCACCAAGCCCTTTGGTGAGCACACCTCCAAAAACCGCATTTTCAAAGTTCAAATAGTCGATTCGAACCTTCCAACGTGTTCTTCATATTAAAATGTGCTTGGAGACCAAATTTTACATTTTTTGGAAATTTTTTACTATTTTTTCAGAATTTTTGAAAATCATCACTTTTCATTAAATAAAAAAAAAATTCAAAAAACACTGATTTTCAAAAATTCTGAAAAAATAGTAAAAAATTTCCAAAAAATGTAAAATTTGGTCTCCAAGCACATTTTAATATGAAGAACACGTTGGAAGGTTCGAATCGACTATTTGAACTTTGAAAATGCGGTTTTTGGAGGTGTGCTCACCAAAGGGCTTGGTGAGCACATCACACCCTAGTTCTACTCTTATACGTTAACTAATTTGGATGATTGAAATGTGTTAGTTTTAAGCTTATTTTAGAAGTTAGTTTCATGGATTATTTGCATCTAACTAAAGCAGACTTGTATAACTTCTCCATAAGAAATTATTAAACTTCAAAGATTCCTAGCAAGTGTAAAACTGATTTTGAATTTTTCAAGTTACGCATGATTATCTAAACTTGAAAGCGATAAGCACCTAGTCTTTGAAAAAATTCTTTATTTATTTTCTATTTTCCTAAGATAATGTTTTGTTTGTCTATCTGAGTGCAGGCTGCAATGCCTGATATGTCATTGGTTAGTTCATGGATGAAATCAGCTCACAAGCTGTGGGTTAATCGTCTCCAACGAACGTCTTCTTTGCCTGAGCTCCTTCAGGTCTATACCCACTCTGTGTTTTTTAGTTCTGAATTGATACATGCTGATTGCACTACTTGTGTGTGTCGACCAGAACTTCCTCTAATGAGGCCAATGAGGCAATTCTTTTCCATCATGTACCTATCAGACCTGGTACTGGTGCTTATTAATGTATTTTAATGTGCATTTTGGCTTTCGTGGTGCAAACCTTAGGTGGTTGCAACAGCACCATGCCAAAATCTGTCAAAAAGGATGTGATAAAGAAAAGCTTACCATCTAACTTTGAAAATTACATTGCATAGTGTAATGCTGTGGCTTGTTAGGTTATTAGTAATGGGAACTTGGTTAGATTTCTGTTACAAAAAGAAAATTTAGGTTTTAACTTTAGGAAAGATAACATCAAGTAGAACTCTGCTGTTCAACTAGTATGATTTTTTTTTTTATGCAATTTGATGGCTATCTCACTTAAACGCTTCTAATTAACAGGTTCTGGTGGATTTTGTTGGGGCAATCAATGAAGATTGGTTGTATGAGTGTGCAAAAGCTGATGGGTCTGGATCTGTTGTGGATGATGTAACTGTATCTTTCCAAACCATGCCCCAAACAAGCTCCGCCCTGGCGCTTTGGGTGGTCAGATTGGATTCTTTAATTAGCTCGCATCTCGAAAAACCTACTGAGCGCCCAGTCGCTTGTGTGAGCTCCTCCAGAAGTAAGGCATAGTTTCTTTGATGTATTAGTACATTACATGCATCAATTTACAAAAGTATTACTACCTGAGGAGACTTAACACATCTCCAGTCTACGGGTTGCTAGTATAATCTGAAATGATTACGAGTACCTGAGACTCTGCTCAAATACACTATCATTATAAGATTACCTTTGTTGAGAGGGTTGCTCTAAAAGATCAGCTCAAAGCATCCTCTTACACACTCAACTACCTTAGAAAATAATTGATTCTTGGTGTAGTTTCATGCTTATTTGAAAATTCAGATTCTTTTTTTTTTGTCTGAAATTTATTCAATTAATCATACTTCTATTGCGTTCTAACTATTACAAATATATTTCAGGAAAAAAGATGACATAGGATATAGGAGGTGCGGTTCTCTTCTGAGAATAAGATGATGTTTTTTTTTTTATATCTTTTTGAAATTTTACTTAGTTTGCGGGCCTTGCTGAGCATGAGAGCCCAATAGTCAATTTTGTTATGTTTTGTTATGTTTTGTAACCTAATGGAGTAGGCTTGTGTTGTACCTCTGGACAACACTATACATAGCATAGCAAAAGTTGTTAATAATCATTACTTCGTTTCTATTAATGCATTGTGTTACCTTTTTTTTTTTTTTTTTTTTTTTCCGTATTCAGTTTTTTTGCTCTTACCGTTAGTTGTCAAGGGAGTCGTTGAAAATAGGAAAAGTTAGTCTTCCAATAATCTAGTGAGAAATAGGGGTGTCAACGGGTACGCTAAGGGTGGGGTGGAAGTATTTTAATACTCGTATCCGTTACAAATTGTTTTTACTCGTATTCTATTCTTATCTGCTAAAAATTATTTTATCCATACTCTATCCTTATTTGTTATGGCTGTCGGATAATAAAACGGTAGCGGGTAAATAATGGGTAATATTAATATAATAATTATTTTTATTATTTGTTAGATAAAACATATACATTCATTTTGCACATGTATATGTATAGTACTTTATTGAAAAAAAAATTTGATCATTCTAAAAACAAGTAAACTAATTAAAGTACTACTTTTAATGCTTATTAATATATGAGTAAGGCTACGGTGCTTTGCAAAGTAAGCCCACCCCTTTACTTCGGGTCACTTTTTGGATTTTAAAAATCTAAACAACCAATCTGAACCGTTCAACATGTTCTAAATATTGAAATGTGCTTGGAGACCAAATTTTACATTTTTTGGAATTTTTTTACTATTTATTAAGCCACTTTGAAAATCGCTGATCCAACGGTGAACAGTAAAAAACAGTAAAATTTTCTGGACCACCGGATCAGAAACATTCAAAGTGGCTTAATAAATAGTAAAAAAATTCCAAAAAATTTAAAATTTGGTCTCCAAGCACATTTCAATGTTTAGAACATGTGAACGGTTCGGATCGGTTGTTAGAATTTTCAAAATCCAAAAAGTAGCCCGAAGTAAACGGAGTGGTTTACTTTGCAAAGCACCATAGCCTTACTCTTAATATATATAATATACATAATTATTTTATAATTATCCTTTCGGGTAACGGGTACGAAATAAACTTAACTTGTACCCTTACTGTTTAGATAACAAAAAAAAAACTTTACCCGTACTTGATAAGTTTATGAAAAAAGAATCTTACCAGGACTCGTCTTATCGGATACGGCACGGATCAGGTAAACGGATAAAATGGTGCAATTGACAAGCTTTTCACAACTAATACAAGATGAAAAACAATTAGAAAAAAATAAAATACAAAAAAAATACAACCAGAAATAAATGAAAGACAACCAGTACAAGATGAAAGACAAATAAAAAAGATTAAGTACAAGAAGAAGATGAAATACAAATAAAAGAAACTGAAATACAACCAGTAGAACATTAAAAATAATATGTACAAGATTATAGACAAGTAGAAGAAGATGAAATACAACTAGAACAAAATTAAAAAATAACCAGTAGAACATGAAAAACAACTAGAAAAAAGATAAAAAACAACTAGTTGAAAATGAAATACAACTAGAAACATGAAAGACGTACAAAATGAAAGACAACAAAAAATAATGAAAAAAGAAATAGAAGAAAATAAAAAAATAACTAGTAGAAGATGAAAGACAACTAGTAAAAGACGAAAAACAACTAGAAGAAAATGAAAAACAATTAGTAGAAAATGAAATACAACTAGAAAAAAATGGAAAACAATTTTTGAAGAACATGAAAGACAACTAGTAAAAAAATAAAAAAACAATTAATAGAAGATGAAAGACAATAAAAAAAATGAAAACAACTAGTGACGTGACGACGGTATGCATAATAAGGTTGTTATCTCAAAGTGGTAATGCAATATATTTTTTGTGTTCCGTAGATGGAGAAAATCAAGTAGTGTGCAATGCTTTGGCGGACGGAGTTGAGAATTTAACAAAAATCAGAGAGACCTTCACACTTGTCTGCAAATTCACCTTCTAAAGCTGTGCCAGGCTTCAGGATTGCCTGTATGCATCCCGTTATCCTTTTATCTACCTAATGTGCTATTGTACTGACCGTCTACTATGGCCTAGCCTTATTGGTGTGGTTAGTTCAGTTGAAAAAATGTCAAAATCTAGAAAATGCCAAAAGGTGACCATTAATAAGAAATTTTACTCATAAATGATCGATATATTACTTTTTCATGTTTTGGTTTGAATATTAGAATATAATATATAACAACGGGGAAACACGTTGTACATCTCAGACCACATATATGTTCTACATCCAAGGCATCATTCTCATCAAACTACATTAACATCAACATCTAACATCAACATCAACATCAACATCAACATCTAAACCTCAACATCTAATTAAAATAACAAAATAAAACAAACCCCTCCATCGGTAGTAGACACCGACGACCTTCAAGCATTGGCTGGCCGGCGACCGGAGGAAAGGGGGCATCATCGTTTTTTCTTTTTTCCGCTAGGTTTATGGGTGGGAAAGACCGGCACGGCCTCAGCCTCCCCTTCCCTATCAAGGGTTTTGTGTAGTGAGGGTGTTGGTGCGACTTTTTTGGCATCTCTCTCTCTCTCTCTCTCTGTGTTTCTCTCTCTAAGATATCTTTTCATTATCTGAATACTTCCTTTGTACTGAAACAGATGTTCAATTATCAAAAAGAGCTCGAGCAAGGGTTGGCCGTGGTAAAGAGGAGTTATGCCTCCGGCCAAGGAGGTTCAAGTAAATTTCATTGATGAGAGGAACTTGTAGCTTTTGTGTTTCTATTTATGATTATGTTTTTTTCATTCATTTTCTTATACCCAGATAAGATTGTCTAATTAATTGTTTCATCTGTGAATATTAAGACAGCTTTTAATTAATATGAAGAGTATATTAAAGAAAACTACATGTCTATAACATTTTTTTTTTCTATTTTTTTAATTTAGTCTGGCATGATTTAATAAAATATTGTCAAAGTCATCTTGATCGTTGTCCTGTCCAGATATCTCCACCTCCAAAGAATGTACCATAAACTAAATAAAAATCGTCATCAAATAATATTAACAACTATAACTCCGTTGCTCGTCTACAATAAGATTATTGAAATCAAAATCAGCCCTTGAAGAATTGTCAGAACATGTTTCTTTGGATTTTGTTATAATCCTACAAATGCACAAACCCCTTTCAGAACATGAGACTTGTCTAAGTGCCTACAGAAAAAAAAAACTTGTACGCTATCATCCTATCAAACTCCGTCTATATCTCAACTAGGAAGGTACTCTAACCAAAGTATATTTTCTGCAATATATATATTTCTATATATATTGGTATAATTTGCCAAATAATGTGAGTCCGGCTACTATAACACTAGTGTCATTTCAAACTAAATAACACCACATCTTAAATCATTGGATCTACTTTAATATTCGTGCACAAGATAGGATTGGAATGACACTAGTGTCTTGCACGAATATTAAAGTAGATCCAATGGTATAAGATGTGGTGTTATTTAGTTTGAAATGACATTAGTGTTATAGTAGCCGGACTCAAATAATGTTGTATATATATGTATGTTTTCCTTCGGACCAGAAATTTTCCATTTCAAATTCAAAAGCTACTAAAGGCTTCCTGAATGGCTCTTTTCTTGCTCATTTCTTCCGTCCAACCGCCAGCTTTGGCACGAAGCCTCTTTGTCTCTTCGTCGTCTTGTGTGAGACGGGGGTCACGTCGGTCTCCCACAGGTACCGGTTGTGGTTGGGCCCACGTACCGTTTGGACGCGGTTGCATTGGCCAATTGGCCGGTACATAATGACTTTGTTGTAAATTCATTTCTTCAGAACATTAGCTTTAGAGACCTAGCTGTTGTGGACTTGAGGAGTGCATGCGTCTTTTCTTTATACCTTGCAATGCTTATAAGAGGAGTCTTTCTCTAAAAATAATTATAGAATTTAATCATGAAGTGCCTTTTCAGAATATAAAAAGAAATCTAAAAAATCTAGTGGTCTGATTTTTCTAAGACTTTCCTAAATTCAAATTGCGTTACTAATTTAGGTTTCCAATTATAGTTTAGGTTTTTATTATCTCCGCTATTTTACAACATAGAGTTGGCACCAACCGCCACATCAGCATTAAACAGAAATTCGAGACAATTAACTTGAAATTTCTTTTTTGAAGGGTCCCAAATGAACTAAAATGAAAACAGAGAATAATTAGATTGGTGTCGGGTGATGCGTTGGAGATATATATATATTTTTTTTCATTCTTATTGATATGAATTGATTTGTAAAACCTAATTTCATTGATTCCCAACTTGAATTAAATAGTGTGCACATATTACATAGAGGTCTCTAAACTATTCTCTAATTACTCTTTAATCAAAATACCTCTAATACATATAACTTTGTTTCTCAACAATATGATTTCGAATTATAAAAATATAACAGCACAAGATTTGTATCAATTTTAATTATACAACAATTTTGAATACACGCCAATCCATCCATCAATTTATGGCCATATTAAAAGTCTAAATCATTCAGAATTCCTCTTTTTTTTAATGATGCAATCCAGAACAGATACGGCTGAAAATTCGATAGGAAAATGAAGGAATAAATTACGAAATCTTGTCATCAAGAACTTGCTTCTTTTTAACCATTCCAAATATTTCCCCATTTCCGTCTAAAAATACGAAACATCTAAATATCAATAGTTCAAAATCATAGATCTCCTGAGCACCTTCTCAAAAACACTAGAATATTAAATCCACTAAGTTGCCCTCATTAACTAAACAAAGACATCCATCATATATTCATCAACAATACTTTCAATTGATAGCGTATAGACAAATATTGAAACTGAACATCATCCCTTAACAAATTTCCTTCAAAAAGATCTTTCTGAATAATTTTTTTTGTCAAAATCCTACAAAAAAACAAAATATTCAAAGTGTCCCCCTTACATGATATGGTATAACCGTATAAGCATATAGCACCTACACGGAATTAACAGGTTTATATCTCACCCACATCTGCATCATGACTACAAAGGCACTCCATCCAAGTATCATTTTTGTGCAACACTGCTAACTCTATCATTATTACCCGGTATTGTTGTCCCTTTTCCAGTCTCCCCTTCAAAAACATTTCCTTTAGACCATCTTTTCCATTCAGAATTCAAATCCAAATGCTGCTAAAGGCTTCCTCAAGGGCTCTTTTCTTGCTCAATTCTGGGGTCCAACCGCCAGCTCTGGCACGGAGCCTCTTTGTCTCTTCATCATCTTGCCCAAGGCGCGGGTCATGCGGGGCTCCCAGAGGCATTGGTTGTTGGCCCATTCCCATTGGACGGGGTTGCATGGGCCCACCAGCAGGTGCATACTGACCTTGTAGAGCCATTCCTTGAGAACCTTGACCAGCACCCTGCTATAGGTAAGCTTTAGATCTCCAATGTGGGATGTGTGCTTTATTTGATTATCTTAAAAAAAAGCATCCTAAAATAGGACAGAAGCATATGTGCATTTACAAATTTATCGTACCAGAGGCATAATACCAGTACAGTACCCATCAGTCCTGTACAGAACTGGCATTACTACATAAATCAAACAAGAAAAAGCAATGACGATAAATGAAGTCCATCTCAGTATGTACTGCTAGTACTGTTATAGACCTAATTTGACACATATTGAAGCCTACAACTATATAGTGTATACATTGCTATGAACTTATCAAATTAACAGTAAACAAGAATACTCTTGTAACCAACAGTGAGGAAATGAAGAAAGGGAAAAAAATATTGCTACAGTAACTCACCAAATCCATAGGATCAGCTTGCGTGGGGTTACCCTTGCATGCTTTTAGCGCAGCTGCTAATTCTTCAGCCTACATTGCAATGTTAGTTATATCACCACTACAAGGATAATTGAAAAAACAAAATGAATTTAAGAAAAAAGGTAATACAAACATCAAGCGCACACAGGCAATTTCAATTCTGCTGGAACCAGGAATTACCAAACAAACTAGTTGAATGACAATTACTTAGAGACTTAACAATTAAAAGGGGGTTGGAACAATGGATTATGAGCTAACCTATACTGGTAAATCAACAATAGGAATGTAGTTAGAAAATCAAGCTAGTACATATCAGGGTCAAACTATAATTTAATGCATACAGATAGTGGATGTAAGCACCAGACTGATTTATATAATAATCCTTACTCCCCGGTCTAAAGTTCATACCAGTATACATGAAACTGGAAATCACAGCATATACTTGTTCGGAATAAGAGGCACCACAAATGACAAAGACGGAAACCATTCACAGTGACCAAAAATGAGACATTGAGGAAATATATCAACTTTCTTTAAATGAATATTGCTCATGTAGTATACCTTACGAGCCCGGTTGTTCGTAATTTGCTCGGCATTCTCTTGTTGGTACTTAGCAATCTTAGCTTCTATTAAGGCCACATCAATTCCATCAATTAGGCTGCAAGCTTCAGATTAAAACATAATTAAGTATTATTAACTCGAGTTGGGGTATAGGTATGGTACAACATGGTGACATCAGAGATATACCAGCTACACGTTAACTTGATAAAAAATTATGCAGTTTTTAATTCTTCTGGCTTATTGAAATTTCATGTACGACAATTAGAAGATAAGTTATTGATATTAATACCAAATGCCTTTTTAAGGTCTGTGCAGCTAGCCTAGCACAGTGAAGCTTGATTCAGATACTTATTATTACATTATATGAAAGTAAATTTTCACTTAAGAGCTGAATTTAAGCTTAATTATCAAGGGAATGACCAGACAATGTCAAATTATATACAGAACATTACAGCCTTACCACCATAAACTACAATTCTGCAGCACCGTAGTACTATTTGTTGCACATTGATTGATAACTCAAATTGTTCTGGTAATTTCAGGAAATTGAATTACAGGCAAAGCGGGGAAAAGGACTTACTCATGTCCTCAACTTCTTCAAGGTAATCATTGTACTCTCTGAGGGATGGGAAATCGTCTTCTCTCTTATTATATCTGAAAACAAATCAAAGAAAGATTATTCTGAGAATAAACAATCATGAAATCCTATCATCTCGAATAGATAAAGCAAACTCAATTGAATTAGTTGGATAATGAAGTAAACTAATCGTCGTAAAAGGCAGCTCCTTTTATCAGAGAACGAGAGAGAGAGGGGTATACTGACATGTTGGCGATCCGACGGCGGATGTTGATCTCTCTGGTCCAGGCTTGGTTGCCTCCAGACGCCACCACCATCTCTTGTGGGACCCGCTCCGACTGAGGCCCGGCTTTCACCGCTCTCACACGGTCACACCTCAAGCTTCTCCGTCGATAGAGAGAGAGAGAGAGAGAGCAGCGGGAGCGAATAAGATCCGGTTCGAACTGACACTAGCGGGTTATGGGTATGGAATCCGGTTAAAGAGTTAAAATTTCGACTGTCCGAGACTGACCGATTTATCTAGGATTATTCTAAAAAAAAAAAAAAAAAAGATTTATCTAGGGTTATGGACCTTATGGTCTTATGGATAAGCCAAGACCGTTCGATCAAGACCGAGCGGTTGATATTTTCAATATTTAGCATTTACAATCATGAAAGTTTTTTTAGGTGAACTTTAAGATTTAGTCCTTAATTTCTTTTAAATACTGGGTTAGTCTCTCAATTTGTTATTTGCTTTGAACTACTCTTCGAAGTTTCTAGCAACACCAAGTTGATTTTAAACTTTTAAGAAAGAGCAAAGTTAATTCCAACTTTTATTTGTTATGATGACCGGTTTTTTTATTAATACTCTAAAAAAATAGCAAAAATGTTCTCAGCTTTTGAAAATTCAAAATATGTCCGGACTGCGGCGGTTCACTTCCAGAGCAAACTGGGTGGTCAGCTATAAATTGGGTTTTTCTCTCTCCTGCCCACTTACAAATTCATTCCAACCGTTAAGGAGAAAGATGAAGAGAAAAGAGGCGATTTTTATATTTGATTCAAATCCAGGTGGTCAGATTTGCAAGGATGACACGTTCCTACCTTGGATCTATTCATGACACGAGGCAATTATTGCTTAGGGATCGTGATACTGTATGATACTTATCATCTGTGTCATTTGGATAACTACAATGCATATTACTATGTGCCACTTGTAGTTTATGAAATCCAAAGGAGTTTCAGATTTCATTGTCATGTGACATAGATCTCACAAGATCACACTAATAAGAAATTAATTAGAAATGCTCTATAATTTATTTGACATGTATGGCATAACAAATAAATTGGTTTTTCCACCAAAACATGAGAAATATAATTATTTGAGATAATTATATATGATACTACAATTAATTAGATTAATTGTATTAATTCAAATAAGAAAAAATATAACTTGGCCCAATAAACAAAATCCAATGATCTGTTTATTTTATGAATTGTTTCTATAATTAAAAGTTTGCCCAAAATAGTTTACTACGTTTTCTAAAAACTGTTGCGCAGCGTTTCTTATTTTGACCATATGTCTCTCATAAGAAATCCGTTTTTAACATTCTATATATTTTTGGAAAGGTAAAAAAAATTATCTATAACTTTTCCTCTCTGGAGGAAAGCCAAATTAAAAATAGATCATGATAAAAAAACTTAATAGAACGTAGTGCTTAATTTGAACTATCACTCTTTCAATTAATACAATTACCTACGGTATTTCAACCAAACAAAATATCATTGTTTACATCTTACACGAGGGGCCTGTTCGGCAGACTTGGGTTTGATACTTTGATGGAAATTAGATGAGTTTGAATCAGATAGTATTGTATTTCCAAGTAACTGTTCGTCGGATCCAATTTTAGCCCAAAGCTTTCCCAAGCAGCTTCTTACATCGAACAATGACTCCATGTTACTTTTTTAATATTTATTTAACCTGATACGGGTTGATACATAACATCTGTGTATCTATTTTTAAATTTCAAACAGTCAATCCAAACAGTTAAACATAATCTTCGTATCAAAATGTATTTGTTGACTAAATTTTATATTTGATTAAAAAAATTACTATCTATTTACATAGGCAGAAAATCGTTGTTTTCGGATGGTTCAGAATTTTTAAATCAAGTGATTTTCTAACTATCTATAAACATACTAAAAAGATTTAAAAAAAATATAAAATTTGATATGCAAGTACATTAATATATAAAAATCATATTAAATAGTTCAGATCGACTGGTTGAACTTTAAAAATATATGAGTCCATATTGCGGGTTGTTATGTAATAATTACAGCCTTGCTCAAACTTAATTATAATAATCTTTTATTAAATAAAAAATCGAGCTAGCCAAAGTGAGCCTTAAGGAATTAAATTAGTCCAAAACCACAAAATAGATTTTTGTTCATGAATATACCCAAAAGAAAAAGGAAATTTGAGTATTGTAGTCTTGTAGAGCACTGATTTGTCTGGTCAGGTCAACGTGATTTTATCAAGGAAATAAAATAATGGATCTGCATAGTAGTTGCAGCATAGTGACAAGATTTGCGAGAAATTCGCGTTTTATTCGTGTATTATTCGTTTTTTTCGACGTTACTGAACCGAATTTCAAATAAAATGCAGAAAAACGTATAATACGTTTTATTCACGAATAAAACGCGTATAAAACACGAGTTGACGAATTATTCGCGATAAAAATGCAAAAAAAAAACGCGAAATTTTTTTTTTTGAATTTTTTTCAAATTTTTTTGTTCTTTTTTGCGGTTCTTTTGGGATTTTTTTTTTTGCTTTCTGTTATACCGAAGCATTCCTGAATTATACTCGAATCACGAATTTTTGACTTCGTTGAATTAAACCCGAACTTTTAATTTGTCACTATGGTTGCAGGTGTAAAATGTAAATGATAAATCTCAAGCTAATTAACATGATCGCACTCTTCTATTTTTCCTGACTGCGCTTGTACACATGTTCATCGCACAACATGTAACCATTTTTCTGCATGGAGAGAGAGCAATTATGACAGGCGCTTGGCAAAAAAAAAAGTTAGAAACAGACATAATTTTATAATTTTTTGAAGCTTACGTGTATTTTTATATAATAAAAAAAAAAGTAAAAGTACATTTTTGACACTTTATTTAATACTATTCTTACTCAAATGGTTAGTAGCACTTTTTGCAAAGAACATGAACGTGTAGACCCGGTTCAAATGGTAAAGAATTCTCCAACTAAAAGTATAAAATCCGTACGGAGCCACCGAGCCGCCAAACAAAGCACTGCTTCTCTTCTCTTCCATGGGGATCGCGGGTCGACTCCTCCGCCATCTCCGGCCGCGCCACTTCTTATCTCCTCTATCCGTGGCCTCCATTTCTAAACCTCCCCAGTTCTCCCCAGTTCAACCCCATCTTCCAGCTAGTCCCCTTCCCGACGACCTCTTCGTCTGCGGGGTCTCGAGCAGGTCTTTTTCCTGGTTCTCCAATTCAAGCAATTCAGGCGATAACGAACTGCGCCCTTATCGGAGCTCCGAAATCATCGAGCCAGATGTTGAACCGGATACTTCGACCATGGAAACAACTCAAATGGAGAATGGCATTGGAAGTGATGTCGCTACCGAGAGCAGCATTTGGGATTATCCAGTTGAATTGGTTACTGGATTTCTTGACGGGTATCATGATTTGACTGGTTTTCCCTGGTAAGCAAATTTAGCGATTAGGAAGTTTGCAATTCTACCCATGGTTTACATCTATTCGTACTTTTGCCTTGCACATCTGTTAAGTTCTTACTTTGAACTATGATTATAGGTGGATTATTATCTCCTCATCTACAGTGGCAATGAGGTTTTCTTTACTTCCTATTCTTTGGTTGCAAATGAAGAAGGTCTCTAGACTTGCACAACTCTTTCCTCTGTGTATGCTTTTGTTTCTCTTTTAAGTTTTTTAGACTTTGTAAATCAATTAAATAGCTGACTTGAGCAATTCTCTTAGTATTTATTGGTTTTTTTTTTAACCATGCTATACCAGTACGGGTAGATTTTTAATCAAGTTTTGACCAAATTATTGTACCAAAAGTCTCAACCATACATACCGGTCTAAAAGAATCTAAACTATTAATTAAAAAAAAAGGAATTTAGAAGATGGTTTTAACCCACTTTCCACTGTTACCGGAAAAATCTATATATATATATATATATATATATATATAGAGATAGGCTATGGTGAGTTGTGAAGTAAAACGTCGTTTTACTTCACGCCATATTTTCATTTTGAAAATCCAAACAATTGATCCGAACCGTTCAACTTTTTCTAAATATTGAAATGTGCTTGGAGACTAAATTTTATATTTTTTTGAATTTTTTTACTATTTATTAAGCCACTTTGAAATCGCTGATCCACTGTGAACAGTAAAAAACAGTAAAATTTTCTGGACCACCGGATCAGCGATTTTCAAAGTAGCTTAATAAATAGTAAAAAAATTCCAAAAAATGTAAAATTTTGTCTCCAAGCACATTTCAATATAGAGAACATGTTGAGCGGTTCGGATCGGTTGTTTGGATTTTCAAAATGAAAATATGAGCGTGAAGTAAAAATGACATCTTACTTCACAACTCACCATAGCCCAGCTCTATATATATATATAGAGAATGGCTAATATACAAACGTTTGTTCCTGGACTCAGGAACAAACGATTTGGTTATCTAATTTTCAAAGTCCAAACAGTCGATCCAAACCGTTAGATATCCAATCTATATTAAAATGTGCTTGGAGACCAAATTTTACATTTTTTGGAATTTTTTTACTATTTATTAAGCTGGTTTGAAAACCGCTGTTTTTCAATGCTGCAGAAATTTAATAAAAACAGCGGTTTTCAAACCAGCTTAATAAATAGTAAAAAAATTCTAAAAAATGTAAAATTTGGTCTCCAAGCACATTTTAATATAGATTGAATATCTAACGGTTTGGATCGACTGTTTGGACTTTGAAAATCGGAGAACCAAATCGTTTGTTCCTGAGTCCAGGAACAAACGTTTGTATATTAGCCATTCTCTCTATATATATATATATATATATGGCTGGTATGAAACTTTGTCAGGGTAGAATAATTCCCATGCAAAAGGCATCTGTATATCCATGAAATGTTCTCTATGATGTAAAAGATGAACTTAAATTTGTAAAATCCATGCGCTAATTCATTTTGTGTTTGACTTCTTTTAGCATACTTTTGATTATTTTCATGTTTCTTTTACTTGTAGAAGTGCCTCCTCCATTCCCACCACCTTTTTCTGGAAGGAGCTGGAGCAAGCAATATTTATTATTTGAAAAGAAAAGGAAAAAGCTCAGATGTCCTTCTTTTTTTTGGAATTTTTCATATTTGACAGTTCAGGTAAGAGTCAGTTAAATTTATTAATATAAAAAGGTGATGTACTGAAATAAATGGCCGAGTCTGGGGTTATATTTTTGTTCACTTCCAATCAAACTAAGTAGTAACTTGTTGCTTTCTGTAAACATTTTTTTGGTTGTTGATCTTTTGCATATTACTATGTGATATCATCCTGGCTAGGTATGGCTCTAGAAAACTAAAATTAAATACTAACCATACCAGTTGGATGTCCTTTTGTTATCCATTGTTTTTTCTATTTTTATTTGTACAATTATATTCTTATTGTTTTTATGATTTATCTCAAATCATTTATATAATTATAGCAATCAACTTTACAAACTGTATTAAAAAATTAATTTTAATATATCTTTTTTAACTCCTTTACAGTTACCTACCTTTTTATTATGCATGAGTAGCATTCGGACGATGTGCTTGAACCATCACTCTGGTCTTGAAAGTGTAAGGACCTTGTAATTTATTGTCCTAAACTTTACCGAGGTGCCACTTCTGCTAATTGTGTCATAGAAACTCACTTCTTGAGCTCGGTACCTATAGAAAAAGGTCTTCTCTTGAATTTTATTATGGATTATACTTATATCCTCTTTGTGTGCATAACTGTTACTTCAATGGTAAGCGGTAAGCCATTGGTAATAATAATAAAAGCCTTCATGTACTGGTAAAAATATGCTGGTTCAATTACCCATGCAATACCAAATTGAAATATGTTCTTCTGTAAATGGACATATACAGGGAGGAGCGCTATGGTTTCAGAATTTGACCAGTACACCACATGGCGTTATGGGCTGTATTTTTCCTTTTATGATAGCTGCCCTACATTATGCAAATATTCAGGTGCATGGTTTTTCTCCTTAATGACAGAGGTATTGATAATAATCCCTAAGGCTCACCTGTGACCTGCCAATGGTGCCTCTGGTGTTACATCATTTGGCCTCTTTCTATAGTCAAATATTGTGTAATTGAGTGTTTACCCGAAAATTAAACTGTCAACCTAATATACCTGACATATCAACCTAGACAAACAAGTTTCAACTTTGACTAGTTAAACTGAACTCAATTGGTCAAGTGAATCTAATGTAATAGGATTCCTTGGGGGAAGATGTGTTATACTCTATTAATCGGTGAAAAATAGGAGAAAAGAATAGCAGAACCTTTTTCCTTAGATTCTACATTTTTATTATCACGGTGCAAGTTTTCTTTATTACAGTTCTGTGTTTTGCAGGTTAAGTTCAAAATTAAAGATAAAGAATACTGCCTAATTTATGCTAGTACCACTTTCCAAATGTTATGTGACCCAACCCATGAATGACCAAAAAAGATGGTACCATTTAGAACTAAAACAAAAATGGTCTCTGTCTGATGGTACTTGCTGCATAACTAAGCACTGGGACTAACCTTGGCTCTTTCCCTCAGTTATCCTTCGAGTCAGTTCAGCTTGATAAACTACGTGGAATTTATGGATTAATGCTTAAGGTACGCTCCCAAACAGCTACTTGGACATTAATTGATGTGTCAATCGTTTAAGTTGCCTTTTAAAAGTACATTTTTTATATGATATCCTCTCTCTGGTAATTATAGAAACTATACGGGGATAAAACAACCAATCCAGATGCCCCCCCCCCCCCCCCCCGTCCTCCTCACCAGCCCACACACTCTCACACACACAAGCACACAGAATCAAGAAAATGGGGGAGAGGAGATTTCAGCCTCTGATACTAATCATTTTTTATGAGAATTGACAGTATTATCCTTGATTTAGTAATTCTTTTGCTTTAATCCTGATTATATTGAAGTTATTGTTTCTCCTATTTCAGTATTACAAGCGATATCTCGATATATTATCCATCCCTTTCTTTGTAGTGGGCCTTTTAATTCCTCAGGTCAGTATATTTTTATAATTATGGCCTCCTCTTAGTTACATTCGAAAGCCAAGGGGGTTAATTTTACATGGTACAAGTGACTTATATTGTTCTTGTTTTACAGGGTAGTCTAGTCTACTGGACGACAAATGGCTTGTTTACTTTATTTCAGGTACGTCATCTTGAATGGTAATGTCTGTGATTGTGTGGTTTGGGCTTTTCCGGTTATTTGCTGGGTGTGATACTTATTTTTGGCAATCTTGCTTGTTAAGGGAGCCTGGTTATAGATGATTTCAGGTTTTAATTTGGGTCAAGTCAGGCTTAGTTTAGAGTGTTGTGTCAGTTATTTTTGTTCTCAGGCAAACTGAGGTTGTTATTCTTTTTTTTAGTCTCATCATGACATTACCTTATCGAACATTTGCACTGCATATGGTTTTGTTTGGTCAGATCCATTTTGTAGGTCCGTTGAGGTTTGGGTCAACCCTTTGAACCTTTCAAAATATTTTAGCCTGGTTCGAGTTCAAGTCAGACCAGATTTGCCACCTCCTTATTGGATGCCACACAAATATATTTGAGTGTTATTACAACCATCAGGTTTACATCTTATTATACTTCTCTTTTTCTTTTTCTTTTTCTCCCCACAGAACTTAGCACTGAGAAATGAGCATGTGAGAGTGAAGTTAGGCATACCAAATATTAAATCTCAAAGGGCAAAGTTTACTAGCTCTTCAGAGAATGCAGCTCATAGCTTGATAGCCATGGATCGAGAAGTAATGGAGTCTCTTTCCCATGACCAGCTTCTTGATGTATGGACTGAAACATAGTCAATATGACATTTTCCAAATAAATTTGTTCTAATGTTTTCTAAAAGCTTCTCTGAACATCTATCATATAGATTTCCCTTGATGAAATGACTGTAGGAAAGATTGACAGTTCTCTTCGGTTCCTTGAGTAGGTTTTTTTTTCCTCTTGCCTTTTGCCTTTTTTTTCCTATATTGTTGCCGTGGTTGTCATTATTTATTTTTATTTTGTCATGTTGATTATTATGTGTTTGTTTATTTTATTTATCGTTCCGTTGACCGGAAGACGGGACGGGGGTTATTTAGGTATGTTTAATATATGTATCCATGTGCCTAAACTTTTGCTTATGTTAGTAAGATTTTGCCATCAAGTAAGGCATAAGATCTCATTTTTAATCTATTTATTAGCTGAAATACTAAGTTGGATCATGTACCAACTCTACAGCAAAAATTATGATACTACTATTTTTTATTTATTTTTCATGTTGTTGTCTGTTTATGTATTCGGGTGGGGTGACATTAGCTTTACTCCTACAGAAGCTTAGCTTAGTAAAGAGAAGTAAACCGTGTTCTAGGGTGGTCAATCAGCCCTAGCATTTCAACACATGTTTCTTTTTTGTAGAGAGATAATATTGATTGCACTTGCAGAGTAACATTAGAGAAAGATCCAGATTCAGTGAAAGCCTTGGTTGCTATGAGTAAGATTATGTTTACCAAAATGCAATTTGAGGAGGCAATTAAATATGTGGAGCGTGGACTTTCTAAGGTATATTATTTCAAACTTCAAGAAAGAAATATTTACAATTTGCCTTTTGTTCTGATTTCTGACTTCTGAGTATATCTTAATCTTGCTTGTTGGTAGATGCAGGAAGATGATCCATTTCTTGTGCTTGCTCTCTATATTGCTGGTCTTTCTTATAAATCCCTGGTATTGGAACATTTCTTACACTTGTATATGATTCATCTCTATGGGGGTTAGGGATCAGTTGACATAGAATTTAACTAGAGAATTTTGACAGCATCACAAATAAAGTTTAGATTTCAAGTCATCCCACAACAGTGCCTCAAATTTCTTTGCCCCATTGGTTCCCTAACATTGGCACTTGTCTAGACTCGCGACAGAACCTGCTCCTTGGATTCTTTCTGGCGGTTGCAGCCTGTCCAATCCCGTGTCCAGGCGAATCTTGACCAAATTGATAAGATAAAAAATAATAAAATATTCTGCACACCGCCTGGTGGAACTTTCTTTTGTCTATCCTGGTTTTTTTTAAAATTTTGACAACAATATCCTTGTTTGAAAAGTTTGACAACACTATGCCCACTTTTTGAGTGCATGTCATACATGTATCAAATGCTATGAAGTATCCATGCAGCATCGGATCTTACTGATAGCTTACTTGAGGTGGTCTTGTTCTGCTATGTACTTTGTCTCATGTATCAGTGTTTCTATTGACCGACATTGAATTGAGATTAGGCATATTACTGTTCTGCTACATTATTATGCACTCCTTGTTTTATCAGTTGTGTAAATTAGTCTCTTATCATTTTTATAATTTTACTAGGCTTTATTTCTCAAGTGGTTGTCTGTTAACAGGGCAATAAAGCAGCAGCAATTAATCACCTGAAAAGAGTACCGAATTTGAGTGTGCCTGAGAAATTCATGGAGAAAGCTTGTTATTACCAGGCATTGGTCTTGTTGGGAAGGTATCTTTAAACTGATATTAAATCTGAAGTTAAATATTATTCTCAAGATAATCCTTCTGTTCATGTGCATGTTCTGGGAGTTTATTGCTGAAATAAGATTACTGCAAATTTATCTCTTACATATTAAGCTACACTGCATTTTGCAAAACCTCAGTTACCTGTTTGAAGAAGGGAAAGCCTCGGAGGCTATCATCCACCTACGTGTTGCTGCAACTTATGATCCAGGCGTTGAAGGATTTGTAAAGGAATGTGAAGAGGCAATGGAACAAGTTAAGGCAAGTTCTAGTGAAGAAGCAATGGAAGAAGATAAGAAAAGTGTTGAATAAGTTGTCTTTAAATTCTCCTCTCCCCTTGAAAAATATTTATGTAAAATTTAATTTATAGAGTATATAGACGGACAAAGAAAAAAGGAGTGTTTGTTGGGGGATTTCTTTGTTGTTTTCCCTCGGAAGTCGGAACCAATAAATTTAATTCGAGTAGCAAAATGGGAGCTTTACATTGGATCTTTTTTCTGCTATCTAGTGCTTGTACCATCTTAAGACTATCAAATTTTGTTTGCGGAATTTGTTGATTTATCTTTGTTTCCTTTTCTCTAATCATCTTAAACAGTTGAATATTGTCAGTAATAGGCATTGAGATAGCCCAGAGAAGTTGAAGATGAACCAATAATAATCTATAGCTATATTAAGCAGTTCTGTTGTGGGCTAAGAAGAATTGCTAATTAAAAGTGGATCTGGGCCGAATCACTTTATGTAAAAGAAGCTGCTCTTAGAACTTGCTATTTACTATTTACTAATTGTACTTTTTATTGGACACGTTTATTAGACCGATTTTTTTATTAATAGAAAAAAAATAAAAAATATCGAAATTTAAATAGAACTAGAGGTGGGCCTCGCGTTGCTTCGGCAGCTTTGAGCCAAGGCAGGTGGAGAAGCACGTAAAGCATTTGTTCCTGTTGTTCCTGTTATTCCTGTCCTTTGTTGCTGTTGGTGCTGCAGAAATTTGAAAGTGTGTTTGTGCAGAGTATAATTGTGGATATGTACGTATGTGTTGCTAGTTTTCTATCACATGACAGTTTGTTAATTCACAACTCCCAAACATTCAATGCACAATATACCATATTTGATGCATAGATAAAACAAATTGTTTTTCATATACCAATTTGTAGATATGGTTTTAAGTACCTGGAGATGATCCCAATCCAAATTAACAACCGCAAGATGGTAAGTCTCATTCTCTATAGTTTTATACTTTTTAAGCACATAATTAGTACCATTCTCAACTTGTTTGGATATAAACAAATTAACTCAACATGCAGAAACATTTTGTATGCATGTTAAATGAGATAGGAACATGGGTGCATACCTGAATATAATGCACCGATCAAATGCAAGAACAAATTGCCAAATCAAACCATCTGGAACTCTGAAATCTGGAAGAAAAAAACATAAAGAAAATTCATTGCCAATGGTAACCATTAATTATAACACAACTTCATGAAGTCAAGAACTAAGCACAATTAAGGTTCACATGATATATAACATAAATCATCCGGAGAACAATCTAATTAACCAAGCAATACTTATGGAATTTTATTAATTGATTTTATTGTCCATATTAGCTAGCTTGGTATAGTTTTCTAATTAACCATTAATTGATTTTATTGTCCATAAATCTTGGTATAGTTTTCTTAGTTGTTTTCAGGGCTAGCTGACTTGTTGCTTTGACTGGCTCATTAGAACAATCTAAATTACCAGTAAAATATATAATTTGGGTTAAGAACTTAAGACACACCCTAGCACATGCTCTCTAGCTCTTTAACGATGCTTCAACGTCTTTTCTCTGTCCTCCCAAAAAAGTAAGAGATACAAAGAAACCCTAGTATTTTGGTATATTGCAACTATAAATCTGGATCTAGATGTTGCTGTGATGGTATTGGTTATGTACTGGTCAGCCGGGTGTATTGCGGCTTGCATATGAACTGGACTAAATGTAGGCAAGGTCGAAATAATCAACTATGGTGCCATTCTTTGATATAAGTAGGGGTTGAAGTACCAAGGTTTACTTAATTTACATAAAGCAATCCTTAATAAGAAACATTTGAGAAATAACTTCATGAAAATAAAATAAATATTTCTAATAAAATAATTTGATGTCTAACTTGAAAATAAAATAAATTATTTTCTACAATAGTCTTTCAATAATTGTCTCCCATTTGAGAGCTTTTATCATTTGAGTTAATATCAAACATTTCCTTCTTCGTTTTTTCTGCTAGCTGATAGAGATTGAGAAGCAGCAATTAATGAAGGAATGTAGTTAATTAATCAATGTTTTTCAGATTGAAAATGCAACAATTCTATGGTGCTTCTACAGGTCTAATACAAAAAGGTGGCGATATTCATTTTTTTTCCAAAATCTTATGGAAGTTTACCTTTGAGACACTTTTGATCGAAATAAGAAATCCAGTAGACTGTTTGTAAGCTTTCACAATCAGTTTTTCCCCTCCAATAGGATGAAAATGTTTATGCATTTTACACATCACATTGCAATCCAACAAACAAAATTTGGCCCACGGCACAAATCAACTAAAGGACCACATCTATAAACAACAATTGTCTTGTCTTCAGGTAAGTCATTGATGATTTCAACTTGCAAGTGATACAAAAATTTTAGAAACCAATTGAATAATTTAGAAATTAAAAACTAAGCATATTTATCATGTTTACAAAGAAATCTTGATTTTTGTTGTATTCAATTCAATCCGTCTTATTTTCAAATCACACCAAAAGAGACAAGGTTGGATAATTTTATGTACAATGAATGTAACTTTCCTTTTTATAAGAAAAAATAGTTCAAAAAATGCCAGAAGCATTGAAAATCAAATTCAAAGGTAAATTGTATTATAACTTTGCAAAGCATGCATAACAGAACTCCAAAGGAGAGAAAACCTTAAACTGATTTTCCACAAAAATTTCAAGTTCCTAATGTCTAAAAACTTCAACTTGCTCAAAAAACAAAATAATATTGGAAAAAAATATACCTTATCTCGATGTTGTCCACTTATGTAAAAGGCGATGACAGTGGCCAGTTTGGTGTATTTGACTATCAGTCATTATCGGATCATTGACCAAATAGTCCTAAAATACATAAAATTAGATACACAACCTATTTAATTAATAATTAACACATATGTAATTCTAGTTTTCAAATTTGAACAATTTTGACTTCCAAGTAAAATCAGCTCTCAATATACACCTTTCCTTCAACAAAATGTTGATCAATTCTCAAATCTGGGTACTGTGATGCAATGCGCTAAGGAGAAGTAAATATCTTAGAAGACCTTTTTTTAATTCTTTTCCTATCAAAACCGACCTAAACCAGAACACACTGTAACATGAGGTTTAACATTACAAATGTACCTGATGGTTTTGGCATATGACAACATTCATAAGAGGTGTTTGCCCTGCTTTGTCTATAGCATCTAATGTACCTGGTGGTTTTTGGCAAATTGTTGATCAATTCTGTCAGCAAGTTGAATTATGCAATTAAGATTTAGGAATTAACAGAAACCCCCAATTAACTTTACTAATGTAATTAAATTTGAACTTGATCCAATTTTGCATCAACTAACTGCTGATAGTCTAATAATGGTTCTAAAAAGATATTCTAAAAAAGAAGAAGGAAACTTGCTCCAACCATGTTTGCAATAATCCAGTCCACCTTCATCAATTTGTCAAAAATGCAACACTCAAAATATGAACTCTTAATTTGTCAATTTGAATTCATTAAAAATTAATTTACATTCCAAAAATACTTTTCTCATTTCCTTCTTAAGATCCATAGAAAAACAATACACATGCTAATTTTTATGACTTGGGAGCTAAAAAGACGTTGATTTAACATTTTCATACTGGACATAGACTCATACTTACAGACACAACAATGATATATGCAACTTAAAGAATAGAAAAGTTCATTGACCAAACAATTTGTACAGTAAAAGGCTAAACTTGTCTCAGATAGCCATAAAATAAGCTTCGAGTCAATAAAATACACTAACAACATACAACTTAAGAATTAGCTGAGAAGAAGAATTAAGTTGAGACCATACCATCAATTATAACTGTACCAGGAAGTAAAGATCATTAGAATAAACATTCATAAACGATAACTGGACCGGATAATCATAATATATTTTGAGAATTGGAGCTAATTTTGTCAGACCAATTGATACAAAAATAATAGCAACTGATGGTAGTTATTTTAAATAGCACTTTTACCATAAAAAGCTACCTTCTCCAATATAGTGATCATATTCAACATATACCAATCAAGCCCATTATTGGTTTTCTTATCTTGAAAACAATTTTATCTAAATGGTGATTAAGCTTAGGAGTAACCTTGCTTATTTTTTACAAGTAACATTTCTTCCTTCTAATATTTAGACCTGGTACCAAATTTGTTATATACAAATAACATCCACCTTAGCGCATTATAGTGCAAACAACTTAATATTGTATCTCCTTTATTCGATTAAGCTAAAAACAAAAAGTTTGCCTAAAATTTGAAATACAGTCCAATAAAAGGCAAAAAAAAGTAGAACCTGCCAACTCATCATGAGAGAGAGCCCACGTGATGTTTCCATATAGACACTTCCAAAACATATGGTTTGACCTGAAAAATGTAACCTCAAAAGTTAATATCTGTGTGCTTTTAACTTCACATTTTTATTGGTGTGCTAGGTTAAGTATGAACTTGTAATGTTTGACTACCAATTTGACCAGAAAAAAAAAAGACAGAACCCTGCATTGTTTAACTTAATTATATGTATTTGGTGTCTCTTTGGACTTGCTCAGTTTTTAGCTGCAATTGAGGTAAAAGGAGACTGAATGGTGCTTAGTCAAGGAGAATTGAAGCCTGATTGGGGCTGAACTGCACGGTCAAATACTACTGATTAAGGTTAAATTTAATTTAATTGGAGCTTAAATTCACAATTAATAGATCAATTAGATTCACTGAAAAAACTTTCCAAATTGGAAAACAAGAAGTACAAATTAAAGATACAAAAGGTAACATTTCTGTTGAGAAAGAACTTACTTCAAGCTCAAAGAACTCCATTTCCTTCAATATTACCTTGGAATCAGCACAAAGACCTGAAAATAAGATATTCCAAAATACATATTAAAAAATATGCCTGTGATATAGACACATTATAATGTTATAGACATAAATAAAACTAAGATTACTGCAAATCTAAACTATAAATAGTAATAAAAGATAAAACCTGATAAGTCTGAGATACTTCCAACCATCAACAGGTGGACTTAATTCAAAACCAGGTTGTTTAGCCTTATTCTTAAAAGGAGGGGTATACAATTGTAATAGGATTTAGTTTTATTTCTCAGTGGGCTAGTTAGACTATTTTTTCTTATTCTCAGTAGGGGTTACCTTTACTGGCATGTTTATAGTACAGTAGTTTAGTTATTTCGTTTGCTGTTATTTCCTTTTACTAATAGATAGAAAACAATGACATAAGGATTATAAATTTCAGTTTCAATGCATGCCTTCGGGCTTATCATATAAAAAAAAAAAAATCAAAATTAGGTTCTCCTTCATCCAAAAATCCCGGCTTCAGTATGCCATCAAGTGAATCATCACTGATGTCATCGTCTTCATTCATGCTTTCAAATTTATTACAGAAATTGAAAATATGGTAACTGCTGTGCCTAATTGAAAATGATTCAAATATCTGAAATTGAAAATATGCCTAACTTATCGAGACAATTAGACAAATTTCATGATTTCTCTTAAGGTCCCATTATAAATGCGAATCATCACTGAAATTGAAAATATGGTAACAACTGTTCCTAATTCAAATAAAAAAAGACAAAGAAATATAAGAGAAACAAACGTACCAGGAATAATCATTTTCTGATGGAAATCCTCATCACAAATGTTCCTACTTGGTTGCTTATTCTCCCTTTTATCCATATTGCTCTTCTTTTTCTTAGAATCAATCACGAAAATTCCATCGAACTCTTGCTTGATCGCTGGCTCGAGACCCCAATAAACCCGCTGTAACATTTCAAGTCGGTATTGCAGTTGGGCCAGCCTCAGTGCTTCCATAACACTGTAGGAGTATTTTTTTTTCAGTAACCCGTTTTTGTCTACCACAGTGGCAGCGCCAGCAGCCGCTCTGATGATGGCACGGTCGAGACTCGAGAGGGGAGATAGAGGTAGGGTTTGGGTGTTTTGAAAGAGACGGGGGAGAGAAGAAGACAGGTGAGGTTTGAGAAGCCATCACAGCAGATGAAGTGGAATCGGACGAGAGAGGAGAGAAAAGACGGAAAAAATGAAAAAGATTTACAAGAATAGGCAAGAGGAAGGCGAACGCGACGTAGCAGGGAGTAGAACAGATGTCGACAGCATGAAGAGAGCGACACACGTGTCAAGAGAACGAAAGCTAAGAGAGGGATGCAATATTGACCGTTAGATGAAGATCAGACGGAGCAGAAGGTTGGTGTTACTGTAGGTGAACAGTAACTCAACATCCAAAATTAAAACTATAAGATAGATATCTATCTTTAACATACAAATAAGAAATTGAACAACTCTTAAATATATATATAAAAACTAATTAAATAATATATTAAAAAAGTTGACCAAGAAAATATCCATTCACAATTCATTAACATTATTATTACAGTACAGTAGTGCTGTGAATGACACAGAATTGGAAATACAAATCATAACAATAATATTGATACAGAAAGCAAAAAAAAAAAAAAACACAACCATACAAATATTTATGCATCTTAAATAAAAAAAAAAAAATTGAAATGGACTGTGTCAATATATATAGTTATACATTGCCAGTCCCCTACGTACAATTACAATTGACAAAACAAACATGTAAAGTAACAATGCTAGCTTAATACAACATATATAATAACAATTAAGAGAACTGAGCTCTTTCTTGTAGCTCTTTCTGCATTAATTAATTTCCCTTATGGGCATCGGTAAATCTTGGAACATGGTCTGGTGTACGGCAGACCTGGTCGCTTGCAACAATATGAAGGTCTGTCTGCATCTAGTGGATTTGCACCACTTACGAGGCCAATAAGAGATGCTGAGAGCAGAACAATAAATAGTAGTAGAGAGATGACTGATGATGGCATTTTCATTATTTGCTCTTTTTTTTTTTTTTTTTTTCTATTGAGGATATTTGCTCTTCAATTACTTGCCATCTTTGCTTTGCTTTTTATAGGGAGAGAAGTGCGTATAAGTCCAAGATTGCTGTGCTGTGTGCTGGCCTTCATTTGTAATGCTAGCTAGCTACAAATGCCAGAAAATTAAAAGAAACATGCATGGTCATGATCAGCTAGGCTGGCAGCTGGTACACTATTAATCCTCTCTTTACTGTACTATTAATTCATTAATTGTGTCTTTACTTAGAAAAGCTCAATTTAATTGTGGAGTAAGAGATGGAATAAATCTTTTATTTTACACTTAAGCTGTCAAACGAAGAGGAGTAAGATGGAGTAACGGCGGAATAAGTTAAATCACCACTTCAAACGAATTAAATACTTGTTCACATTTACTCTGTAATTTGTAGGACCCATTGTCATTGACAGATATTCATTTCTCAACATAAATCTTACTCCTATAAATGAATTAATTTAACCGATAATTTAAACTGTCAAACAAAATGTAAAATAAAGTAAGCAATTTTTCATATTAATTGGTAGTGGTAACCGTGCCTCCATAAAATTACCTCAAAATTTTGAATATAAAAAGAAAATTCTGAAAATAAGTGTAATATATTAAGCACAATAAACTGAACCTTGATTGCATTAATTTGGGACATGCGCTAGCTTAATACATTAATTCATTAATCCGATTTGGCCTTATTATTCCTTAATTAAATATGTACATGTCATGCATGTGTAATGTGTCAATTTGGAATTTATCAACTAACCGGATGAGAAAGACAATTGCCGGGACCATGATTCATTTGTAATCAACCGGTACCAGTGGTTATAATAATTAATTTGACTTGTTTTAATAATTCATCGTACCGTTATTTGTTTTCAACAACATTTGCCAAAGAAAATTATTGAACTCAATGATTAATGGGTTATGAACAATATACTCAAAATTCATTTCTATTTCCAAAATGCATATCTATCTCTTATAATATTCTTAGTATGACTTCCATGTAAATTATATCATAAAGAGTTTAGGTTATTAGATAAAAATTGTATTCGACCAAAAATGTAGTTATGATTTGTTTCCCAATTATGATTATTGGTTTTATTAATTTAACCGGAATTGTTAGTTATTATTGGGCAAAAAAAAAAAAACAATACTATTCCAAAAACATCATGTATATTATCTACACTTTAAAAAATATTTATTCTTAATATAAAAGTTTATATCTGAAGGCACTAATATTTAAGTAGGCTGGGTCCAATATTAAATTTAATTAAAAAAATCAATTAAGACAGGTTTATAGCAGTAGGATACAACAAATACGAACTGGGCTTGGCCCAATTAATGTCATTTCAAATTTTGGGCTAATATGGGCCCAAAGACTTGGAAAGTTAGGCTGAAGAATAATTATATTTTTGTAATTCATCTTCTTTCCATCTAACGAGAAATTCAGCTAATTTTGGAGCTTATTAATCATCAGTAATTACTAATTAGTCTTAAAGTAATGGTTTTGAAATTAATTAATTAATAATTAATTAACTTATAGTACCCATCTCAACAAAACTCTTGACTAAATTGTGTGTTTTAGAAGTTCGCAATCATACAATTAATTTGGTTTAAAATTAATGTTCCATAAGTTTTTGTGGTTCAATCATACCTTCACATCTTTATCTATTCTACAAAGTTAAACAGATGATCCGAATTCATGCTCAATGTGATCTCCATAAAAAGAATTAATGTGCTTCAACACCAATTTTATATATTTGAAATTTTTTAACTATATTTTAGGTAGGTACATAATCATTAAAACAGAAATTTGGTACGTCTGTAAAAAAATAGTAAATTTTTTTCAAAAAATGTAAAATTTGAGTCATCAAATTCCAGATAGTAAAATAATTAAAATATAAATAAATCGATTTGAAATTGTATTATCTAAATTGTTATGTCACTGTCTTCGAGTATATTTTGTCTCTATTATGTAAAACTCGTGAAATTATCTGTATTGTCACTCTTTAAAACACAATCATAAAAATGACTGATGATAACTTACAATATTCATCTGTTGTTTGAAAAAGATCAAGATATGATCAAAATCAAGTCAAATTCAAAAACATATCAAATGAAACTGGATATTAAGGGCCTGTTCGGCTTGTTACTGTGCCCGTGGGAAAAAAAAATTCACTCAGAGTGAATTTTTTTTTTTTCCACACGCACAATGTTTTGGATTCAAAAATCTTCATTCCCCAACCATGCTCATTCCTTTCAATCTACCGAATAGGCCCTAAGTGCTAACCGGAGAGGATCGATTATATACGATTAATTTAATGTGCATCAATGAAAACAAATCTTAAAGTTTATTTAGCATTTGGAGGAGACGGTATAATTATATCTTAAACTCATTTTGATTTCGGTTT